>JARHVA010002067.1:425000-1025000 GCA_037957365.1 Torreya grandis
AGGAACTCAAAAATAATATAATCCTCTAATAAATGAACAAAGACAAAATATGGGTATGTGCGGTTCTTTGTTTATAGAACTCTATTTTCAATAATTAAGGATAATGTATACATGGTAGTAGACCTTATATGGGTTTTATCATAACTAGATTATTACTATTAAAATGAATTAAGTGAATAAAATATGGGATTGGAAATGTTGGGACCCTATGCTAGATATTAAGTTATTTTCATGAATAATTAAAAAAGTTTGTTTAAAACACATGAAGTTTTATAAAAAAATGGAAGTTATTGTTAGTATGAAGAATAGTATTTGTGTATTAGAACATATAAATTATGTGGTATATATTATGCAAGGTGCATAAATATATGAAATATATCTATATGAGAAATTAGGTTCTTGTATACATATATAGATTATATTTATACATTGGGATGCATGCCTATAATTATAGTTTTTGACTAATAAATTAAGTCATAGAATCTCAAGGGCTAGGACATTATAATTATATGCATACAACCTCCTAAAAGTATAATAGATTACATAAATGAAAGATTATGTTTTTGTTTATAAGTTAATTGATATTTGAAATAATTATGACTATTAATTGTAATTGAGTAATATGTAAAATATACTATGATAATGTTAGCTACACTACATTTGAATTTACTCATGAAAATAATAAATATACAATCTAAGTATATATTGTATCCATTTGGTATAAATTGTGCTTGTTATACTTATTATTTATGTGATAAATAATATAGTGGAGATTCATTCATATGTTTGATGGACTAAATTTATGCATTTTGATTATTCCTATATTTTAACATGTTTTATACCTACTATTAGGAGATAATATATATGAATATATTGGTTATATTCATATTAATCAAATATTGCATTACTAGTACTAACTAAGTAATGAGATGGGCTTCACTAGCTTACTTAACATCACCAATGTTAGATGAAGGTAATCTGATTAAGTGGTGTGTATGAGTTCGACTAATCTTAAAGATCAATAAATATTTGAAATTTTTTGCCAAATTAATTTTTAGTTATACATTTTCATTTCATATGCATGATTTACATGTTTATGTGATATCATGTTAGAACACTTTAATTTATGGTACACATCATGTATTAGAAATCTTATAGCATATGGGTACTAACTTGTCTCTTTGGATTTCCACACCGTCACTATCTACCCATCCATGAAATGAGGGTCATTTCATGATTGAGGGATTGTGTAGGGGATTGATGATCTATGGTTGGTGTGGAAAAGTACTTGGATGATGCCCTTTTCCCTCATAACAATACTTATTTGCAGACTACACTTAAGATTATCAGAGATACTGAGTTCATGATACTGATGCTCCTTGGAGCCTTGTATCTTGTATTGTTTTTATTATTAAAAAAATATTCTAGATGGATATGTACATTAACAATATTATCTATATTATTGTACCAACCATGGCTAGATTTTATGTAATTACTTTCCATATTCAGTTATGTTTTGTTTCACGTGATGCTAGTGATTAGTAACTAATAGATGTTATGTTTTTACTTTATGCTTAACATAATTAGTAAGTATACTAAGATCACTAATTATATTCTCTTGGTGTAATCTAATGAAATAATACATGGACTATAATTCTTCAAAAAAAAATTATTATGTTATTTTAGTAAATCCTAGTGGGGATGTTACATTGTGGTATCGAAGTTGTGGCTTGGACTCTAGCAATTAATGAGTTCACTAAAATTTTCATATATTTATATTAATAAAGAGGATAATGGTATGAGATATATCATATAGAGAGGGTCATTCAAATGTTAATGATAAAAACCCTCCATTTGATCCTAACCAATTTACCACTGAATAAAAAATAAAGTTAGATCAGATTCTTGCATCCATGAATGAAACTAAGAAGTGAATTATAGCCACAGAATAGGAAATTAATGGAAATGAGGAGGAAGCCAATTAGGAGTACCTAAAGGGAATAATACTAAGAAGTAAATCCTTCAAGTATAAATATATGAGGAAGTGCCTCACGATGTCAGAGCATGCATAGTTGTAGAATTGTCTATAGATATGAAAAAGGTGAATCCACCTAAGTTTGATGGAATAATTATGGGAGATGGAGATGAAGCATGGTTGACTAATATGGAGAAGTATTTTGAGATTCAAAACTACTTTGAGGTTACCAAAGTAGTTTGGGGAGATTATCTGTTGGCTAGTGAAGTAACTACATGGTGGGTCAATAAGAAGTTAGAAATGAAACTTAACTTGACCATCACTACATGGGAATAGTTTGTGATATTATTCAGATCATGGTGGATTCCATAGTTATAATTTTACTAAAATATTATAGATTTTTAGAATCTAAATCAAGGAGACCTATCAGTGAATGAGTACTAGGAACAATTCACCAAACTTCTAAAATATATACCTCAGTATTAGGTAGATGTTAGGTTAAGGATTAGGAAGTTCATTATGGGACTAAAATGCCATATAGGTGGAGAGGTGGATGTTCATAGACCATATACCATAGACCAAGTCTTTGATAAAATAGTGAATTAGGAATATAATTTAAAATCTATTATTCAGGTTAGAGATAAGTTTAAGGAAAAGTTTGGAAGTTCTAAGCCAACTTTCAAAAAGAAGAACTAGAATTAGAGGAGTAGAAACTCCAAGAGTTAGTTGAAGAGTTAGAATACCATACTCAATAATGATTTAGGTAACAAGAAACTAGATAATGGTTTCAAAGGTAGTTTCATGAGAAACCAATAACTTGATAGGAAGGGACCACCTAGAGGTTGCTTCATTTGTATAGGTGACCATTTTCTGTGTGAGTATACCCAAGATAAGTCAAGAAATAAAAGTTATGATCCTTAGCAAAGAAATTTTTAGAAACATATTCATGCAGTGGTTGACAATCAACAAGCCAAATTATAATCTCCACCCATATAATAATTACGTTTTTTATTTGAACATCTAGTTTCCTTTTTTATAGATATAAGGGATACAAAATGTTTTTATAGCTCCTAAAATTTTAAATAAGTTATCTAGAAAATATGGAGTAATGGAAAATGCATGGTTGGTATAATATAGGAGTGATTCAAAAGTCAAAGTTGAAAAATGTTTAGTTTAAGTAGATATTAGGTTGCCCAAATTAAAAATAGTAGTGGACCTTTATGCAACACTACTAGGGTCATATGATGTGATCCTAGGGATCAATTAGATTGTGAAGCATAAAGAAAAGGTTGAATGCTATTTGAATAAGGTTGAGTGTCTAAGTGATTTTGGAAATTAGACACTAATCTAAGGCAAGAAAAGGGAGTTAAGGCTCAGACATATTTATACAATGCAACTTAGAAAGGCTCAGGGAAAAGGATGCCAAACATTTATCATTAAAATAAATGAAATGCAGGAAAATATGAAACCATGAATTGAAGATTAACCTTTCCTTAGGAATTTTCATGATATGTTTCTATAGGAATTTCTAGGATTGCCTCCTAAATGAGAGTTTTATTTCTCAATTAATATCATGCCAGGATTAGAATGATCATCAAAGATATTGGTTAGAGTTTTTGTTTGACTATGACTTTGATATCAAATATATCAAAGGTAAATAAAAGAAAGTAGTTAATGCCTTAAGTTATAAGAGGTACATAACAGTCGTGGATCCTATCAAAATTAATTTTAGGGATCAAGTGATGAAATTCTCACCAAGATATGAGTTCTATGATAAAGTTAGGAAAGCGTTGCCTAAGAATGCTTAGAATACTAGGTATAAAGGATATAAATAGAGAATGATGGTCTTTTATGATATAATAAAAGGATAAATGTGCTAGACTAGGAGAATCTAGAGAACATAGTACTAAAAGAAATACATAATGATCCATATTTAAGACATATAGAAGTAACCAAGCTTATGATAGAGATTAGAACACTTTATTTATAGAAGGGAATCAAGAAAGATGTAGTAGACCTTATGTTACATTGTCTATAATGTCAACATGTGAAAGATGGACATGTACATCTAGTTGGATTATTATATCCACATAACATACTATAATGGAATTAGTAGGTGATTAGTATGGAATTTGTCCAAGGTTTACCATTATCATAGAACATGCATCTCATGATCTTAGTCATAGTTGACAAACTAACCAATGTAGCACATTTTATACTAGGCAATTTGACATATGATGCACCTACTCTTATAAACAAATTAATAAAGGAAGTGTATTGATTGCATGGATTTATAGAGAATATCATTTTAGATCATGATCCAAAGATGAATTCTAAGTTTTGGTTAACTCTAAATTTAGCTTTGTGTATACAACTAAATTTTAGTAATGCATATCACTTACAGATTGATGGTTAAACTAAACAAGTTAATCAAGTGTCAGAGGATCTTCTTCATATATATTGCATTGATTGAAAATACAAGTGGGATAAATATATTCCATTGGTTAAGTTTTATTATAAAAACTCATACCAATTTACTTTGAAGATAACATCATTTGAAGCACTATATGGGAGAAGGTGCGAGACACCAATCAGTTGGGACAAGTTAAAAGATAGGGTAGTCTATGGACTTGAGATGATTTCAAAAATGGAATATCAATTCCAATCAATTAGATATATATTATTTGATGCTAATGATAGGGAGAAAATCTATGATGATCTAAAGAGAATAGCTAGGCAGTTTTTAGTAAGTGATAAAGTGTTATTACGGGTTAAGCTGTAAAAGAGCTCAATTAAATATAGGAAGTTAGCTAAACTTTAATCAAGATATGTGGAATCCTTTGAGGTTTTAGAAATGGTCAATAATGTAGTGTATAGGATTATATTTCTACTAGACCTAACTCTATTACATAATATATTCCATGTATCTTATCTTAAAAAATATATAGATGATCTTTCACATGTGTTAGATTGGAATGCTTTGTAGGTTCTAGATCTTAGGGTGGTCATGGTTGAACCAATCAAAGTAATTGGTACTCATAAATTTCATTTGTGTAATAAAGAAGTGTTACAGTGCAAGGTCTTATGGGACCAATACTCAGAGGATAGTGAAACTTTGGAGGACAATGATGAGTTTTATAGGCTATTTCCACATTTATTTGCTTGATTTGATGCTTCATACTATGTTATTTTTTGATAAATGCTATTTTTATTCATAAATATCATTTGAATAAGTGTTATCAGGATGATGACCAACTTTAGTGGGGAAGGATGTCACATCTTGATTTTTTACTAAGTTGATTTACCTAATTATCCATGGATTATTATGGTTGTTAAATTGCTTAATTACCTTTTAACTAAGTTGTAAGTCATATGCTATTATGGGATGGTTGTATGTTACTTTAATTTAATGATTACATTGATATGAGGTAGATGTATTGTAAATTATTTATATTATTATCATTTTGATTTATTGTTATAACAATAATTTTTGATATATATTATGATGTTATAGGTTAACTACCTTCTTGTCATGAGTTGGATGTAGGAGAGATTCATCCCTCATAACATGATGGATGTAGAGCATTATCAGAGAGGATGAAATATATGGAGGTATTAGGGAAAAATAAAGGAATAGATATAACCCATACACACACCACATTAGATAGTAAACATTATATGCGTTGTTTGAATTGTTAGCATTAGTACTTTTTTGATGTTATCTGCATTTAGATAATTGATTATGTGTGTTAGTTCAGTTTAATATTTATATGTGGAATTAATCTTTTGTGATTGAAATGTGGATATTATACATATATTTAGTGTATAATATTGTAGTATGATTATGTTATGTTATTAAATTCATTATTGATAATGCTTATGGGAACGTAAATATGCATGAATAATATCTAGTTACTATTATATATAAACTAACCATAATGTATTTATAATATTTATAACATTAGCTAATTATCTTTATTATATTTAGGATTATCATTATATGGTTTAACACCTTTATATATATAACAAAATACATAGTTAGTCTATATAATGTAGTAATAACACAATGATTATGTTGTTATAATACCATTATGATTGGTTTAATAGTTGTCTAATTTACCATTACTGTTGAAAGAATATAATTGAATTGATATTAGTTTCATTATTATTAAAGTCATGATGTTGTTATCTTTAGTAAGTAACAAAATTGCATTATATCCTAAAGACTAAACCTAGTCTTTGTTATCATGCATAGACAATGATAAGTTTGAAGTTTTAGTTATCATTGTGGAATAATGTTAAAAGTGGAATTTCACGAGGTAAAACATGGGCATGTAACGTAGATCGATCATGTAGGATTTAATAGATTAAAATAATGAGAAATATATTTGGGGAAAGTTTGAGAGAGAGATTAGGGATTTTCTTGGTTTAATTAATGGGAAGTTAATTGTGTTTAGTCTCAATTTGAATGGATTATGCATGGAGAACTATGAGCTATGAGCTAACAGTTATATGCAAGCTCGAATTGAGTTAGAGAGATGGAAAAAATTATGATAAGAGGTGATTTAAGGAAGAGAATGACATGGATAAAGAAGAGAAGAAAGGAGAGTAAATAAATAAGAAGATGAGGATTTATCTAGTTCATATAATTTTATTTGAAAGTGATTAATAGGTTGGTAATGTTATTTTATTATTGATTTTCTCAAAAGAATTCCATATGAAAAATTATCTCTTAGGGATTTTTGAAAATGGTATGCATTTTGTATAGATACAGGTTTATTCCTATGGATGGCTCAGTCATACATGTAACTAAACCACTATCCCCTAAACCCTTATGAAATAGACTAGTACTGTGTGTGGGAAAATAGTAGGTTTTAATGGATTTATTATTGAAATTTAAAATGCTTGAGCTTAAGAAATTTAGAACATGGGTAGATGGTTCAATTTATACAAGGATTGAGTTTTAATATAGAAACCATATTATATACATATACTTAGTCAGATGGTTTTCAAAATACTTTGTATATAGATATAATATAAAGGTCTAGTGTATGTTTTAATTGAAATGATGTTGGAGTCAAATAGATAGTTGAATTGGTTTACAAAGAAATTATGTATACTATCAATTTGGGTTACTATATATATAAAGGATGAATGTCAAATTAGGGTTAGCATAAATACATATTGACTATGTGCTTTGGTCATTCGAAACAATGAATATATATGTGTGGATCATGTATTCATTTCATTCGAAACAATGAATATATATGTGTGGATTATGTATTCATGTCATTTGAAATAGGGTATATACATATATATGGACTATGTGTAAAATTATTACATGAAACTATGAGTGTATATATATATATATATATATATATATATATATATATATATATGTGAACTAAATTCATATGTATTAAGCACTATGAACATATACATAAATAAACTATATTATTTTGTTTACAAACTATGAGAATATATATTATTGGACATAGTATGTATTCGTAACACAAAAAGTGAGGATATATGAACTATGTGTTTATTTGACAGTCAAATAGAAGGGATATATAAATTATGTGTATGTTCATCTTTAAAAATAGTGAACATATGTATAAGGGATGTATACAACATATTAGGTGTTATTCCATTAAAAAATCTATAGCGTAATTGGAGTCATTAAAATTATAAAGAAGTTGATAGTGTCAAGCTTGAAAGGATATATGTGAACTATTTACATTGTAGGAAAACATATACAACTGTGCTAAGGTATGTAAGTATACGGTTCTCAATAATTTAGAATTAGATGTCATTCTTATTTTATGGATACATATATAAACTTAGAAATAATATAATCCTCTAGTAAATGAACAAATATAGAATATAGTTCTATGTGGTTGTTTGTTCATAAAAATCTATTTTCAAATATTAAGGATAATGTATATAAGGTATTATACCTTGTATGGGTTTTATCATAATTGAACTATTACTGTTAAAAATGAATTAAGTGAATAAAATAGGGGATTGGAAATGTTGGGACCCTATTCTAGATATTGATTGTTATTTTCATGAATATTTAAAATTTTTTGTTTAAAACACATGAAGTTTTATTAAAAAATGGAAGTTACTGTTAGTATGAAGAGCATTATTTATGTATTAGAATATATAAACTATGTGGTATATATTAAGCAAGGTGTATAAACATATGAAATATATCTATATGAGAACTTAGGTACTCATATACATATATAGATTATATCTATACATTGGTATACATGCTTAAAATTATAGTTTTTGACTAATAAATTAAGTCATAAAATCTTGTTAGATAGGACATTATAATTACATCCTCCTAAAAGTATAATAGATTACATAAATGAAAGATTATGTTTTTGTTTATGAGTTAATTGATCTTTGAAATAATTATGACTGTTTTTTGTAATTGAGTAATATGTACAATATGGTATGATAATGTTGGTTGTACTACATTTGAATTTACTCATGAAAATTAGAAACATACAGTCTAAGTATATATTGTATATGGTTGGTATAAACTATGCTTGTTTTGCTTATTATTTATGTGATAAATAATATAATGGAGATTCATTCATATGTTTGATAGATTAAATGTATGCATTTTGATTATTCTTATATTTTAGCATGTTTTATACCTGCTAGTAAGAAATAATCTGTATGAATTTGTTGGTTATATATATATTAACTAAATATTGCATTGTTGGTACTAACTAAGAAGTGAGATGGACTTCACTAGCTTACTTAGCATCACCAATACTAGATGAAGGTAATTTGATCAAGTGGTGTGTATGAAGTTGACTGATCCTAGAGATCAATAAATATTTTAAAACTTTAAACAATGTAATATTTAGTTAGACATTCTAATTTCATATATATTATTCACATATTTTTATGATATCATGTTATAACATATTTTCTTTATGGTACACATCATGTATTAGAAATACTATAGCACACAAACATTATCTTGTCTTTGTGGATTTTTGCACCATCACTATCTACCCATCCATGAAGGGAGGGACATTCTCTAATTGGGGAATTGTGTAGGGGATCGATGGTCTATGGTTGGTGTAGAAAAGTGCTCAGATGATGCTCTCCCTCCCCACAATAATAATTATTTGGATACTACACTTGAATTATCAGAGATACTAAGTTTATGAGACTCATGCTCTATCGAGCCTTGTACCTTGTATTGCTTATATTATTGAAACATTATACCAAATGGATATGTAATTAATTAATCATTATACATTGACAGCAATGGATGTATTATTATACTAGCCATGGCTAGATTTTATGTAATTACTTTCGATATTAAGTTATGTTTTGTTTTATGAGATGTTAGTGATCAATAAGTAATAGACGTTACATTTTTAATTTATGGTTAACATAAATAGTAGGCATACTAAGATCACTAATTATGTTCTCATGGTGTAATCTAATGAAAGAATACATGAAGTATAATTCTTAAAAAAATTTATTATGTTATTTTAATAAATCCCAATGGGGATGTTACACCCTTTGGAATTGTTTGAATGCATGGACCTCTTATAAGTTGACCTCTGACTCATTATAACTCTCAAATGAAAACTCACAAGTTTTCAAGACTAGAGTTGTACCAAGTTTATTCTACCTTGATTAGAGTTTTTATTATCAAGTGTAGGTACTATCTCTAGGTTATCCATCTCATTCTAAATATTTTTGAGGTTAGGGTGAACTGGGAAAAATTGATCTCAGTGTGATCAGTCATGTTGTATAAACTACACTAGGTGGGAAATGCCAAATCAACCAAGTTCACTACATTTGAGGCACTATTATTATTATTTTAGTTGTTATTATCTAGCGGAATAGGTATACGTCCATTGTTGAGCCTCGTGTTTCATTGCCTATTAGTTCTCTAGAAGTTAAAATTTATATTAGGTGGTGGGTTATTTGAATTTTTGTTGGCATTATGAGGCACTTGTCTATACAAATTAACCATATCATTTATCAGTCTTTGAACCATTTACTAAAATACTGATACTTTAGGGTTCATGCTATTAATTTATTGATTTCCTAGTTTTGGCCATGGGTTAGCCATATGTGTATTAGTTTTTATAAACATAGAGATAACAAGATGTGCTTGATTATGAGCATTGTTGATAGGAATATAACTATTTATAAATTATGGGATATCATGTTGGGCACTAAAGGAAGAAGCATAACCACTAGTGTTAGGAATGGTAGCAGTGTTGTTATATTCAATAGGAATAAGTTATTGATTTTTTGCCTACAATAAAACATGATTTGAAGGCACATAAGGCTGACCTATAGGGATAAAGTTCACAGGCATTGGATTATAGACTAGATTTGGACTTGCATACAAGGCACTAGAGATTGGGTTCATCTACAAAGTTTGGTCTTGAAGAGCCTGATTGATCATTGGAATTTGGTTATAAGCACCCTACTGGCCTGATGAATGTAAAAGATAAATAATATATAGTTTTGTTTTATTATCTATGAATAGGCATAATCATAAAATCATCAAATGACTCAATTAAATCTCATACCTTGTGTTTTTATTTCTTAAAATTAGACAATTTTCATTGAAATTTACTCCTCACTTGATTTACTACTAGATCATAATCACCATAAATAAGGATTTTTGTAGCATTACGATTGAGGGAAAGCTGTAAGCCTAAAACAAAAGCTTCATACTCAATAATATTGTTAGTGCCTAGGAATTACAATATGTAAGAAAAAAAGATACTTTATTTTGTGTGGACTTGTCAAAATAATGCTACACCTAAACTTTGTTTTGAATGCACCCCATCAAAATACACAGTCCAAAGTCTTGATAGGTCAACAAACTTTTATTTATTGAGAATATATTTTTTGAAAAGTGTGTAAATACTAGTGCTAGATAAAATGAATTTTACCTTTTAATTTTTGGCATTATAATTTGTAATCATGTTTTTTATTTTCAGCTCCCTATCTACTCTAATTTGATTAGATACCCATCTATAAAGTATCCACATGTGAGAATAGTTAGTAGCCATATATCCATTGAGTATTCTAGACTAATCACCACTCAAGAGCATGCCACAATATTTAGGGTGATTAACCACATGAATATCTATAAAATACTACACTCTGGCATCTTTGTCTAATTACATGTGGATGTTGAGTAATTTTCCTACAACTCTGAACTTTATTTTGTCTAATTAGAGCACAACCCTTTCAAATTTTAGTGGATTCAACCTCAATTTGTTACATATTTGTGTAGGCATAATTTTAGCTAAGGCCCTTTGAGTCTACTTAGAAAAATTTTAGATTCTTTCCAAAAATTAAGAAAAGTGGAACTTCAATTTTTTGTTTATGGATTACTATGGAATTTTGTTTACTTGATCCAATTTTATCAGTCAACAATTTCAAAAAAAAATCATGTTGCTCTATAATTTATGTTAGGTCATTTAAAGTGATATTTTATTTAATCTTATTCATGTCTTCCACTATATTATAACCAACTTTACTGAGAGTAACACACACACACACACACACACACACACACACACACACACACACACACACACACACACACACACACACACACACACACACACACACACACACATGCATGAGGATGTTGATCATTCCATTTTGGAGAAAGTGAATTATTATCAACTTTTGGATCTAGGGGTGTAGCAATTATTTTTAGAGGAGTAGAAGTAGTAAGAGTTTATTGTTGCATCCTAATATTTAAGGCATAAATATACATATGGTATTTATTAAAATAATGAATTTCATTAGTATTTTCCTTGAGTTCAATCTCCTTTTGTCTAGAAAATTATAAGTCTCAAACATTATAGTTGTGCGAGGTCTAGTGGATGTGCTTACAACATTGGAGTGATTAGAGACTAATTCATACCCTTCCATATCATTCTAGAATATTTTAAAGGAATTACAAAGCTAGATACAATCCAATTCCTCATGTTGAGTTGTGTTGTGCACCCTACATAATTAGGTAGAGCTAAGTCACAAATATTGATTTCTAGTAACTTTTTTGGTGAAGGATTAGGGTTGTTGGTAGATCTATTAAAGGGTTGATTTTAGATTTAGAATGTGTTATTTTTATTGGGATCTTATCCTCTAATGTTTCAATCTATTTTTTAATATTTAAGAAATCACCACTCAGTTTTTGAACTATACACTAGATGACATAGAATTCTAACTTTGAAGAGTATGGGTTAGTGTTATTACTAATTGATACAAGGGATTGATTCAAATTATATTGATTAGTATAAGTAAATAAATTGTTTATGAACCCTATATTTTTATTTGGAGTTGAATGTCTAAAAGGTGTTTGGTTTAACACCTTGGTAGGATTAGCTAATGAAATGTTCTAATTGTTATTTGGAATATAATTTAAAGTTAAGAGATTAGGATTGACATTTGGAATATATAAATAATTATATCACTGGGGGTTTATTTTTTTACACTCTAATAGATTATTTGTAGGCATATGAAAGAGTTTAAATATTCATGGCCCTACATAGGAAAATAGAGGTCATAGAATCTTGAGCATTTTTATACATCTCAAGTGCTAACATAACATTTGATCAATATGATGGGGTAACCTGATTGTACACCTTATATAATATTATCTTAAAGTACATAATTGGTTTATTAGGCTCTATTTCTAATTTTTTGAATAATGGGAATAACATAACTATATCAATAACTTGTCTAAATTGGGTTATAAAAACATCAATGTGTTTAACCCTAAAATGGATGTAGGAATCCTAACTTGGTGTTAATAGGGTTAAGAATATAGAAATGATAATCTACAAGGGTGATAATTATATTTATAGTGGATTAAATGCTAAACTCAAATATAAACATACACTAAATTTATTATGCTGAGAATAGGTTAAATATAGAAATTATGACTAAGATATATATGGAAATAATAAAAAATAATATATTTAGCTAGTTTTGATACTAACACAATGTTGAATATGAAATAGGTAGAAACTAGGCTAGAAAGAGATTCTAGAACATTCATTATATTCTAGATTTGATGCTTCTAGAGCTCTAAACACTAATGTAAGATTGGGACAGTTGCATCAACACTACTATCTAGATTTGACACAAGTTTACTATAAGAAATACCTATTATAAAAGAATACAACCACCTAAATGATACTAGGTTTGATTTAACCTTAACTTTGGTGGATTCATATTTGTGTCATGAATAATCACTCCTCATGAATTTACAAAACCCAAGTTCTTCATCTTCTTTGTGACCTTGGGAAAAAATGGGTTAGTAGACACATGATGTTGAGCTAACCCTAAATACCCCTTTGTTAGTGAGTGATTCCTACATAGAATATAATATTAAGAGGGCATCCTAATGATGTAATTCTCCCCTACATGTCGGCTTGTGTGCGAATCATATAATATTGTGAAAAGTAAGTACAATAGTGACCTAGTTTGTAACTTGGAAACTTAGGCTTTTAGGCTGCTCCTTTAGTAATTTAGACCTATAGATGTGATATACCTATGATTGGTATCAAAATAGGGAATATTTGTTAAATTAAATTCTTGATAGAGTGTTTTTGATAAGTTGCCTTGGTTTTTTTTTAATCTTTTTATAGGTTTTTTAAATGAGAAATGAATGAAGGTTGATGTTGTATTTATATCAATCCTTTTGGACAAGTAACTCATATTAAAGAACTTAGGATGACCATTAGGATATGTTTCATTTATAAAATAGATGTATTTAGGGCATTAGACACTTGCATCAGGTTAGAACACCAAATTCAATGCTAGTGTCTATCTCAGATGTTGGTGTTTAGGGAGTAGGAAAGTAGGTGTAAGATCAAAACTTACATAGGTGGAAGATAAGTACATTTTAAGCATTATAGGTAGTATATAAGGCCTGGGTCATCAACATAAGATTGGTCAGATTAAGAGATAGACTAAGGGGCACAATATAGAGTAGAATCAAGACTTGCATAAGTAGGAAAGGTCTAGAACTAATAGGAATAACCAAGGTCTATATTTACCAAGTATATAATATTAAGGTGATATATAATCCATAAATATCATTTACATTCACCCACTTTAATCTAGTAATGAAATTGGTAGTTTAAAGGAAAGGAATGCATACCTAGGTGTGGATAACACACCTTATCTTTATATGTGCCCAACTTGAGTACTTTATTTGTAGCTGACATGCAGCTAGGAGCATGTTATAGTGTATAATTAGTACATATAATCTATAATTGAAAGTAATTGAAATTTATTTAAATTGAAATAGAAAGGTTTAAGAGTATACATGTTTGTCGAAGTAACTACCTTGCCTATTGGTAAATTGATTTGAAAAAGATGTATCATTGTAAGTCTTTGAAACCAAGATTAAAAAAATATAGATAAATATAGAAAGTACATATATCCAATGAGATAGATAGATATATATAGAGAGAGGTTGAAAGGCACATGTCCCCAACCTTGGAGCAAAGGTGAGTTGCCACTTTGAAGTTGAGATTAGGTCAACTATACAACCCAATCATACTTAATCCTTGGTGAGGCTCGATGATAAAATCAAGTCTAATTTGAAAACTTGGAAATATTGAGTGATTTAATCACCTCAACCATACCAAAAAGTGAACTAACTAATGTATTATATTATCTCAATAAAGTCCATAAAATTTTGATTAGGGTATTAGTTTGCAAGAGTACATGATGTGGTAATAATCTATAAATGAGTTTTGAAATCTGAAATTGATTTGGATTTTGAAATATTAGGAACAGATTGCATAAAATATGGACCTTAAATATGTCTCATGCTAAAATTGTATATAAAAAGGGTACCAATTTATAGAATTCCATCACAACTATGAATATAGATCTATATAACTATGTGCTTTGGCCAATTCAAAAACTATGTAAGTGTAGAGAACATACTTCCAAAGCATAACCCCACTATATATGGAAAAATATAAAAATTGAAATAGGTACCAGTATGGAGAACATGTTTCTAAAACATACCCCCACTATAGTCTGTACATGTTGAATACTAAATAAGTGTGGATAATATTCTTTCAAAGCATGCCCCCACTGAATTTGAAATTATACTAAATGTGAAGAACATGTCTCTATGACATGCCCCCATTTATATTCCCCTAATTTTAGGTAATGGAAGAATAGAATTTTTTAGTTACCACACCTCAAAATGATAAAAAAATTGTATAATTTATGAATTTAATCATGTAGCATATAAAAGGAACATATATAGGTAAATGTATCATTGAAACACATAAAACAATGTTATCACATTAAGGCTTAGAAGGGTGACAACGAGTTGTACCATCATTAAGATCATATATGTGACCAATATTAAAAGATAATTTAAATATTAGAGGGGTTTTATTTTGAATCAATGGTGTTTGAATAAATGGTTTGATAATTTGGGTATCTATGTATGAAAAACCTGTTGACCAAATTTGACCTTGTAGGTCAAATTAGGGCACATATAGGTAAAAACTTGGGTTTTAGGTGTTTTTTGGGTATAATATTATGTCATAAGATGTATTATATGTCTTTTGATGTTATTCCATATTATATTAGCCTTGGTTAATTAGTATTTTAGTCCATTTATCATTTTGAGTCATTTTGGGGGTCATAAATGGGCATTAAATGAGTTGTATGACCTCCTAGAGAAATTTTAAGGTATCAAAAGGTTATGTAACATGAAATGTGTCATATTATGTCTAAGGTAACTATTTATAACTGAAAGTGGTAGGTGCTATTAGAAGAAAGAGTAGTTTTCTTGAAAAAAGAGAAGAGTTTGGCACTTGTACAACCCATGGGAAAGTGTACCACATGGGAGAATGTCATGGAATCAATATTCAATTTATTTAGATCCATTTTAATTCTTGAAATTATTTTGAAGTGATAAAAAGGACCAAAACCATTCTACTCCTTTTTCACCCTTTTAGGCACACAAAACTAGTCTTTAGGTTTGTACTTGGTAAGTCAGCAAGAGAAATTCCAAGTCAAACACCTTTGGGAGGTGAAAGTAAACTTGGATATATTTATTTACATAAAAATAGTTTGGATAATGGTGGATTATGCTTTATGAGCCATCTTAATGAAGTTGACTACATTTTTCTGCTTGCAAATCTATACACCCTATAGGTTTTACCTTGGTTTGGAGAAGTCTATACAAACCAGTTGCTAAGGTTGATTATAGATGATGTTGGATTAATTATATAATGATAATTATACTTGGTTTCATGTTTCAAGGTAGTTTTATGAGCAAATAATCTCAAGTTTGTAGACTACTCTCATTTCGGATGACATGTCTGTTTTCACTATTTTTAGATCTTCATGCTTTGATAATGGATTCAGAGGGTTGTGATAGGTATATTTATATTTTTTTAATGTGATATTTATTCCCATTTACATTTAAATCTCATTCTTCAAGTCAATTATCTATGAAGGTGTATTTATGAACACCATAAAGTCAACTTTTGCTCACTATTTACTTACAACCATGGTGAAACATGTGTATTAAACTTGTATGTCATGTTCATAGAGGTGTGTTTAAGGTTTTTAAGCCTTGGTGTATCCTTTAAAAACATTAATTAGTGAATAAATATTTCATTTGATGCAAGGAAGAGGGACTATGTAGTCATGTGCAACATCCTCACACATTCTTCCATGAACATGCACCTACAGGTGCTTGGAGGAGAACTTGATGTTGAATAGGATGTGTTGAAATTTGTTTCATATCCTTAGAGTGTGAAAAGTCCATTGGAAATAATTTAAATAGGTTTATAAACTTAGTAAATGGTCAAAAAAAGCATAATATCTAACTCATACTTACTGCCTATGCATGAAAATAACCACCTACATGTGGTGTCTTTATGGAATGGTCATGTTGAGAAGGAGCTTGTGAGTTTAAAAAATGTTATAGTACATGAAAGGAGTAAAATTAGAATCATGGAAAGAGATCAAAGTTATTTTTAATGTCACAAGTAATGTATTCTACTTGAATTACACTTACTACATATACACACTGAATAACCACCTATAAGTGGTACCACAGAGGGTTAAAAAAACACTTTGAAATGTTGAAATAAGTGTTTTATCCCTTCATGAGGTCATAGTAGGTTTAAAGAATCATGGAAGACCTAGTTTAAAGGTTACATGAGCAAATGAAAGTTTCAAACCATGCTAAAGGATTCAACTACAATATTTAGGGCTCTTTTCCCTGAAAGTGTAAAATAGAGGTCTAGGGGCATTTTGTATCTTATGACAAGGTTACAGATAGTTCAAAGGATATTGATAACTCGACTTTGAATCCTACGTCTAGGATAAGGAATCCAAAAGGGTTGAGGATAAAATTAGAAAGGAAATATAGTTTTTTGGAGACCCCAAATTGCCTATTTATGCTCTAAAAATAGTCAGTGTTATATACTGTTTGAGTCAAGAAGAGACCTCTCCATCCAAGAATTGTAAACCTAGACCATGCCCTCATGTTTGATGGTTTTAGAAGGTTAAAAATAAATATTTTGGTATATAGGTTATCCAAGGAAGTTGATACACCGAGTTTTACCACTAAAACATTTATAGGCCTCCTTGTCATCATAAAAATACAACCTATAAGTTGGTTATAGATTATCATGAAGTTTGAGCTAAACACTTTGAAGGATAGACCCCATTCCAGGCATAAAATGAATGAATAAAATATATATGGTGGACATAAATTTAATGAGAATTTGAAAACCATAAATAAAATCCTAAATCATATTTTTTACACCTAAAACATTTATAGGCCTCCTTGTCATCATAAAAATACAACCTATAAGTTGGTTATAGATTATCATGAAGTTTGAGCTAAACACTTTGAAGGATAGACCCCATTCCAGGCATAAAATGAATGAATAAAATATATATGGTGGACATAAATTTAAGGAGAATGTGAAAACTATAAATAAAATCCTAAATCATATTTTTTACACCTACATGACCCCACACAGTTAACTGTAGTTGACTATGAGGGGCAAAGAGCAACATTAGGGCCTCTTGACGAGGATATAACATGGAGATGAAGAAAATGTTTTTAATCAGGTGTAAAATGATGAGAAGGTAATAAGGATAATTTTATAATCACTTTTCCCAAGCCTAAAACATACAATTATGAACCTACAGGTTCCCTTCTAAGGCAAAAGCATAGTCAAGATTTTGTATAAATAGTCTAGACTAGACAGGTGTATGGAGAGGTATGTAGAAGATTAAAGTTAAGGACTAACTTATAACGCCTTGTTTAATGTTTTTTAATCATTAATAAAATCTCATAAAACATAAATAATGTAGAAATAAGGGTCTCTGATCATGCATACATAGACCACATCAAAATATTATGCACACTCATTCTTTTGTACTATCTATCTTGAGTTTTATAGAAGTTGAGGGTCCTATTGACCGAGTTAAGGGATAAAAATTATTACAAAGCATATATATGACTTGATTAAACCTATAAAATATTCAAATTTGTTTTATGAAATATGGGAGTTCCCTCTATTTTGTCTTAGACAGAGGGCACTCCTTGTACATGAAACTTGCAGTCTTGGAAAAGGAGAGGAAGATATGAACCAAGAGCTAAGGGAACATTGTTAAAATGTATGAAGGTTAGATAAAATATAGAAAAATAAGAGGAACCATTAACATTGGGATGGAACCAAAAAGGGTGCTAAAAAAACCCCAAGGTTGTAGTCAAGCTCATTAGGCAAGGTTTTAAACTAGAGCCAAATTGGTAGACCAATGACATCTCCAACTTTAGTAATGGTTTATAATGGACCAAAGTATTTTTGTGGGATAATTATAGAGGTTTTAAATATTATGTAATTGAAATAATTAAAATCAGATGGCCTATAACACAAAGGTTGTAGGCATGCCTATAGGACATGGTTTAGGCCTGGTATCCAAATGAGGGTCATTCACACTTCTAGCATGAGATATGCATTACAACCCACTAAAACATGTTTGTGAGGTCATATAAGATATGTTAAATCTATTTAAATGAATAGGAAACCACAAGGAAGCCATTTTTGGGCTCAAGAATAACTTAGGCCTATTGGAATGGAGAGAAGAGCTTGATAGGCTAGATTTGGAAGTTCATATCTCTCTTGGTGCTTTGCATAGAGTCCAAATAAGTTTAGAGGAGTTAGAAGAGGTAATAAAAAACCTTATTGTGGAATTTATTTTTAGATTTAATGTTCCATATTTATGAAAAGAGATTAAGAGGGTAAAATAGGATTAAACCCTCCAAAACCATTGCTAATGACCAATTTATAGAAATGGAGTTGAAAAGCTAATATAATGGAATATTTTTCTCAGGATGATTATTGGAGGTTGTAGAAGACTCAGTCAGGCTACTACCCACACTTTTGAGCTATATGGAATTGTATGTATAAGGTACAAAATAGGGTACTTTTGACTATTTTATGTGTTTTTCGGTTCTATAAGGAGTCTAAAGATGACATAAAGTTTGTGGAAAATATTAGGACTTGTAAAAACTCACTATGGTAATTTATTTCTTGATAAAATCTCCTAAGTTTTCAAATTATAGCTCTCATCTTAGCTAGTGAAAACTAGCATAGTGACCAAGCTAGTGAGAAGTGTGAAAATTCTAAGTGAAAGTGATTTTAAGGTGTCCTTAATGATTATAAGGCCATGGAAGGTCTTGAAAGGTTTAACATAATCCATCTCATGATTTTTTATGGAAAATTGATGCCTTTTTGAAATTCAAGTGCATAGGGTGCATGAAAGAGGAGTTTCTTAGAGTATAGGCAATGATGACTCCTTTCTAGATGATTCTAGATGACCATACCTATAACCAATGAATGGAGAGGCATGTATTCAACCATTAACCTTCATTATAATCATCAGATCTATCCTTAATCTCTTTTAGTATTTTCAAATAGGTCTAAATCATGAAGGAAATGTTCTCAGCCAGAATGAGAACTTTCATGCCACTTTGCAAGAGTTTCATGACTCAAAGAGCCACTTGTAACTTCTAACCTTGCATGGTTCATCCAAAATCCTCTTCTCATGTAAAATTAACTAATTTTATCATCTTGACAAGTGTCCTTGTGACCCTTGGACTTCTTTCTTCTCTTCTCTCTCTTAAGTTCTATAAGAACTAGCCATTTTGGCCATTATAACTTATGCTCCACATGAGTATGACAAATCCATACTAATTTACATACCATTTGGTAAATAATACTACTAATTTTTACCTCTTAATGACTATTCATATTGCATTATACTTGGATGATTGATTATGCTTAAGTGATAACTCTTGTTTTCTTAGCATGTTGTTTCATTATTTCATCCTATTCACAATTAGAAATATTTTTCTTATAGGAAATGTGAAGTGTTATAGGAAGTGTTAAGGTTGAGTGATTTAGTATATTCACTAGTTCCATTAAAAGCCTCTTGTGTAGTCCTCCTAGACTAAACATTCATCCATAACCTCATAATGTAACCTTGATGTGAGAAGATACAGATTGGAAAAGTGTATGTTTGGTTAGTCTTTTAGTTTGATGTGTCACATGTAGCTGTTTGGAAGTCATAAAATTATTTTATGTATCACCTCCCTTAGGATATTTTTCTTTCAATTTTCTCTCTCCCTTCCCCCCTCCCCCACCCCCCAAATTTTAGGTATAATAGTGATCTAAAGTGGTACATCAAGGGATCTAGCCCTACCTATAGATTAACCTCATCCTTAGGCTACCCACAAGCCTAAATGTGTTTTAATTGTGACACTTGGATGAGGAGAGATGATACATCTCCTCAAAGGGTGAAAATATAGGTGATAATAGTTTTTGGCATACCTGACGGGACTTTTCGTCCAAGAATTTGTAATATTTTTAATGTTGTCTTTCAGTAATCAGCCTTTGGAGGCATCTATCTAAGCATCAATGGTGACTCTAAAGCTACATCAGCTGTTCAATTAGTCCACATATTCATTTTTAATATTATTGATGATCAATCCTTGTGTTCTTGCTTCCTAATGAAGTTTCATGGCTGACCTTGGTGTTGAGTTTTGTTTTACACAAGTTGGTGAGGTATATCTAGCCTATGACATTCCATATCATCCCTATCATTATCATTACCAATTATAATATGATTTATAACATCTCTAATATATCCATTTATAGCCTAGTAATGAAGTGTATCAACCGTATAACTAGCCTTCTCCATATCCCGCTCCTCCTAGTCAACCTAGTCACTTCTCAAGTTAATCCATTTTTGCTTTCAAGAAAACACTTTTTGGATATGAGAAGTATATGTTGGATCTTGATAATTTAAGGGGATGTTGTCAAGAGGTTCCTATTCATCTTATTCATAAGTTGAGAGATGAATTAGAGCTGGTCAAAAGTGAGTGGGCACCTATTGAGAGAGCCAATTGACAAAGGCTTAAAAATGAGATGCTAGATGTGAGTGGCTTGGTTTCTTTCTTAGAGGATAAGATAAAAATTCATGAAAGGTAGCTTCACCAAACCTATAATCCTTCATATCCACTTCCCCAAGATTGATATCAGTCCTATTTGACCCCTATTCATGAGCCCAATCAAGCTTACCAAATTCATCCTTTTCCCCATCAGTTGAAAGAGAGAGTTGAAAATATAAACCTTATTTTTGAAGCTAATCTTGATATTCAAATTGAGTTGGCCAACAAGAAAATGAATTATTCCATGTTAGTAGAAAAGGAAGTGGAATTCAAGCCCTTATTTCCATCTCACATTGAATCCCCTCAAGGAGTGACCCCTAGATATGAGATTCCAAGTTGGAGACAAGGTAGATAATCTAAGCCTAAGGAAATTCCAAGTTCCTTGAACACTACACCCGCTCCTAAAATTGCATTACCACCTTGAGAAAAGACTTATAATTCTAACATCCTAAGATAGAGTAAGATAGTGTAATCATGAAAAAAGAAAGAGGATAGAAGCATTGTTAATGAGTGTGAAGTTAAGAATGAAGTTGATTCTTTGCAAGTCCCTCCCACCTTTCCTCATGAAGCTTCTTATGTTCCATGTCAACCCTCTCTTATTCCTTATTATCATGATGAATCCTATGAAATTCAAGAAATACTTTTCCATGATAACTTAGCCAAGAAAATTGAAGAGTTAGAGTCAAGAATGAAGTTTCTAAGTCAAGGTGTGATGGAAGGTTTAGATCCAAAAGAAGATCCTATGTCTAAACATGCCCCATCTACCCCTCCTCAAGAGATTTTTCAATATAAGTCAGATGTTAATGAATTAATTATCAAATTGAAGGAATAAAACCAAGCTAATTTAGCCCAAGGTCTACCTCCCCTTCCCCAGGAGCTTCCAAAAGAATCCCCTATAAGTTATTTTTAATCTGATTTTGAGTCCTATGTTCCACCCCCACTAACTAGTTCATCTTGTACTCACCCCATCACCCTTTGCCTTGATGGAACTATGGTATGGGAACCTAAAGTGGAGAAGTTGGTTGAGGAAAATTCATAAATCTTGATTGAAGAAAGTGTAACTCCTTGGCAACCTCATTAGGTTAGGTCACCAGATTTAAAGATGCGTAGTCTTAGTATCACCAAAAAGGAGGAGATGGAAGATCTTAAAGCCCTTGAGAAGTAAGATCAGATTATGATATCTAAGATATAATTTGAGATTCCTCAAGAGGTATGAAGTGATGAAGAAGAGGTGAGTCCTTGTGTTGAGTCTTATTCTTTAGTTGATGATGAAGAATGCCTTCTTTGTGTTGAAGATGAAATCTTGGAAGAATTCCTTTTGGATCCTAAATAATAAGATTAAGGAGATTACCTTGTTTTTTCCCTTCATGATGTTGATCAAAGAGAAGATGAGGACTTTTGGCAGTAGTTTGAAAACATTTGTAATGCATTCGAGTCTCTCAAGGGGTCTACAACTTCTCTAGAGCTGATTACAAGTGATAGTAAACAAGATGACATTCTTAAAAATGTCATAGATGAGCAAGATAAAAGTTCACATCAGAATTTGGAGGTCAAGATAAGTTTCTATGTGCTTCAATCTTCCAAAGAACAAGAAACCATTCCTCTTGAAGTCATGCCTATAAAGAAGATGAAAGTTGATCATGAGATGAAGAGAGGGCAACAATATGAAGTATCTTTACAAAGAAAAGATTAATAAATTTACATTAGAGACATATTTAAAGATGTTCCACTTGATAGCATAAAAATTGAGGTGCCAAGAAGTAGGTCTGATCCATCAAGTGTTCAATACAAAGAACAACATGTTTGGCACCATGATTCATCTCATGAAGAAGGAAATCCAAGAAACTTTCCTTTTGATCTTAGAAAAGGAGATATGCTTAATTGTTAATTTTATATAGTTTTTTGCTTCCTATTGTCCTAAGTGTTTTGAGCACATGTGTGTCTTGTTAGTGTGTTTGTTTTACTTTTTATGTGTCCTTTTTGTTTGTGGTTTAGGTATTCAAGTGGCCTTATCTTGATCAAATCATGGTTTTCAAGTGGTCAAAAGTCTCCTTGTTTTATTTCATACTTCAAATGACTCCCTAAGACCAATGGACTAATAAGGCTACTGGTCTAGTTAGTATAGCAAGCATACTACCCTTATGAGTCAAGAATTTATTGAGCAAGTTTGACCTTATAAGTCAAATTGGGGCACCTATAGGTAAAAACATGGGTTTTAGGTGTTTTTTGAGGTATAATATTATGTCATAGGATGTATTATATGTTTTTTTATGTTATTCCATATTATATTAGCCTTGGTCAATTAGTATTTTAGTCCATATATCATTTTGAGTCATTTTGGGGGTCATCAATGGGCATTAAATAAGTTGTACAACCTCCTATGGGAATTTGAAGGTTTAAAAAGGTTATGTCATGTGAAATGTGTCCTATTATGTCTTAGGTAACTATTTCTAACTCAAAGTGGTAGGTGCTTTAGAAGAAAGAGCAGATTTCTTGGGAAAAGAGAAGAGTTTGGCACTTGTACAACCCATGGAGAAGTGCACCACATGGAATAAGGTCATGGAATGAATTATTTAGATTCATTAGATCCATATTAGTTCTTGACATGCTTTGGAAGTGATAAAAAAGGCCTACAACCATTTTGCTCATTTCACACCCTTTTAGGCACACATAACTAAACTTCAAGTTTATACTTGGTATGGTCAATAGGAGAAATTCTAGATCAAATGACTTTGGGAGGTGAAATTATACTCAGAGATATCGATTTCCATAAAAAATATGAATAATGGTGGCTTATGATTTATGAACCCTCCTCATGAAGTTGACTATGTTTTTTTGCTTACAAATCTATGCACCTTATAGGTTTTGCCTTGGTTTGGAGAAGTTTGTACAAAATAGTTGCTAAGGTTTATTACAGATGATGTGTGATTATTTTTATAATTTTCCCTATTCTTGGTTTCATGATTTAAGGTGTTTTAATGAAAAAATCATCTCAATTTTGTAGACTACTCTCATTTGGGATGACATGCCTGTTTTCACCATTTTTAGATATTCATGCTTTGAAAATGAATTTATAGGGTTGTGATAGGTATATTTATATGTTTTAAATTTTATCTTGATTCCCCTTGACATTTAAACCTCATTTTTCAAGGCAATGATCTATGAGGGTGTAGTTATGAGCACCATATAGTCAACTTTTGCTCATTGTTTACTTACAACCATGGTGAAGCATGTATATTAAATTTGTATGTCATGTTAGTATATGTGTGTTTAAGGTTATGAATAATTGGTGTATCATTTATAAACATTAATTATTGAATCAAATTTGATGCAAGAAAGAGGGACTGTGTAGTCATGTGCAACATCCTCACACATTCTGCCATGAACATGCACCTATAGGTTCTTGGAGGAGAATTTCACATTGAATAGGATGTTTTGAAATTTGTTTCAATCCTTATAGTGTGAAGAGTACATTATGAATCATTTAAGTAGGTTTAAAAACTATGTAAATGGTCAAAATATGCATACTGTCCAACTCATACTTACTGCTTATGCATGGAAATGACCACCTCTAGGTAGTCTCTTCATGGAATAGTCATGTTGATAAGGAGATTGTGAGTTAATAAATATTATAGTCAATTAAAGGAGTCAAATTATAATCATGGAAAGATCTCAAATTTATTTTGAATATCACAAGTCATGTATTCTGCCTGAATTGCACTTACTACCTATACACACTAAATAACCACCTATAGGTGGTACCATAGAGTGTTAAAAGGCCACTTTGAAATGTTGAAATAATTTATTGAGACATTATTGAGGTCATATTAGGTTTAAAACATCATTTAAGACCTATTTTAAAGGTTAAATGAGTAAATTGAAGTTGAAAACTATGCTAAAGGATTCAATTACAATATTCAGGCCTCTTTTCCTTGAAAGTGCAAAATAGAGGTCTAAGGCATGTTGTGAGTATATTATGACAAGGTTAAAGAGATTTTAAAGAATATTTATGAATGGAATTTTAATCCTAAATATAGGACAAGCAATCCACAAGGTTTTAGGAGCAGATGAGCAAGGATAGTTAGTTTTTAGAGACCCCAAATTGCCCATTTATGCTATGAAAATAGTCAGTGTTATCTAAAATTTTGAGTCAAGAAGAGACGTCTCCATAAAATATTAAAGTAAAGGAATGAATTATAATGCCTTGGTTAAGGTTTTTATAATTAATAAACTCTCATAAAACATAAATCATGTAGAGATAAGAGTCTCCAATCATGCATACACACTCCCCATCAAAATACTATGCATAGTCATTCTTTTTCACTGTCTGTCTTGAGTTTTGTAGAAGTTAAGGGGCCTATTGACCTAGTGAATGGATAAAAAATGGTAAAAAAAATATGTATTACTTGAGGAATCGCATGAAATATTAACATTTGTTTTATGAAATATGGGAGTGCCCTATTTTTTGTCTCAGGCAGAGGGCACTCCCTTGTACATGAAACTTGTAGACTTGGTAAAGAAGGAGAGGAAGATATGAACCAGGAGATAAAGGAACCTTGTTATAATGTGTGATAGGTTTTATAACATATATAAAAATAACCATTTAAATTAGGATTTAACCAAAATGGGTGCTAAAAAAACCCTAAGGTTGCAGTTAAGCCCATTGGACAAGGTTTTGACCTAGAGCCAAATTGGTATACCAATGACATATCCAACTTTAGTAATGGTTTCCAATGGAAAAAATAATTTTTTTGGGATAAATATAGAGGTTTTAAATATTATTTAATTCAAATAAGTCAAATTTGATGGCATAGAACATAAATGTTACAGGCAGGCCTATTGGGCATGGTTTAGGCCCGGTATCCAAATGAGGGTCATTCACACTTATAGTTTGAGATATGAATTCCAACCCATTGGGACATATTTATGAGGTAATATAAGATATTTTAAATATATTTAGATGTAAATTAAATCATAAGGAATCCATTTTTGGGCTCAAGAATAACTTAGGCCTGTAGGAATGAAGAAAAGAGCTCGATAGGCTAGCTTTGGAAGTTCATGTCTCTCTTGGTGATTTGCATGGGGGAAAATAAGATTATAAGAGTTAGAAGAGGTAATAAAAAACATTTTTGTGTAATTTTTTTAATTTTGAACATCCCATATTTATTAATAAATCTTAAGATGTTAAACAAGACCTAAACCCTCCAAAACCTTTGCTAGTGACCAGTTTGTGGAAATGGAGTTGGAAGGATATTATAATGGAATAGTTTTCTTAGGATGATGATTGGAGATTGTATAATACTTAGTCAAGATAATCCACACTCTTTTTTATCTATATGTAATTGTAAAAATAGGGTACAAAATAGGGTAATTTTTATTTTTTATGTGTTTTCCAAGTTCTATAAGGAGTCTAAAGATGAAATAAATTGTGTGGGAAATATTAGGTCTTGTATGAACTCAATATGATCATTTATTTCTTAAGGTAATTTTTATTGTTTTATGTGTTTTCCAAGTTATATAAGGAGTTTGAAGATGAAATAAAATATGTGGGAAATACTAGGACTTGTATGAAATCAATATGGTCATTTATTTCTTCATAAAAATTCTAAGTATTTAAATAATAGCTCTCATCTCAACTAGTCAAAACTAGCATAATGACTAAGCTAGTGAGAAGTGTAAAAGATCCAAGTGGAAGTGATTTTAAGGTGTCCCTGATGATTATAAGGACATGGAGGGTCTTTATAGGTGTCATACACTCCATCTCACAAGTTTTCATGGAAAAATTATGCTTTTTTAAAATCTAAGTGTCTAGGGTGCATGAAAGAGGAGTTTATTAGAGTAAAAGTTGTGATAGCTCCTTGTCAGATGATTCCAGATGATTAGGATTAAAACCAATGCATGGAGAGGTATGTATGCAACCCTTTCCCTTAATTACAATTACTAGACAAATCCCTAATCATTTTTGAGATGTTCAAACAAGTCCAAATCATGAAGGTAGTTTTCTGAGCTAGAATGAGAAACTTCATGCCACTTTGCAAGAGTTTCATGACTTGGAGAACCAATTTTTCCTTTTGATCTTGCATGGTTCATACCATATCCTCTTTTTATGCATAATTAACTCCTTTTATTATCTTTAAAAGTGTCCTTGTGACCCTTAGACTTCTCTCTTCTCCTCTCTCTCTCTCAAGTTCTATAAGAGCTAGCCATTTTGGCCATTGTAACTTATACTCCACCTAAGTATGGTGAAGCCCTACTCATTTTCATACCATTTGATCAATAAGACTACTTATTTTTACCTCTTCATGATTATTCATAGTGTTTTTTACTTGGATTATTGATTTTTATTGAGTGATAATTCTTGTTTCCTTAACATGTTGTTTCATTCTTTCATCCCATTTACAATTGGAAATATTTTTTTTACAGGACATGTGAAGTGTTCTAGGAAGTGTCAAGGTTGATTGAGTTAGTTTATTCATTATTTTTATTCAAGGCCTATTGTTTATTCCTCCTAACCTAAACATTCATCTATAACCTCATAATGTAACATTGATGTCAGAAGATGCAAATTGGAAAAGCGTATATTTGGTTAGTCTCTTGGTCTCATGTGTAATATACATCTGGTTGGAAGTCATCAACTTTTTTGGTGTATCACCTCCCTTAATATAGTTTGCTTTTAATTTTCTCTCTCTCTTTCCCCCCTAAATTTTAGGTGTAGTAGTGATCCAAATTTGTACATCAAGGGATCTAGCCCTACCTAGAGATTCACCTCATTCTTAGGCTACCCAAAAGCCTAGAGGTGTTTCAATTATGCCACTTGGATGAGGAGAGCTAAGACATCTCCTCAAAGGGTGCAAATCCAAGTGACAACAAAACCAACCACACCAAAATTTGGAGGTTTTTTTTATTGGAAATGGTTTTTCTTGTTATTTTCATCATTGGAAATATATAGGATTTAAAATAGAAAAACATTATACATCTTCTCTTTCTCATTATAAAAATATGTATTTTGATCAATCTATAACATTACCATTTGGCATTGTTCTTTCAAAATTTCTTGCTTTGGATCATTATTTTGAATATTTGGGATGTATTTTGGTAAATTTGGAACATTGGAAGCTTGCATATCATGTGAAGTTTCATCGAAATTTTATAATGATATAGCATTTGAATATTGAGGTGGATGTGGCAAAAGTGCCTCCTTTTGTGTTTTAGGATCTTTTGGTACCCATTTTTGTTCTTTGGACATCTTTGCTTTTAGATAGTTTATCTTTTGTATCTTGCTTTTCAATTTAAAACAATAATTGATATGGTGACCATACATTATATGATATGCATATTAATATTTGGATATTATAAAGGAAAGTAAAGGAGGTAGATTGATCCAATTATTTCTAATCATGTCCCTTAGAATCTCACTTGACCTCTTAGTAGGGTTTTGTTCACTTGTATAATAATTATCATTAAGTGACTTCAGTTTTGGAATCAAACATTGATTCTTATAGGCACATAATTGGTATGAAAATATGTAAACACATGGTTCATAGTGGTATAATATGGATTATTTATATATGAAACCTATTTTTTCAATAAAGTGATATTTGAATTTAGAGATTGATTTTGCTTTTTAAACTCATGCATTAGCTTGGTCATAGTACTGATTTTTTCTTTTAGGGTTATACAAGCACAAACCCTAGGTATTTTAGATTAAATATCTTCATTTGAAACTATATATTTGGCTCCCTTACCCTTTGGATTAGTGTTATCTTGAACCTATTTATACGGATGAGAGTTATCACCCTCTCTAGGGTTAGGAGGAGGAAGGATATTCTTTATATCCATTTGAAATGTTTTGAAAATTGATATGAGAATAGGATATGAAAGGATTACAAATGCTAACGAGAAATCAACCATGATAATATAAGGATATCTAAATTATTCTTTATATCCATTTGAAATGTTTTGAAAATTGATATGAGAATAGGATATGAAAGGATTACAAATGCTAAGGAGAAATCAACCATGATAAAATAAGGATATCTAAATTTAAGACTATTAGCTTATTTTTTTAAAAATTTGAGAGATCTTTTTATGAAAAACTAAGAAATGAGACAAACCCATAAAATATGGAAATAAAAGTACATATATGACCTATAGATCTACATTTACTAAAAAAAGTAAAATGTTTAATTTGTAAAATCCATATAATATTTTAGAAAACCAAAAGAATTTTTTGTCTATATCAACATATTTAGGAAAAAAATCTGAGGAATTTTAAATTTGATCTAATATGAATCAGAAATAGACCAAATGATTTGGAATGCTTTGTAGACAAACCCTAGAATATTCCAAATAAAGAATCCATAATTTTGATAAATCAATAATTTATTTTAGACATTTGAGAGAGATTTTTTAATAAAATATTATTTTATATGAAACAAATAAATTAATTACAAAATAAACACACCATTCACCTTGTATGCCAATATTTATTAAAAATAGTAAATTACAAAAAATAAAAAATTCATATAAAATTTTGGTGAGCAAAAAGAGGTTTTTTAGTATAATGACCTAATTAGAGAATAACTCAAAGTAATTTTAAAATATATATATTTTGAGGCTAAAATTTTCCAATAAAAAAAGAATCCAATTGTAATCATATGCACATGAACCCCTTGTGACCAGAGGAGGGTAAAACACTAGGGTAAAATTTAAGATCTAAAAATTGATCATAACAAGATGAAACATTAGGAGGCTTGGAAACCATAGATCAATTTTTTTAGAATTCAAATGGATTGGGTTCACCAAATGCTTAACCCTAAAAATGGACATAGGAATCCTAGCTTGATATTAATAGGGTTAATAATATAAAAATGATAATGCATGATAATTAGATTTACAATAGGCCAATTAAATGCTAAACTTAGATATAAACATACACTAAATTTATTATGTTGAGAATATGCTAAATATAGAAAGTAAAACTAAGATATCTATAGAAATGATGAATAAGTAATATAATTAGTTGGTTATGATGCTAAAATAGTGTTGGATTTAAAACATGTCCAAAGTAGGCTAGAAAGATATTCTAGAATAGTAATCAGATTCTAGATTTAATGCTTTTGGAGCTTTAGACACTAACGCCAACTTGGGATGGTTACATCTACACTACGTTATGCATTCAACATAAGTGTAATGTATAAAATAACTATTGGAAAAGGATGAAACCACCTAGATGCTTGTGGGTTTGACTTTGCCTTCACTCTATTGCATTTAGATCTGGGTGATGGACTATCTCTTCTTATCAAATTTTAAAACCCTAGTTCTTAATATTTATTATGACCATGGTGAAAATGAAAAAGAAGGCACATAGTGTTGAGATGACCTCTCTATCATTGAGTGTTACCTATGTTGCCAATAATCTAAAGAGGGCCTTAGAATAATGTAGTTATCTCCTATGTGTTAGATTGTGTGTGAATCATCTAATATTATGAAAATCAAGTATAAAAATGACCTAGCCTATAACTTAGAAAATTTGGATCTTGGCCTGCTCATTTAGTACTTCATACCTATAGATGTGTTGTGCCTATGACTGGTATGGAAATAGGGAATATTTATTCAATTTAATGCTTGATAGAGTGATTTTGATAAGTTTCCTTACTCTCTTTGGTATTTTTATAGGTTTTGTAAGTGAGGAAAAAATGAGGGTTGATCTTGTATTTATATCAATATCTTTTGAGAAGTAACTTGCATTAAATCACTTAGGTAGACCATGAGAATATGTTTCATTTATAAAATTGATGTCTTCATGGCATTGGACACTTCTGTTGGGTTAGGACACTAGCATCGACATTCGTGTCTTTCCTAGACATTAGTGTCTAGGGAGGAAAAAAGTAGGTAAAAGATCAAAACTTATAGAGGTGGAATATAAGTACATTTTAATAATTTTGGGCAAGATAGAAGGCTTGGGTCATGAACATAAGACTGGTTGGATTAAGAGATAGGCTAAGGGGCACAAGATGGAGTATAATTAACACTTATGGAAGTGGGAAAGGCTTAGAACTAAGAGGAATAACTAAGGCATGAGTTTTCCAAGTGTAAAATATTGAGGTTCTATATAATCTGTAAATAACATCTACATAATGTACTATGTATAATTGGCAATTAAATTTTAGGAAGGTTTAGAAACTAGTCATTTACAACATTTTGAATGTTAAAATGGAAGATTATTCAAGCCACATAATCATGGATGACATTAATAACTCTCAAGGAAGTTTTAAAGGATTTTATGTTTTCTTAAACTAGCCACCCTCTAATAGAATGAATAGAGGAATATACTTCTTAATATTTCTTGACAATTCATGGACATCTTCAATTACATTAATAGTTGATCATGTAAGCTAGGCTATTAATCTATGTTGATAATGGCTGAAATTGGTAAGAGAATTTGACTCTATCATTGAATGCCTTGGTGTTACCTTATCATATTTGGGCCTAAATTGAACTTATAAATGTGGTATTAATAACAACCTTGACTCAAAATTAGATATAGTAAGTTTCCATGGTAAATCCAACATGATTATAATTTAGGTGATTATATTTGTTTACCAAAATATTAAAGTGGGCCCTCATTATAGTGCCATCTTAACCTATTGATGTAGGTTTATGATCCACTTAAACAAGTTTTTGGTATAAATCCCTCTCATTTTAATATAGGTGGTTACCCACTCAAAGGCATGAGTTGTGGATATTTGGTTATATAATAACTACATGGTAAAATAATGGTTGGAATATTATGCTTTCATGTCACCTTAGGGACTTTTGAGAGGTCACTCTACTTTAGGATTAATTGACTACTTCTAAACCTAGGACAAACTTATTCAAAAATGAAAATACTCTAAGGTAGTTTGGATGTAATATAGAAAATCAAAAAAGAGGGTTAGGTAAGGAAAAAAATAAGGTTTTTTTATGTCAATAATAATAATAATACTATTTTAAGTAAATTAAATTTCCCATGATCCTAATGAAAGTAGAAAACTGGAGGAAATTGCCAAAAGCCTAAAAATGCTAAAATAAAGTATCCCTAACTCTACTATTGTTCAAGACTCAATTTATGAGAAGGCACATCCTATCCCCAACCCCATGCAATCAAATCACCCTTATAATTTAAGGAAATCATAGAGGAGCATAAATACCAAACCAAACTCAAAAAAATCAAAGGTGAAGTGGATCTATGCAAATCTATCCTATGTTAGTTCTTAAAAGACTAAAAAAGGTTCAAGGAGGAAATCAAGAAACTCAATCTAAATGATGGTATCTACTATACAAAATTTGAACTCTTGGAAATCAATTTGAAATTCCAAAATATCAAGGAAAGATTGTTCACTTTGAAAAAATCAAATGAATCTCTCAATGAAAATCTCAGTATGCTTGTTGATTATAGTAGGGTCACTATCATTAAAAGTACTCAAAGTATGGAGGCCCTTAACTCCCTCACTAAAAGAAAATAAAAATGTTGAGAATACTAGAATGGAAAAAAAGAAGAAGGGCATTTCTAAGGAGAAAGTTGAGCTTCAAACCAGCAAGAACAAATATCTCCCACTAGAAAATCTTACTCACAATTAGACTAACGCATATGAAGAATAGATGGGACCTAGAACTTAATTTGTTGTTTTTCTTATAATTTTTTACTATATTTTAGCTGACTATGTTTTTTTCACTCTTGGCATTCTTATTGTAATATCTAGTCTCAAGACCACAAATGCTTTCTTTTTCTAAAGGGTAGGGTTCCTCATTAAAACCCTCTTTAACCAATACTAAAGACTTAATGAGATCAATCATGAAATTAAACTAATTTCTACCCTATTTTAGTAAAAAGTCAAAGTAAAATAGACATAACAAAGAGTTAAATAGTACTTAATTGCAAATAAATTCTGTAGCATCAACCTAAAAATATATTGACTTGAAAAAATTTCTTATCATGCAAATTTGTTCACAAATCAAAAGTAAATAGAAATATTTACACACAGAATAATTAAAATTAGCTATGAATTCAATCTAAATTTTGAAAATTAAAAGCACACATCAATATCATAAATCAATTAACTTAATTTAAATCATTCATGCATTCATAAAACTTAAGAAACAAAACAAGAATAGACGCTCATAGACTTTCTTGGGAATTATGAATCTTGTATTGATATTAAAAAATATTACTCATTTGGGAGGTTAATTGAATCAATAAAATCACTAATATTTATTCATTTGAATGTGTGATCATCTTTTTAAAAATTGACATGAAGGGGGCTAACTCATAAGTGAAGTGTGTGTGAGGGACTAACTACCAATTTGATATCAAAATTACATGTATACAAGCCTCCTTAAAAAGCTCCAAAATTATATCTACAACTTTTTTAATAGTTCAAAGCAATGAATGAATTTCATTGTCCCATTCTTGAGGAATTTTTTATATTGATAGCCCAAGTCTAAAAAAACATTAATGCCCACTAATGACATTACCTCATATACACTAGCCTTGCTTAACTACTTTAGTGAGGGTGTCCAATCAGGATTATAATTTTATAAGTTTATATTGATATAATTTAACCTTTTGTCTCAAAACAAGGCTCTTATTCTTACCCTTGACAATGGTAACCAATAATATGTACAAATACTCAAGTGATTTTTAAACATCAATAATGACATTTTTAGGGACTACATTTTTGGTTTGTGTTTCTAATATTTATAATTTTTGGTTTATCCTTTAACAACCTTTCTATTCATATTCCCTATGGAAAAAATGATAAACTCAATATCTTATTCATATTAATCCCTTTCACTTGGTATATCTTTTCTCTTTTTAGTCAAGGTGAAAAGTTTTTCCTTAATCTCATAGATGACTATTTTGGAGGCATATATAAATTTTCTCTTTGTGACCCTTTTCACTAAGCAACTAGCTTGCTAAAGTTTCAATATGACCTTACGGTTATCCCCAATCACTAACTATTACCTTTTTAATTTAAAAATATACATTATTTAAATCCAATATTTTCCTCTAATATGCATAATAAGGGAAGAAGTAGTAGAATGAGGTGGATTCAAAGGAGATGTTAGTACTGGCATGGTATTAGTTAGGTCAACCAATATAAAGCTGGTACATGTGGGTGGTGGAATGAAAGAGGTAGGGGAAGTTATGGGTGAAATGGTATAGGTAGGGGAATGTGTTGAGATGAAGTGGTAGTGGTTGATGAAAATAGTGTGAGAGGTTAAGTCACACCACTTCTTTGAGCCACTACATTCCTTGTTTATAAGATAAGTTTTGTATGCAATAAATAAGGATGGATCTACAACTTATCCTACTTAGTGAATTCTAAGCTCAGAGAATACAATCTTGCCAACTACTCATTATATAGATATTTATATCAGGACATGACCAATTTGGATCTGTTAAACCTACCTAAGGGATCTCTTATCACACAACACCACTAGAGTGTTCCTAAGCCTCTAGTCAAGTAGAACCACATAATAACCCTAACTAGGAATACAATACATAAAATAAATATAATATAGTGCTCACTAAAGCTTGTTACACAAAGGGGTATAGTTAAAAAAAATAGAACATGCAAAGGAAAAATATACTCAAGTCAATGTAGAGGTAATTCTAATTAAGGAGTAAAACATTCAACCTATTACTTTGTGTAATATTTATCTAACAAAATAAAGGAGTAAGAGTTAGGAATACCTACCTTGAATGAACTTGTTGTGCCTTAATTTCTCCCTTGACTAGCTATTCTTTGAAAGACGTTGTTATGGATTTGTAAGGATCACACTATATAAATCAATGCTAACATAAAAGACTCCTACTTTTCATCCAAGACCTTCCCACAAGACAAGCTTTTTTCGTTACAAGGAAAAACCCTAAGCAATGACTTCTCAAGTGTATAGTTTATATAATTATGAGTTGTAATAATGAAAAAATGAATCTTATTCTCTATTTGATTGAAGTGAAAGTGGTATTTATATAAAATTATTAACCCTAAACTTCCAAAAATTTAGTCAACAAGGTCGACCAACTTGATCTTGTTAGGTGGGATAAGTATCCCTTCGGCTTCAAACTAGATTGGTTGGGTAGACCTAGTTCTATAGCATATATCTTAACCCTTTATAACAAGATCAACCTAGCTAACTTAATAGGAATAGAGTGAGTAAAGTGGTTGATTGTTTATGTATTTGTTGACGTAGTTGGAAAAGTGGGTTATTACTTAATTAAGGGATATTTGAGAAGGGAGATTGCTTAAAGAGTTAGATAAGGGCATGAAAGGTCCTAAAATAGGAAATATATATATAAAATAAACATTTAATATAGGTTGACATTTATAAATGGACATATAATTTCTTATACATGGATATATATTTTCTTATACTTTAAGTTATATTATATATATATATATATATATATATATATATATATATATATATATATATATACTTTTAAGATGTTTGAGAGTGGTTTCAGACCTCTAGGAGCTATAATGTAAATTCTAGTTTTTGAAGGATCCTACTATATTTCAGACTTATCCATATTTTAGGATTTTAGGAGTTCAGGGAGACATCATGGGAGGTGAATGGATAGACTCTCTAAATAAGTTGGAGTAATAGTATGAATGATACAAATCCGTAAAAATCTTATGAAACACTAATGGTATACCCACCTCTTTCCTAGTGCACCCTTTAAAATGTGTACTCATAGAGATTGAGAATCGAGAGGCTACTACAAGAGATAAAGTGTCAGTAAATGATAGAGTTTAAAAATATTTCACGTATAAATATTTAAATTGAGCTTCATTCATTTTTACTTATCTAGTAGACTCCTTAGGCTTTGAAATATATTTACTAATAATATTAGGAAACCATATAATAACTATGATCTTAGAAGATGGAGTGATGCTTATAAGGTCCATAGCTGGTAGTGTGTCTTTATGTGATATTAATTTTAGTTTAAAAGACATAAATTTCCCTTATAGATGAACTTGTATATTAAATTCCTTTATTATTGTCATTGTGGAAGAAGTGGGGTGCATTGAAATAACCATGGGGAGGGACTATTATTTATAAACAAGGGAAGCCTTAACTTATAATATTAACATATAAAGTGGAGTTTTAGGCACCAATGGTTGTCCTTGAAAGGATATGGATGAGTCTTGGTGTGAGACTTATCCATTCAATTTATACGTATCCACTCCAATGTTTGAAATAGAAGGATCCACAATGGTAGTTTAAACTTGTGAAATAGATGAAAAAACTATAATATGATGGGATACCTTTAAAAATACTCTACTACAAAAATTTATGATTGGAATATGTTTCTTGGGGAACCTGGTTTAAACATTGGGTTCTACATGCATTGGGCTATGAGAAGGAGAATTAAGTGGTTCATCTTCTAACTCAAGCATTAAGGGAGAAGGGGGACTAACATCATGTAAGTGGTAACTCATAGGAGTTTGATGAGTTACATAAACTTATTCTTCAGAAGTATCCTCTAAATTTTTTCCTTATGATTTGGTGGACTTTTCTAAAATAAAAATTTGAGCTAGAGGGACAAGAAGAATGGATTATGTCACCTGAGATAGAAGAGTTACTATTTAAGTAGTAGATATAGATTTTAGACCTTGTATTATTCTCCTTATCAGATGATCAATAGTTAAAGGAGAGTATTATTTAGGATTTGGTGACTTTGATCTTTCCTCCTCTTCCATAATGAACTCATATAGTTGTCTCTAATGTGACCCCAACATTCTACATTTTTCTTACAACTCTGCCTTCATATTAAGCATTAAAAAATATTCAATCCAAGATGTGAGGATCATGGTATTATAACACTTGAAATTTTATTATTTGTGGTATTAAATGTGTGTCCATTATTGCCTTAGGGTTTGAATCTCTGAGTTTATTATCTTGGAGTGAAAATGATGACCTGTGAGTTGTAACATTATCTAGTAATGACAAAACCTTAAAATAAAAACTTCCAATTCTAAGAGGTAGGGGATGCACAATGGAATGTTTTATTGTTTTACAAGCACCATCTATTCCATTAATGATTTAGTGTGCTATTTATTGTTCTACTAATTTATTGGGGATAAATTTGGGAAATGTTAATAGAACTTCCATTATTCACATAACCCTAATTATGGTGTAATATGCATAGTATCAATAAACACCAATAGTCTCCAATGATATTATTATCTCTTATGATAATTGTAGCACATGATTTTCATTGATATCCCTATATTTTAGTGGATAAAATAGATCATTAATCATTTAATGTTCTACTTGTATTTATGAATGTAAAACCTTTGAAAGGCTAAATGCACTCATAATTTGGAGTCAGGAGTCCATGCAAGAATGTTTGAAAAGTCCACTATTGAAAAAATTTCATCCACTAAAATTGAAAACGTAAAAATTTACTTGTTGCTTAACCATTAAAACTTGTTGTGTCAAATTATAAGAGATGATCTCTCTTAAGGCACTATTTTTTATGTCATTAATTATCATAACTAATAAGGGTATCTAACTTTCATTTAATTATGTTATATCCATAGATCCAAATTATCCATTTGTCAAATCCATATATAGTCAAACTCCTTATCTAAACTATCTGATGGGAATTAAATTGATGTTATGGTTGTAGACAAAGTGGTTTGGGTCATCGGCCTAGTCCCTAAGGACTTCTCTAATGTCATTATTTTTCATCCATTCTAGAGATAGCTCTTAATTATAAACAATATTACATTAATGTAATCCACTGTATCCCTCAAAATTAATACTAATAATGTATACATTTGGATTTTTAATCTTTAGTGATTCCATTAGGTGATTATTATAGGTTGTAATGTAAAAAAATTATAAACTAGGTCTACACAAGGATATACCTTAGGTTTCATTATTTTAAAGTGTAGAAAAAATGCTCTAATGGATAAAATGAATGAATAATACCCATATAAATCCAAATTAAACTTATCATTGTCAATTTAATGCTTGTCATATTTCACTTCATCAAAGACAACATTTAGTACTTTGGGCCCATACCCAATGCATCAAAATCAAACATTTTGTCAATGAAAACATGGTTTGTGAAAAATAAGCAAAGATATTTGATGTTGGGTTTCATGACGGATTAAAATTTCTTCTTATTCAAGATAATTACATTTTTCTTGAATTCATAGTCTAGGCTTGTTATGAAGTTGTACATATCAAAAATTGAAAAACACATTCTCTGTAAAATTATTTAACTATTTTGAATGCTTTTGGTTATGTAATTACATCTTAATGGATTTAAAATTTTTAAGATTCCCATTATTTATAGTGATTTAATTAAATTAAAAAAACCTTTTTTATTTCTCATATTATTCTAATTTTGATTTTAAACTCTTTTCAGTCACAAGGAAAATGAGTTGCACATGTCTTAATTTTAAAATAGGGCCATCAATATGTTTAGTACTTTGTTTTTTATGAATGTGATCCTCTGTATTTTTATTTTTATTATAATAAGTCATATATTTGGATAATTATACATTAGAAAACTATATGCCATCATGTTTTTTTCTTTAGATCTTTGTTATGTGGCAACATATCAGACAATCATGACTTTTCTTTGAGTACTTGAATATGAAGTTTAATTACATGCAAGCAAGCATGAATATTAAAAGTGAAACTCTACAATAGGATATCATTCCCATAGTTTAACCATGTGTTATGAGGATTAAAGGTAACACATTGCATCATATGATAAATTCACACTCACACAAAGTGTAACTTTGCATTACAAATGTCTTAATTAATAAATTGTGAATCTATGACTAAATAAGATAGTGACACTTGACATGTGTTTATGGGGTTATGTATACACCCTATTTGGGTCAAATAACCATAAATAATATGCGTTTTGTTGCTATTTCATGTAAACATCTTTGTGATGAATTTAGTTCTTGTTCACTTGGTAATTTTGGGTCTTTTGGTCTTTCTTATGTCTTTTTTTCCTTATTCATTTTACCCCTAGTGGTCCTAAGTTATTCCCTCCTAGTCAAAGGGGACCCAAGCCTATTATACCTAGGATTTGATCTATTTTTTGACCTTAAAACACTAGTTCCATTATCTAGATAGTATCACCATTAGCACTAGTGTCCAATAATCATTTTTCTTCCATGTTTTTGGGTCCAAACCCTCCCTTGAGCCTTATCTTATGTTTTTATCCCTATTTTACATCTTTTTAGCTAGTGAGCAAGGGTATTACATTCAAAACAAATTAAATTATATATAAATATATTAATAAGGAATTTTACACCTAACACTTATTATCTTAACAGATAATTACATAAAATCAATCAATGGTTCAAATTAATACATTGCATATTACTGATCTATCACATATAGACTTACATGCTTGATCAAAGAAGGGCCTAAGTTAAATTCACTCTAGCATAACATGCACTTTGATTATGCACATTCCCTAAGGGAGAACTACATAGGATTTGAGACCCCTAGCATTGGGTTTAATGTACGTAGTAGCTAGGACAATAGGGGTTTATCTTGTATGATTATAATAGCCCACAATCCAATTTTACCTTTTTTTTCATTTGATTTGCTTTTTTTTCCATGTGTGTAGATGTTCATTACAAGTTTAAAATATATTCATACAAAATAGTGACAAATACGAACTACTAGAAGCCACCTAATCACCTACAAGTCCCTAAAACTCTCCCACAACATCTCTAAAGGTTTTAGGCAAGTCTTTTATAAAAGGAAAATAATGCTATAATTGGACATTAGCACCATTGACACTACTATCCTCATAAGGGTGATATTGTTTGAAGACTATTTTTAACTATAGTCATAAAATGAAATATGTCTGGTTAATCTCTAAGCCTGCTCTAGCCTCTTGATTTACAAAAATGGCTATTTTGCTCTAGATAAGTACACTTTATTCACCATATTTACTATTTTAGGAAGAACTATTTAAATTTAATATTTCCTATATTTATTTCAAGTTATTTCTATACTTGACCTTTAAAAACCTAGGATTTACATTTACTATGTCATAAAAATTTAAAACATTTGGTGAACCTGAATTACTTCGAATATTGCTTAAAACCCTAGTTTATCCTAACTTTCTTCATTTTTTGTGCACTAAATTAGGTTTATAAACTTATATTTTTTTCCTAATTTCTAGCACAACCTAACTCATCTAAATCATTCATATGTTAGGGTTTTATTAATTTAATATAATATAATTTTTTCCAAACAACCGTCATCAAACCTTAGATCCATATACTAGGTCCCTATACATCTAAATACTAGCCTTTAAGGTTTCAAGTACAATCCTAATTTTTATATACATTGGAATGAATATTTACCATAGTTTGATATATACCTATGCTATATTAAATTCTAATTATTGTGTGCTTGTTATTCATTATTTACATTATCTTCTTTGGTAATTTTAAAATGACATCCAAAAAGCCTCTTACCCCTTACCTAGTTGATGATTTTTTTTTAATTTATTTTTTCATAATCTTAATAATGAATGGAAATTTCTTCAAGATTTCACATTAGCACATGATAATGATTCCATTTATAATGATGATGATGATGATGATTATAATGATGGATATGAGGATTATTGTGAACATGATAATGAAAGTGTTGATGAGGATATACTAGATGTATTTTATTTATGTCCTATCCCTCTTATCCCACACCTAAAAATCAAACTAATAATATAATTCCAAAATAACCTCTTGTTGGTAGTGATTTATTACAATGTGAACTTAGATTTTCAACCACACTCACTACACCCTTATTCAAATTAAAATAATATAAGTGCAATAAATAAAATCTAATTTTGCATGATTCAAGTAACATAGAAAATAACAATGCATCTTATTTACCCTTCTTAGTTAAATTTAAAAAAAACATGTAAAAATGATATTACATCTTTTACCAATGCACAAATTAAAGTAGATGAAATTATTTTATCACCTTCTTTTACATTCCAATCTCAACACAATGACTCTTTACAAAATGTTGATAATGAAAATATCTTTAACTTTTCTCCTACACATTATAATCTACCAAATGAAAATGTGATTGCTATTTCTTATACCCTTAAATCCAAGATTAAAAGTAATAATAATACATACACTCCACACACATCTATTGAATACATGCATTGCATTACACCCACACATGATGATATATTGCATAGTAGTAAAAATTTAAAATCTTCTCCTACTCTATCTTAGTGAGCATGTGAATGATAATTCTTCTACTCTTAATTCTACTAGTGAATTAAACTACAATTTTTATGAACCTTGGAATAATGATGAAAAATATGATTTTGGTGAAGAAGACATTGAGTCTAACCCATCTAGTTCTCTCTCTACTTCACCCATCTTTCATGTTCAAACTAATGATAGTTCAAAGACTTAATAACACACACACACACTTATTCTTATGTTCATAGTTTATATAGCTTACATTCATATGACAATAATGTATCTTCTAGCCCATTAACAAGGTGTATTTATTTACAAATTATAGAAAAAAGAGATACCAATGAATCTCCCTCAACCCCCTTACTATAGTAGAACTCATTTCTCATCCTAACTTACACAAAGGTGGTATCTTATTTCACTCTAACTAGGTCTAAGCTATTACCCCTCTAAAGGTTATGATGAGCAAACCTAGTACTATTTTATGATGTAGTATACCAATAGCTAAGATTAATAATAATATTCAACATTTAAATGAACCCCTTGGTGATGATAATATATATTCACAAGCAGTAATCTCCTTGATGCATGTTATGGGTGATTTACAACAACAAATACACCATCTCGCATTGGAAAGTAGAGCATACCACTCTTGGGTTGATTCTAATGTCATTCATGGAAATTTTATTTAGCACAAAATTTTCACTACAAATTTTACATCAAACTTTCAAATACTATTATTACCAAAATTTGATGGGCATGGAGACACGTACTTGCACCTTAAGGGTTATAGAAATTCCATGGCACATGTCACTAATAATCTGACTCTACTATAATTATTTACAAAGTATCTATAATGTGAGCCATTAAATTGGTTTCATCATGTACTCCCTATTGGTTCACTACATACATAAAATGAGTTAAAATAAATCTTTCTTAGGCACTACATATAAAATAAAGGACCTTGAGTCACATATGAGAGGTTGCCTTCATTACACTAGGGTGAGATAGAAATAATAACTAAGTACATTATAATACTCAAATCATGTATGCATTAGTTGATTTACCAACTAAAAAATTTAGAGGTACAATACATCTTTGATATATGCCTTATTTTTCCTGTTAAGGAGAAATTATTATATTAAACATCTAAATCATTCTAGCATCTATGTAACAAAACTATGGCATTAAAGAAAGAGTTGGGTCTAGTTGAAACACATTCAAAGGTAGATTTGGATGTAGATTTACTAGATAAAAATAATCTAATATGGTACAAGAATCTAATCCACTTATGATTAAGAGATAAGTGGAATAGGAACAACCAATCAAAATACTCAACAAGGGAAAATAGCCACTTCATAGAGCACTTCCTATAGTGAGTAGAGAATAAAACACTAATAAAGGAACCATATAATTTTTAGACAAATATAGGCCTCATGATATATTACTTACATTATTATATAAGGATATGATAACACACACTTATACTCATCACCATCCAACACACCATCTGTACAGGATATGGAATAAACCATATTACAATTTGCATAAGATAAGTGGGCATTCAGACAACAACTATTAAGCACTCCAAGATCATATTGACCAATTTGTTGACAAAGACATGATAACATTTACATAGGGGTCATCAAGATCTTAGTATCCACAATATCCTAGATCACACTCCTCTACAACTAAATTATCCTAGGATGTTCCTTTTAAGGATCTATTGGTTACTCATCATATGAGCCATATGGTTTCTAGGATCCTAAATTATGATAGATCTCATGAAAGATAGAGTTAGCAGATATGGTAACCAGTTCAAAATGATCCACTTAATTATAGAAGCATGTTACAAAAATGTAAATTAATTCAATCCCTAGTTATAGGTCAATATATTATTAAGATATTTTCCAAAGATCATAGAAACTAGAACATAGTTCAAGAACTGATTAAGATATTTGACAAAAATCACAAAAATCAGAACACAGTTTAACATCCAATTAAGATATTTTATAAATTCACATAAATCAAGTTATAGTTCAATAATTTATTAATATGTTTTCCATATATCACATAAATCAGGACATAGTTTAATAATAGATTAAGATATTTGCCAAAGATCACAAAAATTAGGACATAGTTCAAAAAATGATTAATATATTTGTTAGAGATCACATAAATTAGGACAAAGTTCAACAATGGATTAAGATATTTGCTAGAGATCATAGAGATCAGAGTATAACTTCAATATGATAGTCATTTAAATTATTTTCTATAGAGTCTACACATCTAGCTACTAGCTGTAGACACTCATTTTTGGCCACTTTCATTTCTAAATTGAGATTTAGATCAATTTATAGTAAGCAACACAATTTAAGACTATAAATCACCTGAATTTCCCAAATTCATCACATAAGGGATATAATTTCTCAAAAACATGGCGAGGCATGTTTATTTAAGGTATTACCATGTATGTACCAATAACCTAGCTTAGATTCAACCCTAGTCAAATTGAGACCTAGCAAATTGGCATTCTTAGCCTATCAAGCTATTAATGCAAAACATTTAAAATAATTCATAAAAACCAAAAAGCACTAATCAAGATTAATTAAAAAACAAATCTCAATTACCTTGCTTAAGTAAAAATTTGAAGTTTAATTAGTGAATTACATTTATCTAAAAATGATTTTTTCAAAAAATATGAGGTCAAATTCAAGGGAGCTAATAAAATGTTTTATTAATTACTAATATTTAATAAATTGTGAGTCACAACCTCCTAAATATCTTCTATGAGTTGTCAAGCCTTCATGATTGCTTTGACCTAACCTAGGGTTAATCTAACTCAACCTAGGTAATTTTAGACTCAACCAAATTTAGAACTAAACATAACCTCCCTAGGGTTAGAGTTAGTTTTGAGAACTATAAATATAAGTTCCCTCACTCTACCCAAACAAGATTTTATGTGTAAGGCTATTCTTTAGGAATGCCTTCAAGAAGCCATCACAATAATGTTATAATGCCAAATTGATATCAAGATTCACACCAAGCCTAAATAAGCTAAGTAAAGCCACATGTGGCCTTAGATAAATTATACCAATAATGATAATGAATTGATCAAAGTATGTAATTATATAGATGGACCAAGAACATCTTTTATGCCAACAATTAGACACTAATTTTGTAAGGGAGGTAAAATTGTTGTATGTTTTTATCTCTTATTTGTAGTTTTGTTCATTATGTTATGCTCCCACTATTACTTAGGCAAGAGTGGTTTAGTTTCATTGAATTTTTATATTATATTTTATTGAAATTCACTAACAGGGAAATAATGACCTTTTTATGCTCTTTGAACTCCTAAGATACATCATGGCATGTTCAATGGGACAACACATCCTGTATAGATAAAATGAATGATGTGAAACCTTAAAATTTGATAAAAAGAACACTCCAATATTCAAGTTTAGAGTTTTATTCTCAAAATTCCTATCATTTTATTATGTTTCTAATCAATGACCTCACCCTCGATAAAAATGACTTCACCTATTCTATTCTCTATTTACGATCTTTTATTTTATAAAAAGGATGACTTTGCATCAATGACTTCACTAGAAATGGAAACATTGATCTGTAGTGAAAATTATGACATTGACCTATGTTCAATTAACCATTCTATGTAAATGGCAACATTCATAAATGAAAATAATAACTTCAAGCTTGTTATTCTATGACTTTGTCAGGTATATTTCCTAGTGATTTCAGTGACTTCACCTAATTTTAAACCTTATTCGATGACTTCACCTGGATTAATTAGTTACTTCAGCACTTTCTAATGGTGACTTCACTAGAAACTAATTTTTATTTGTTTTATTCCATAGATAAATTAGTGACTTTTTTAAAATAGGTGAATTTACTTTATTACAAAATCAATGACTTCATTCTATGTAAAAAAGAAACCCAAGAGTTAAAAATGGAAAGTTATTTGTTGGTTTTATTTTTTGCATATACACAAGAGAAACCCATAATGTTTTTCTAGGAACCCAATTGGAGAATAATTGTATAAACACTTATATGTATCACACACACACTTTCTTTTTAGTGCTTAAAATTGACCTAGCCAAACTTGTCTTTTCACATTTCAACTTTTTACAAGAGAAAACAAGGCTATGGGGTCATAATTTCATTCACATTTTATTTAATGATTTAAAATGAACATTAAATTTATCTTTGAACTCTTTAGATACTTTTATTTTTCCTCTTTTATTTGTTTTTTATCTACTTTCAAAGTTCTTTGATTATCTTTGTTTGTGGCAAATAAAACTTTGTGTGTATTCTCTCCCCCATCCCCTATAGGGAACTTGGGTGATCAAAAGTGCCTTGTTTATTTATCCTAGAATAGAAGAAACATTTTTTATGCTCTCCCCAAGACTCAAGTGACTTTAGTGACCCAAAAACAATGTCTAAAGTTTTTCCAATTCTCATTTGTTTATTTTTATGCATTGGCTTCTGGGCAAGAGTTCATTGCCTACTCACAAGTTCTTTAGGGGTGCATTGACTTAGGGTTTCATATCCTAAAATTTTACTAATACCAATCCATAGTGGGTTATATAAATTAGGCATGTGATACTGGAATTGAATAGTGGATGAGTGGTTAGCTTACTAATCCTAAGAAAAACTTGGATTAGTTCACACTAAACATCAAACTTTACTAAGCAATACATGGATTAAGTCATTACGCAAATGACTATAACTTTGAATAGAAAGTTAATGAGTTTGAATCCATTTGAAGAGAAGCTTACTTATGTTAGACACACTTGGGACCATTTAGATCATTTTGAAACTTATAGATTTTATTTAACCGCACTTTATCATCGAATATCTTGCCAAATGCCGAGTGTTTCACACTCTAATTTATTTCCATGTACTAATGATTGAGAGACAAAGGGGGACTAAAAAATCTACCTACATGTGCTCTTTAATTTTTAGATTAACACTTAATTCCTATTGAGCATTGGTATATCAGTGGAAACTTTGTAGAAGCTACACACACCTTGTCAGTTTTAGGGATAGGATGTGCACTTAGTGCTATTTCTATTTTCTTTTATTAACATGTGTATTTGGGTCTAAAATTTATTGTTGTTTGTCAAATCAAAATAATTCAAAACCTTCATTTATTACTCATGAATTTGAGATAAGAAGTGTTATTCTACCCATTTTGTTTCAAACATTTGCCTTGGATTTTATTTTAAAACCATTTGTTAACCCCTTGTTTAATGGGGCTTTGTTATGCTACCCATTTTGGCTCAAACATTTGCCTTGGATTTTTTTTCAAATCCTTTGTTATACCATTTGTTTAAACAAGATTTGTTATACTTCCAAAATTATTCCAAAACCTTGCCTTGATTAAATCTAAGTTCCAAAACCATTCATACCTTTTATTCAAAGAGTATGGTTAGACTACCTAGTTTAGTCTAGCCTATTTACCTTAGAAAATATGAGTCTTTTGCATCAAATTTTAAATTAAATCTTTTGAAGTACAAATCCTAAACTAAGTAGGTTTATGTCAAATCCTCATCTAATTTATACTTAGGTAGTCTAACTTTTGCATTTGGATTGTGATACTTAGATTGATTTATTATTTAGTCTAAAGACCCCTTTGCCTAGACTTAGTAGTTGTTTATTATTTTGTTCCTTGTTTTATCTTCTTTTGTGCCGAGTTTTGTTGTCATCTAATTTTTTTAGAGTTTGTTGTGGCAATTTCTAAAATGCCATAGTTTAATTTGTCAAGAATCTATTGTAAGCCAAATATTGAGCCTTTTGTGAGTCAATTACCGAGTGGTCTTCCAAGCTAATTACCTTAGAATTAGGTTATTTTTTGAGCCATTTACCAAGTTTATCCAAGCCAGTTACCTTAGATTTAGATTTATTTCAAGTTCTTATTTTAGATAGACCAAGTCTAGCATTATTTTCCATGCTAATGATTATAACTACCTTTGGGAAATTCATTATCCTTTCAAACTAGTTCATGATTATCTATACACCTTAACCACTGATTATAACCACCTTTGGGAAAAACAATACCTTTTTAATACCAGTTTCATGTTTTTATTTTACCTTTGCCATAGACCTAGATTAGATGTTTCCCTTTTGGACCTATTTTATAGAGCCAAAGGGTTTTTGTCTCAACCTTTAGTTTTTTTCTATGTTTAGACCTTTTGTTTTCAAAAAACCTAGTCATAGATCTTAACATGCCTCATTATAAATGTAGAAAGACTATGTACAAACTAGACTATGAGAAATTTGTTACTATTGACCCCTTCATTCACGAGATGTATGGTGAAGATATAACATATGAGATGGATTCATATCCATATTATAATATTCCATATGAATAATAAATGTAAGACCCTCTAGCATAATACTTAGTGAATGCACTATCCTATCTAGGCCAAGAACAAGAACTAGCGACTCAATACCTTGCTCAAGTGACACCTATTATAAAAAAAACCCAATAAAAAAAATCATAATAAATCAAAAAATCACAAATTTATGATCCATACTTTTTAATTCCATTTAATAAAAACCAAAGACAAAACTCCAGTCAGGGTAGTAGAAGTAGGAGCCAAATTCCCATCAGACTTCCCATATGAAAGTCTATCTAGTTTGATTAGAAAAACTAATAATGTACCTCATAACCAAAAATTTGAAAAAGTGTTAACTATATAAAATCAAGATTTAGTTCAAATACCTCAACATAGCCAAAGTGCCCTTGAAAAAGGAAAATGTCCTATGGATGGTCAATTATAACATGTACAACAAGCGTACCAAAATTACCTTAACCTAGCTTGGTACTTTACAACCATGGCTATTTCAAACACACCATTAATAGAGCTAACTAATTTAATAGGGACACAAAGACATTATTTGGGTTATGTAAATCAGAATATAGATCCCTTCATCCAAAGCATGTTGGTATGAGACATGTATAAACTAAAACTCATATAAAAGACCTCAGACAAAATGTAGTGGATAACACATAGGTGCATTCCAATTTAAACCAAAATGGGTCTAATATATCATCAAATAACACATAAAAAATTACTCCAATTAATACCATAAGTGGTTTTTAATACTAAGGGATAGGTATGCCTAGTTCCTAAATATAATAAATAACCTCCACTCCTCAACCAACTACTTCTTCAAGTACACAACAAGGGCAACTAGATGAAACTAATAGATCAACATACCACCTCAACAAGTATAAAACAATACCCCACATCAATAAGTGGAAATAAATGTTTTACCATAATAAGAACATGCCAATATACCTCAAACATTGTAAGCATTAACTAATCAACAATATATTTCTATTGGTCACCATAAATTATCAGTTGGTCAGCAACAACACATGCCAAACTTTTCACAAGTTACCTATAAACAACATGTCTTTAAACAACAACAAGGTTCCAATGTACAATAGGTACTAGGTGATAGGAAACAATTATATTTTATCTAATGGGTACCACACATACAATAACGATACAATTTTCAACACCTTTAATAATAGGAATTTAGCTAACAACATGTTCCCTTTATACAATAGGGTTCAATAAGAATACAACAAGTTCACACTAAAACCCAGTAATACCAATATATTCTACCTAGACAAATGTCATTACCATAGTTATAATTTTCCAACCAAAGCTATATAGCCAACTCTAGTCTTAACAATATAATCCCAATGCATGGATACATATACCTGGTCATCCAACTAATCCAACAAGCATTTCATAGTATGCCATTCCTTCATACCCTAATCAAGGAAGTCCACCTTTGATCATACAACCTCAACCATAATAGGACATGCCATACAACTTCCTAGCTCAAGAGTTACAGAAAAGGAAGGATGAAATTCAAGCCATTCAAAATGGGAAGCAAACAAAGAAATACAAACTAGATGAAATATGCCCATATTCATTCAACATTGATTATCTTCAAATACCATTTCTACCAGGTTATGAGCCACCTAAATTTGACAAATATAAGGGAAAAGGTGACCTTAAAGAGAATATAAATGAATTATTTGTTGCTTTCCAACTAGTGGCCTATAGTGACATATATTTGCTTCTCCTTTTTACTAGAAGTTTGGCCAAACAAGCCTTAGAATGACTTTTGAAATTACCAAAGAATTCTATACCAAACTTTGATGTCATCTCCAATAATTTTGTACAAATTTTATCATATAACCTTGAACATGAGATTATAGTGGTGGATTTGGGCCAAGAAAAATAAAAAATGGTGAAAATTTTGTTGCTCACCTATAATGGTGGTGAACACTTGCAAGCTAGTTCACTCATAATATGCCAGACAAGCAATTGGTTGTGATATTTACTAGGATCCTACATAGTGAGATATCTTATCATTTTGAGATGCACTGTGCTCACATATTTCAAGAGTTTATTGAGAAAGGGATGAATATTATAAAGGCCCTTGTCAATAAAGGGATCATCAAGTTATTTAATTCTAATTGTTTGCCCAAATAAATGGAAGAATATCAATGCAATTACATTGTTAATAAATATTTGACAAATTATTAAATTGTATTCATTTGAATTAATTTTTACAAAGTGAGGTGAAGATTAAAAATCTTCATGGGTGGTTATGGGGATAAACTTTCCTGAGTAACCAAATTATTATAAAATAAAGAAAACTAACTAAGAAAATTAAAATAACTTTGGATCATTAAAATAATCTAACAAACTCCCCCTTGATCCAAAGGGGTATAAAAAATGAATGAACTGAAATAATGACTTTAAAGTGATAAAAAAATCTATCATTATTAAAACTAGTTATTGTACATCTTGTTACTGACCAAAAATGATGTCACTCTATAATGAATCCCCTATTAATTATGGTATAAAAGGATAATGAACACAATCAAGGCCCATTCATCTAGTCTGATCATCATAACATACTTTAGTAGAATACGATCGAGTCATATCCAAATACATCAACCCACATAAGTTTCCACGTAAGAACCTATCTAAGTGAAAACATATACTCTGTATCGCACATCTTGATGCCCAACAAATGTTGATAACCTTTGCTCAACATTGCTAGTCCTAGCAACCCCTATCAACTCATACTGCCACCAATGACTGATCAAAGTGCAACCAATACGTAAATCTTCTCCCCCTATTAGGTTAGAAGTGAGAAGCCATGCATCAAGAGAAATAAAAAAACCAACTATATCCACTCCATGTCATGAATATCAAGGATAGAAAGCCAAAAATGGAACTGAAAGCAAGAACACAAGCCAAAATTTACCATTCAATTATTGAACCCAAACATTGAGTGAATAGTTAATTAGAGAGGGTAATTATCCTCTAAACTCCAACAGATCCTCCAAACTCCAATAGATCCTCCAAAATATAGTGTGACATTTATACTTAGTTAATCAAAAACATCTTAAGGACCTGTAAATGATAAGTTATTCATCAATAACATAAGTATGAGGTGTCATTAAAATTGTCATTTTGAAGGTGTCAGTTTCCATTACTAATGCACCTTTATATCATTGAATAGGTATGTTACAAAAATCATATTTGGAAGTTTCAAAACATAAAATAAATCATTCCATTGTGTTTGATACATCTAAAAACCTTTAGTTTTACTGGTCACATGACCACCTTCAGACAAAAAGAAAAACTAGGCAAAAAATGTCTCAATAAGTTGTAGTTACACCCTTATATCACTGAGTTGACCCAAAAAATAATAGTTGAAGGGAATTAGAACCCTACACCTCTCCAATCCAAGTAACTGACAAAACATAACATCCACTCCCTCTACATGTAAATTTTGAAATATAGGTGGAGCATATTTTAAATAAAATTGATTTTGTTTGATTTGTTAAAATAAAATAAAATAAAAAATGAGAACATGTAAAATATTTTTAAAAAATTAGCATGGGATCTGAAAATTTTGGTTTTTTCTTGTGGATCCCACAATAACATTAAACAAACCCAATGCTATTCTAAGCAATATTGAACCCTAAAATCAAACTATAACTTTTACATTCTTTGCTTGTTGTATTCTATGTTATGCCATTATCTGAAGAAGAGTATTTTTTTGAAATGTTTCTTATCTACCTACCTTGGATCAGATTGTTGTACAATGATATTTAGAATTTTGGTTTCTTTTTTAATTCTTAACATACCAAAAAATTATTCATGCAATGTTAATAGAATTTTTGTTTCTTTTTTTTATTCTCAACACACCAAAAGGGTATTTTAAACCACCTATTGTACACCATACAGTTCTATATTTGGTCACCATATAAGTGCTAAAAATAGGATTTTGTGATTTATTTTTGATTCCTTTGTCTTATATTTCACCTTAATTTTAACAAATCCAAATCTAAGTAATAATTATTTTTTATGTCATAGAATTGTTGTACAGATGGATACATTACCTCAATAGCCATCGTACATTGTCATACAATTTGTCTAGGTTATATAATAAAAAAATCATTCAAATAGTTTATAACCATCATTAAATCCTTCTAGGAGAAAAATGAAACACTATATTTAAGTATTAAAGTGTAATGGATGTGTCAAAAATTCATACAATAATAAATTTGTGTGGTTTTTCAATTTCTAATACTAGTAGATGGAAGATAATTAATTTAAAATCATTTAAAAATAAAAAATATGAGATTTCTTACTGATAAGTGGATAAATCATTCTTCATTCCTCTTTGAGAAAAGGCTCTTCAAGTCTCCAATCCTCCTCCTCAAAATCTTAGGCTCTGATATCACTATTGGCCAAAGTAAATGGAGGAATAATAGTGCAATTACATTGTTAATAAAATATTTGACAAAATATTAAATTTTATTCATTCAAGTTGATTTTTAAAAAGTGATGTGAAGCTTAAAAATCTTCATGGGTGGTTACAAGGACAAACTAACTTTCCTAAGTAACCAAATTATTATAAAATAAAGCATACTAACTAAGAAAATTAAAAATAATTTGGATAATTAAAATAACCCAACACTAACCAGAGCCAAAACCAACATCGAGGCCAATAGAACTAGTACCAAAGCCATAACCAAAATCATAACCCTATCCAAATATTATCTTCAACACTAGTTCATGCTAATAATAATGAAATACCAAAGGCCTAAAATTGCAACAAGAATGTTATTGGTAATGAGGTCACTAAATCACATCATGTACAAACATTGAAAACACCAACTATCCATTTATCTCTAATCATTCAACAATCACTAACTCCATGCATTTAACCAAGACCTCTACAAAACTATCCACAAAATCAAGTCCAATTGTAAGCACCTCCTCTAAAGAAAATACTTCCCATTTTTAGATCATTCAATGACCTTAGGGAGCCCATTGAATTTACATTCCAAAAGTTGGTTTAGGTAAATATGATTAGTTGGCCTTTGCCAAAGCTATTTCTTAAAGAATTTTCTTTTCTTGACTGGTAAAAATAACACAAATTTTTTTAGTGCCACCATGTCAAGGTAAATTTTATAGATTAGTGTATACAATTAAAAGACATTTGATTGAAAACATGATTGAGAATGGAGAGATACAACAAGATACCCATGCTTCCATGACTACTTATAACTTGGACATCTATCAAAATCCATTTTTTTAGCATAAAAATAACCAACAAAAACAAAATCAACAATAGTGACATAAAACATCACCTTAACATTAATAGAAATAATGTCAACTAAAATAAAAATAATGGAATGGTAAGAACCAAGGCAAAATTGACCAAATAAACCAATGAGGTCATCATGATATTACACAAACCTATAACAATGTTGTAGGACACATCTTAGGTTGTCATATTTTCACCATTACCATTAACCCCTAACCAAATACCAATAGAGAAAAACCCTCACCTAATGATGCTTATAAACCAAACAATTCCTACCAACTTCCTTATATTGGTAATCTATCTTTAGACTATGTTAGCAGTAGGCTCAACATTACCCAATAATTACCATTCTAGGCCATAATACCTCTTTAACCAATTGCAAAGGTCCTATACTAGATCAAGATTATGAAATCAAAACTCGATGAGCCAAGAATACCATCAAAGGACCACAACCAAATTTAATGAATGAACCCATTTAGACCTCCATGCCTATTAAAAATAATCCAATTACCAAAACTGAAGGGAAGACATATGACATTATAGAGTAGTTATAAGAGACACTTGTATAAATATATATCATACATTTGTTGTAGACCTCTAGCATCCATAAAGATATATTGAATGAATACCTAAGATAATCCCTTATACCTGATGACATCATGCTCGATAAATTACAAGCCATGGTAGGAAATTTGGCCTCTAGCCAATGACTTACCTTTGACCGAAGTGACATGTCATCCTTAGGCCCATTACATAATAACCCCTTTTACATTAAGATCAGTATAACAAACCATAAGGTTAAACATGTCCTTGTAGATAATGGTTTGGGCCTAAACATTGTGTCCTTGAAGTTTGTAAAGCATCTTAGATACATAACAACCAATCTACAACCATATACCATTGTTATCAAGGTGTATGATAATGAGGAATGAGAATCAAAAGGTACTATTAATTTTATAGTGGTTATTAGGCATTTGACCAATGAAACTCTATGCCATGTTTTGGACCTAGAATTATATTATAATTTACTATTGGGTTGACCTTAGATTCATGAAATTAGGGCCATACCTTCCATGTTGCATCAATGTATTAAATTTCCCCATTCATGGATGATGGTGACTATACCAGCTGATCTCTAGCCTTACTAGTATTACAAATGTCTTGAAGTAGAGTAAAAGAACTATAATTATCATTTTATCCATAATCTTATGCCTAAATTTGATGGAGGAAAATTTTATAAATCTAAAGCTATTGAATCAAGACGAAAATCCAATTACATTGACCTTGAGAGCCTAGCTTCTACCTCATCTACACCTCCATTAAATATTGAAAATCACTTTTATATATCTTAAAAAGGTATAAGAGAGTATAATACCCATGATTCCCTACACATTACCATGTTACCGTAAAACCCTAAATCTTATGGGAGATGCAAGGCCAAGACTAATTGCATGGAGTGACATACCAAAGGAAACTTTCATCTTACCAAACCCATTATTTTCAAAATGGCCTCTTGCATAAAATATGACCCCTCATTATAATATGATTCATATGTTTATACTGATGAACTAGTTAAATGTTACCAAAGTGACAAGTATCCTATTCCTAACTAGATTATGGATAACCTAGGTTAAGAAGGCAAAGGCTTAGGGATACATTAATAAGGAATGATCGAGCCAATTTTAATTTCCAAGTAAAAAGGTAACCATGGTATTGGATTTAAAACACCTAAGGGTGACCCTATATACCTTATTTGAGTTTGTAAGCCATCAATTAGTGAAGATGATGTTGACAATGATGCAAGGTTTGATTATAGCACCTATAATGACCTTGCCAACATGAATTTTTATAACCCCTATATTATTTGTATTATTATCCTTATTTATCTCCCTTTGCCACTTACCCATTATCACCCACAATTGATAGATTATGACCACCAAGAATTGACAATGTCATTATATGAGTTCGATAATAATGAGGCCATCTACGACTTAATGGGTTTAAGGGATAATATTCCTATACGAGATCACAAGAAATGTTTTTTATTAGATTAGAATGTTACTACCTATTTCAAAGAGAGGGTGAACTTCCTTAGACAAAAGAAAATAAAATTAAACAATGAGGTCTAGAAGTGAAAACCTCTTTGAGGTGATCTCAGACTAGGGTAAAAGTAAATAAAAAGGCATGTCTCTTAGTGATAACTTAGTTCAGTTACCATTAGATGGGGATGTTCATCCCTCTTCACATGAAGCATAGGAAACCACTAGTTTAAGGATTATTTATGGGTCTAAAATTAGTACCAAAGAGTGGAAAGCTTTTGATCAAATTATACAAGAGTGCCCCAAAGTATTTGTTACATGGCCTTTACCACCATTGGGTGATTTTGATTCATCTTGTTTATAATAATTAGAAGAACTAGTTCAACCAAAATATTTTACCATTTTCAACTATTTTACCTCCTTGATAACACTTTTAGAAGATGGATCTCCACTTATTTTAGTGGAAATTTTTGAGGTTAATAGTGGGACTCTAGAGGACCCTAAATATATCAAACTAGGTGCATCCCTCACTAAGAATGAATGTGAAGTATTTACAACCCTTTTGAGGGAGTTTGTTGACATATTTTCATGGGCCTATTTAGATATGCTATGTTTGGACCCCACCTTGGTTGTACACCATCTTGATTCCAAACTAGTTAAGCAGAAATTGTAAAAAATGCATCCTCATATTATTTTTCTAGTCAATAAAGAGTTGGATAAAATATTAGATGTAAAATGCATTTAGCCAATTGATTACTTAGAATGGATTTATATCATTATGAAAATAATTAAGAATCCAAAAGGCATGAGACTATGCATTGATTTCTAGGATATTAATAAAGAGTACCCAAAGGATAACTTTCTTTTTCCATGAATTGACATGATTTTTAATTTAATGGCTGGATATGAATATAATTTCTCTTATGGATGTATTTTTAGGATATAACTAAATTATAATAATACCAAAAGACTAACATAAAATAGTGTTCACCACTCCATGGGGAACATTTTGTTATAAGGGGATGCCATTCGGACTTAATGCAGGAACCATTTACCAACGAACCATGATAGTGATTTTTGTGATATAATGCATAGTATTATCAAGGAATATTTTGATGACATCAAGGGTAAATTAAAGACATATATTGACCATCCAACCATACTATTGAGAATCTTGAGAGAATTTAAGTGTATAAAGTTAGACCTAACCCTAATAAGTGTGTATTTGGTGTATTTTTTGGAAAATTATTAGTATTCATTATCTCTTGAAGGGGCATTAAAATTGACCCATCCAAAGTTTGAGCCATTACCTAAGTGCCATTTCCATCTACTTTGAATCAACTATGTAGTTTTTAGGGTAAGATCAAGCAAATTCAATACTTCATATCACATCTAGCTAATAAATGCCATCCTTTTACACTTTCTAAAGAAGGGCACTACTTTCTCATGGAATGAACATTTACATAAAGTGTTTGAACATATTAAATAATATCTAGCCAATATTCCTAGTTATTGTAACCTATGCTAAATAAGCCATTATTACTTTACTTTTTAGCGAATGAAAATATCCTAGTGTCACTTTTAGCACAACATGATGATTAGGGTAAAAAACATGTTATTTACTACCTGATCCAAATGTTAGTCATGTATGATCTTAATTATATGTTGATAAAAAATCCTATTTAGTTATGGTATTTACAACCCAAACATTACATCACTAAATGCTAAATAATTAGACCATTGTAATTTCCATATTAGATCTGCACATGTATCTACTTTCCAAAACAACTTTATAGGATAACATGTCAAAGTGGATCATGTTTTTGAGTGAATTTGATATCGAATATGCCAATTAAAAATAAATTAAGGGGCATGTACTTAAAAATTAGCTTATAAAATCTCCTCTTCCTAATACTTTACATTTTAATTTTAGATTTCTAGATGAAGCCATTATGAACACAACATAAGTAGAATCACCTCCTGAGGCAAAATAGTGGAAAATTTAATTTGATGGTTCCTTCATAGCTCATGGATTAGGTGCCAATTTTTTTATCATGTTAGAAGGGGATCTTATTCCTAAGTCCTTTCACATTGGTTTTCCATTTACTAATAACATGGATAAATAATAAGCACTCATTTTAGGGATTTTTTAAGTTGTACAATGGAACATCCAACATTTATTAGTTCACTTTGATTTATAACTTATCATTAATCATTTCACAGATAATAGAAGATGAAGGATGAGAAATTGGTACCATATAAAGACATGGTCAACACTCTTAAAATAAAAATTTACAACATTTAGTTTGAATGGATACCTAGATCCAATAACAAAATAACTGATGTCATGTCCATAATTGGCTCCATGATTTAGATTATAGACAGGGCCAAGGACTATTAATTTCTTATGGAACATCTCCTAGCATTGGCACATGAATAATTCGTCTTCGAGATGGTTTGTGATATTTTTGGTCCCCATCTCTACTTGTTTTTATGATATATATGCCTACCTACAAGACTAAATCATTCCCCCAAACCTTTCATGAAAGAAACAAAAAGCCTTCATCCATAAAGCCTCTTGTTATACTTTACTTGGACGTACCCTATATCATCAAAGATGATGGAACTTTGCTTTATTGTTAATATTTGGTAGAATATGGATTAGCATTGATGGAAGTTCATAGAGTGTGTAGAACCCACACTAATTGGGCTATCCTTATAAATAAATTATTTAATATTGATTATTTCTAGTCAACTATGAAAATAGACACTACTTATGTGAAGTAGTGTTTAAAGTGTTAGAATCATGATAATCTGATTCATGCTCCAGCCAAAATGATAAAACCACTAATAAAACCATGGCCATTGTCAATGTGGGGACTTGATCATATAGGAAAGATAAATATTACATCCTTATATGGCCACAAATATGTCCTAATTACTACCAAATATTTTATAAAGTGGGTGGAAGCCATTCCCCTCACTTGCATAACTAGTAATAAGATATACAAATTCATCTTTAACCATCTCATTTGTCTCTATGGTATACCCTTTGACATTATATTTTATAATGGTGGATCATTTAAAAAAAAAGATATGAAACATATTTTTCCCAATACCATATTAAACAACACTTTTCCACTGTCTATTACCCACAAAGAGATGGCCAAGCTGAGTTTTCTAACAAAACCATTATAAATATTTTAAAGAAGATTATCAATGATGTTGGTCGTAATTGGCACTTATTATTATTTAATGCCCTTTGGGCCTACTGTAACACATTTTTTACTCCAAAAATAACTACCCCATATTCCCTTGTTTATGACATTGAAGCCATTCTTCCTATTGAGGTTGAGTTACCTTCTCTTTAGATTTCACTACAACACATCACCAATGATGAGGACCACAAAGTAACTCATTTTCAAGAGGTATATTTTCTATATGAAAAGTGCATGGCTACCTTGAATAATCTTCAAACTCATCAAAACAAATTATGTGGCCACTATAATCAATGTGTTAAGCATCAAGAATTCTAGCTTGGTTAGCTTGTATTAAAATAAAACCAGAAGAATGTTAATGATAAGACCAAGAAGAAAGGAATGTTTAAACCTAACTAGCTAGGGCCCTATGTAGTTATTTCTAACTATGGCTTTGGAGCATATAAACTCACCATGCCAGAAGGAGATTAACTTGATGAACCAATGAACATAATACACCTTACAAAATTTTATGCTTAAGGGAATTAAATTATTACCTATAAGGATCATTTAATTATGCCACGATATACCCATTCTTTATACCATACCACATACCATTCCCACCAAACCTTAGCCTATTGCAAGCCAGATCTTTTTACTTAACCCTATCACTTTTGGCCTTGGTTTCAATTCATTTTGATGTAGGGGAATCCCATGAGGACCCCAAAATGGTTTCAAAATTTTCTTGAGTTAGCCCTATAGGTTTCCTATTGTTGTTAGAGGTCATAGGTAGTATTTATGTGGAGTATAGGTTGTCTTATGATGCATAAAATTTGAATTATTATTTTCTTGCCAAAAACTCCTTTTGGGGAATTTGAATTCTTGTTAATCCTTTAGAGGAATTTTGTGTAATTTATGAAGGTGGCAAGATATGATACGTGTGTCTAAGTGTTTAGGCATGGTAAGAGGTTCATAAATTCTCATGATTATATATGCCATGTAATCTCAAAAATAAAGAAAATACATTGTTGAAAGAAAATTCTACATCAAAAAGGTGGTTAAGAAACAATTTTGAATCTTTATAGGGATTTTGGAGTCAATTTTTAAGGTAGTATATTGCTATTCCATTCGAGTAGATGAAGGGTAGGAGGTATTGACAAGTTTTAGTATGAAGATATGATGGATGTTTTGTAATCTCTATCATATAAGGAATTAATAAAGACCCCTATTGGAGTCTTTACTTTTGTTTCAAACCACTTATGTTTATGGATGAAAGAATGAGGTTGATAATTGGTATCCATGAGTGAATGAAGGTTATTGCATGTGTTTTATTAAATAAAGGACTTGAATGAATAAAAGAAAAGTGAGAATCCAAATTGAAGACTGTCACAAAGTGTATCCTAAAGATATACCCTTGTTGGGTGATCAAGAATTGTTGTTTACCACTATATGTGAGTTGTTGATTAATGAATAACTTTGATAATGGTTATCTCAATGTGTTTGGAGAATAGTAGACATTTGTGTGATGTGTGTTTAATCTAAGAAATAAGAAAAAAGAACCCTAATCAAGAATATAGTCTTAGACTTTATTTTGGTTGAAAAATTATTGTTGCTTGTTGATTGAGTTTGAGTGGTTCATGAATATGAATGTTGATATAGATTTTCCTAGAGTGGATTGAGTATTTTTGAAGCATAATTTTTTTTTTCAATCACATACATTTTTAAGCCAAACCCCTATTTTCTATAGATGATACTATTGGTAGGTAGTGTGTGTTTATTATATGATGAATGAAGGAAATGCCAAACCATCTTGGAAATGACTCAAAAAAATAAGGTACATCCCTTTTGGTCTAGTAAAGTTGATTAGTGGGGTTAATAATTATACTAATAGTGTCTTTTATGATATGTAGTCTTATATGCTGGTAATTTACTTAAGAAACCAACATAGTCAAGTATGTTTTGAAAAGGAAACCCTTATTAGAGAAAATGAAATGCTTGTATAGGTTGAAAGAGGTCAAGATAGACCTAGGGAACTAATCACAATTTCATGAAACTTTTAGAAACCCACAAAATCTATGTTTGGGTGCTCTTGGACTAGTATAATGATACACAAACTCTAAGCTAGGGTTTATTTCTTATCTTTTGTTTCAACTATTAAAAAATGCTAAATTTTTTTAATTTGAACATATTGCATATGATCTAAATAGTTTACAAGGTTTCAGATGTGTATGGATTAATTTGTATGGTCTAAAGTTGATTGAGAGTGTAAAAGGGGTAAACAAGCTAAGTAGGCCTAAATAAAGGTATAAATTGAGTTTGAAAGGGGGTCAAATGGAAGAGTTAGGAGACCAAATTTCATGGATAGATGGAGAATCATAAAGGGTATCTATAAATACTGATAGTTTCTTCTGAAGTATTATACTTTTTTGTATAACTTGATAAACATGAAAAATAAGGTTAGTAAGACTATGTGAAGGGTTTTTAGGGTTGTGAAAAGGATTGAGATGAAACTTGGAAAGTGTGGAAAGAGTTGATGACTAAGAATAGAGGGTTGATAAGACACTATTACAAAAGATCCAAATCATTGAAAAATTTAAGATAACTAGGTGAAATTTGATAACATTACATGACAGATTGGTCTAATGAACCATTAACAAAGGTAGTGAATTAAGAAAACAAGCAGTCATGTGTTTTAAAGTAAAATGCATGATAGGGAACCAAGGATAGTTCTTGAACTAGTAGAGATGATGATTTGGTTAGGATAATGACACAATTGATTATTTCATTGGTTATGAGGATGGAGGTCATTGAGGATGCTCTTAGAGAGAGAGAACAAAGAGTAGAAATAGAGAGAGATGAAGGAGATGACATTCAACAATGTCACGTAGCACCTTTGTAGCCAAGGATGAATGAAAGAGGAAATGTAGAGGTGGTTTGAGAAAGACCACAAGTGCATGTAGCAGTTTAAGAAAATGGAATGGGACATCACCATGTATGGTAGATCAGACCATTTGCAGATGGTAGATTGATAAGGGATGAAGGTCACATGAGAGGTAGACCAAGACAAAGATGTTAGGGATAATTTTGGCATTGTCATAGAGATATAGGGTAGTAGAGTGTCTATTGAGTGTTGGATATAATATGAAATAATAGAGAATATGAGAAGAGAATGAGGACAGAAGGAAAGGAAGAAATGAGTCACTAATAATGAGGATAATACTATTATAGTAGAGACACTTCAAAGAACCAACCCAAATGAGAAGTCTATTCAAAAGTAGATGTATGACAAGAGGTAAAGTTTGTAATTTGGTAATTGATGGATATAGTACTAATAATATTGTGTCTTTCAAGATGGTCCAAAATTTGGGCTTGATAAGTATGCCACATCCATAACTGTATAAGGTTGCATGGGTTAAAAACGGACATCAACTCCTGGTAAGTGATCAAATTTGGGTTGAATTCAAGATAAGAGGATCTAAAGATGATGTTTTATTTGATATTATGCCTATAGATGTTTGTCATTTGCTGTTAGGGAGACCATGGTAGTTTGATAGGCATGTCATAGATGATGGATAAGAAAATACTTACACCATCAAGCAACATGAGAATATACATATGCTTGTTCCATTGAAGGGTGAATAAGAAATAAGATATGAGAGGATAATGATGATGTAGTATTGGAGCAAGGCCATTGCAAGTTTGGGTTTGGTCAAAGCACCCAAGAATGAAAAAAAGAAGGTAAGTTGTCTTGAGTTAGTTGATATGAGGAATTGTGAGTCCAAAAAGATGGACATGAGAGAAATAACACAAGAATGTAAGGTGGAAACAAGTTATCTTCAAATGAAGGAAGACATATCACCTAAGAGAGTGATAAATCATGAGGATAGTCAAATTAAGCATGACAACCAAGTTAATGAGGAAGATGATAAAAGAATAGTGATGGATATTGTAGCTAAGATGCATGAATAGTGGTTTGGGATGAACACCAAGAAATTGAAGAGGTTGGAGATTGAAATATAAAATGAGGCAGCCCAAGATAAAGCCATGAAGGCTCCATGTTTTGTTTCTAATAAGTTGATTCATGAACTAAATGTAGGTAAGAAGCAGGTAGCTAAAGGAGAAATGGTAGATGAATATAAATGTTTGAAAAAGAGTATTAAATGAGAGAAGAATGTCAAAGATTTGGAAAATATGCAACAGTCCCATAAGATCAATCAAGAAGAGGGGATGGTGAAGATGAGTATGCATCCCTTAGATAAGTAGGAGATTGAGGGTAGTCAAGATGCTGATGTATAGTAACAAACTAAGAATCTACACAAGTATGTGGTATGCAAAGAACAAGAAGATGTTGTGCATGAAATGAAATGGGAAACACAAGAAGAATTAGTGAAGGAGGAATATTTAATAATTATATTAGTGTTTAATAGTGGAGATAGGAAGAATTAAATCAGTTTATAGGAGTAGAAGATAGGTATATATCTTTAAAGCAAGGAGAAGATGGCAACAACTTTGTTTTACTTAACAATTTTATTTTAGGTGAAGGTGTGATATTAAGAAAGATGAACCAAATAAGACCCAAATATGGGGACAAATATCATCTTCACCTCTATAAGAGGTAAGTGGAATCAGAAACCTTTAATGAGGAGGTTTAATGCAAGCAGATATAAGTATATACCAAGTGGATCACCAAACAACTATGGCAAACATTTTTTCTTGCTTAGTAGTATGATGTAGGGGAATCATATGAGGAACCCAAAATGGTTTTAATTTTTTATTAAGTTATCCATATAGGTGTCCTATTTTTGTTATAGGTCATATTTAGTCTTTTTGTGGAGTCTAGGTTGTCTTATGGTGCATAAAATTTGAATTATTGTTTTTCCAGTAAAAACTCCTTTTAGGGAATTTGAATTCTTGTTAAGCCTTTAGAGGAATTTTGTGAAATTTTTTAAGGTGGAAATATATGATAAGTGTGTATAAGTTTTTAGGCATGGTATTATGTTCATAAATTCTCATGATTCTATATGTCATGTAATCTCAAAAATCAAGAAAGTGTAATGTTGAAAGAAACCTCTACATGGGAAAGGTGGCCAAGAAATAATTTTACATATTTATAGGGATCTTGGAGTTAGTTTTTTAGGTAGTATATTGATGTTCCATTAGATTATATGAATGGAAGGAGGTATTGACAAGTTTTTGTATGAAGATATGATGGATGTTTTGTAATATGTACTATATAAAGAATTAATACAGACCCCTGTCGGAGGTCTTTGATTTTATTTCAAATTGCATATGTTTATGCATGAAAGAATGAGGTTGATAATTTGTATCCAAGAGTAAATTAAGGTTATTGTATGTGTTTTTTTAAATAAAGGACTCAAATGAATACAATAAAAGTGAGAATCCCTGTTAAAGACTGTCACAAAGTGTATCCTAAAGATAGACCCCTGTTGGGTGATCAAGAATTATTGTTTGCCACTGTATGTGAGTTTTTGATTAATGAATAAATTTGATAATGGTTATCTTAATGTGCTTTGAGAATAGATTACATTTGTGTGATGTGTGTTTAATCTAAGAAATAATAAAAAGGAACCTTGATCAAGAATACAGTGACATAATATTGTTGCTTATTGACTGAGTTCGAGTGGTTCATGAATATGAACATTGATATAGAGTTACACAGATTGGATTGAGTATTGTTAAAGGATAAAAGAGTCATGAAGGATAAATAAAAATTTCAAGCACAAGCATATTTAATCCAAACCCCTATTTCCTGTAGATGATACTATTGGCAGGCAGTGTGTGTTTATTGTATAATTAATGAAGGAAATGTCAAACCATCTTACAAATGAATTAGAAAAATAAGGTAAGTCCCATTTGATCTATTAAAGTTGATTAGTGGGGTTAATAATTATATGAATAGTGTCCTTTATGATCTATAGTCTTACAAGCTGGTAATTTTCTTAAGAAACCAACACAATCAAGTATGTTTTGAAAAGGAAACCCTTAGTAGAGAATTGTAAAGTGTAATCTGATACTTAGATAGGTTGAAATAGGTCAAGATAGACTTGAGGAAATAATCATAGTTCCATGAAAATGAAACCCATAAAATATGTGTTTGGGTGCTCTCGGACTAGTACAATGATATAGAAACCCTAAACTAGGGTTTATTTATTATATTTTGTTTCAATCATCAAAAAATGTTAAAAATTTGTAATTTTACCATATTGCATATGATTTAAATAATTTACAAGGTTTTATATGTGTACAGATTAATTTTTATGGTATAAAGCTATTTGATAGTATAAAAGGGGTAAAAGGGGGTCAAATGGAAGAATTAGGAGACCAAATTTCATGGATAGATTTGAAAGCATAAAGGGTATCTATAAATACTTATAGTTTATTTTGAAGCATTATAATTTTCTATACAACCTGATAAATAGGAAAAAAGGGGTAGTAGGGTTGTGTGAAGGGTGTGCAGGGTTGTGAAAAGGAGTGAGATGAAACTTGGAAAGTGTGGAAAGAGTTGATGACTGAGAATAGAGGGTTGATAAGACACTATTAGACAAGATCTAAAGCATTTCAAAGCTTAAGATAACTAGTTGAAATTTGATAACACTGCATAATGGATTGATCTAGTGAACCATTGACAAAGGTAGTGAATTAAGAAAACAAGTAGTGTGCGAGAAAACTTGGTGTATGCTCTACATCACATTTGTACTTTGGGCATGTTTAGTGGTTGATGATAGATGTAATTTTAGATTAAAACTTTTAAATGGTAGTATATGAAAGTAATATGATAATGGTGTTAGCAATTGCATCCTTCATTTTTTATATGTTCTATATCATTTCTCATGATACTAATTATAACTGCATTTGGGAAAAATAGTACCACTGACCCTTACCATTATTTCCTAATTATAACTACCTTTAGGAAAATAAGGAACAACCCATTTACTAAGCATTTCCACATTACCTTGCCATCACTGTGCCATACCTTGACATTTACCTATACCTAAACTTGTTGGTACGTATTCAAACACCTTTGATGTAGGCAAAAATATAATGACTTGAGACTCTATTTCACTATGTAGGCAATGCTCAAGCTACATTAAAGTCATATTAGTTATCCTTTTGTCACGATCTCACCATTTTTCAATCATTTTTATGCAATACTTTCACCATTTTATGAGTTAGGCTATTTTTTATCTCATAATCCTCTATTGAGTTAAGATACCAAAAAGCCTAAAAAATTGGAAACATTTTTTAAGATTTCACCACTATAGGTGGAACTACAATGACTTGGTCCTTTGGAACTATGTAAGTAGATCTCAATCTACATTGAGGTCAACTCAGTCACCCTTTTCCATGTTCTCACTATTTTGCAAACAACATTTAAATTTGAATGTTCTCACCATTTTATGAGTAATTTAAGTTGGAACGCTCTCACTATTTTATGAGTAACCTAAGCCAAACTCTTACCATTTTGTGAGTGGTATCTTATAATTCTCTATTGTGTTGAGATGCATATAAAATTCCATTTTTTTTGAATCAGTTTCAAAACCCCTAAACACTTGAAAATACCTAGGAAAATCATAAAAATCACAAAATCATGAAAAATGGCTTAGGATTTATGTGAGAAATATAAAGCCATAAAATATTTATAGGATGGAATATCTTATCTATCCAACTTAATTTATAGACCCCTTTTCCATTTCCCTCCAATTTTTGGGAGAACCACATTGGTCTAAGCTCCACACAGACTATGTAGGTAGCCCTTGGATACATGGGTATCTCAGGTTAGCTCAACCACAACCATTTATTTTCCTCAAGGATTATGGGTCTTATATATATTTCACAAGTAATCACTTGTCCTTTAATTTCCCCGTCCTTATTATTTTTTTACGCTCTCACCATTTTGTGAACAACTTTAACAAATGCTCTCACCATTTTTTGAACAATCTTATCTAATGCTCTCACTATTTTATGAGCTCATCTAAATCTATAGATGTAGTAAACACTGTGAATTACTAATTTAATTCATTAATGGATACTCATCTCTTATATTTTAGAGTGGTTTTATCCTAAACCATGCTCTCACTTGCACAATTTTTCTATGTTTGATGCTTTCATGATTGTGAACATCATCCCCCTCTTTTCTTACTCACTCACTATTTTGTGGGATCATTCGCATTTTCATCTATAGGTCAATCATGTTTTCTTATCATCATTTTTTTCTATCCCATGTCCTGAGAGAACTACATTTGGCTTGAATTTTACATTGGACTTCATGTCCATGGAATTATATAAGCACCATCTACTTGCCTAGCACATATGGAGTTAGTTTGACTACCCATTCATATCTATTCTAATCCTATTATTTTTTTTGTTATCCCTACAGACTAGGGGAAAAATTTAACATCATTATTGTGTTGTTTTTTTACTATGGCTTAGGGATAATGTTTTCCATCTTGCCTTTACCATTGCTCCCTATAGCCTGGGGGTAATCTTGTACCATTTGTTATTATGTTATTTTACCTGTCTTTTCTACCTAGCCTAGTGGCAACCCTATCGCCAAGTGTAACACCTATATTACGCATGCACGAATAAGTTGTTTCTTGCATTATATTTGTTAATAGTATTGTGATTAAAATTATTTGTAAATTTCCATTTATTTTAGCTTAGTTTGTTTATTTGATTTTATGTGTTTTAGAATAGTTTTGTTTATTGAACTCTTCTTTGCTTTAGTCTTGTTTGTTTATTTTTTTTATATAGTTTATTTGTTTGTTTATTTATCTTTTTGTTTGTTTTATTTATTTTATTTGCATATTTTATTTGTATTATTTATTTGTATAGTTTATTTTGTTGTTTATTTGTTTGTTTATCTTTAATCATTTGTTTCCTTTTTGTGCATTTCTCAATTGTCATAGGTCTATTAAATTTTTATTTACACTTAATTCTTAATTATCCAATCTTGTACTTAGGTTGTAAATGTTTGTATTTAGTCCTAGAATTGGTTTGTTTGTCTTATATTTATATTTGGGATTTGATTGCTCATATCCTACTCCTAGGTTGCTTATATTTGCATTAAATTAAATTATCCATGCTTAGGGTATATATTTTTATTATAGTTTATTCATAAATATGATGCATAATATCATAAACTACAACAAACATCAGACTAATAGAAACTATTTATTAATGCAATGGTAGTACTTATTTGAGATCAAAACCAGCCAAATACCTAACACAACCTTAAACAATGAGTAATACCCAAATTAATATGATTTATAATGTGATAATATAGATGTGCATCTCTGAATAAGCATATATATAGGTCATACAACATATGTACATGAATAATAGAGCAATGTCTCATATATACATGGAAAATTAGTAAATGAACAAAGCATACATGTTTAAATAAACACAAACATCAACAATGCTAAACATCCATAATGTTAAATAATGCTAAACATGAGAGATCAACATGGAAATAAATAGAGGCATCATATATGTCAAAATAATAATTATACATGTACAAAGGACTCAAAAGACCCAATATGAATGTTAATGTATCTCAATAATGTCATATACCTCAAGAATATATACATATCATCATGGTGTCTAAAAGTACAATAGTATGCCAATATGCCAAAATGCCAAAATGCTAATGATCAACTCTAAATCTAAGTATCCATAAGACCTATAGTTGGAGGTGGCCTTGGTTTCCCTAGTGGTCTTGGTTGTGTAGGTAGTCATGGCTGCTAAACATACTGACCTAAGGCTCTTGTAACATGTGTCTTGGTCTTCGATCAACCTAACGTAGTGCCTTCTCTATGAGCATCCCAGACCTAAAATTTGGCAACTTATTGGTCCCTATGAATGATAGTATCATATGCCTTATAATAGTACAAGGCCTCATCCTTAGCTTGAAGGCTTTCAAGAATCATATGGGAAAATCCTACCTATGTACTAGATATCCAAGCCTCATCATGCTCTTGCTAGACCCTCTAAACATCTAAAAAATATTGGGTCCTATTTATGATAGCTTGATCTCTCTATAATTTAATATGGGCCTATATTTTGACCAACCTAGATAACTCAGCCTTCAACTAGGTAATCTCTAACTAAAGGTGAGTCATATCCTCATTGTGGATGTCTAATGTAGTTTATAAATCAACCACTCACCATTCTAAACCTAAAATATTCACTACCCTAGTGGTGATCTCATCCTCTAGCATACCTATACCCCCATGTACCCTAGCCATGCCTAAAGGTGTTGCCTAACTTGGATCAACATAAGTGCCTACTATACTTGATGTGATAGGATCTAGCACCATCATAGATTAGACATCATTTTCACTATCATCTCCTCTACCACATAAGCTATCATCTCCTCCACCATCCCCTCTACCAAATCCATCATCATCATCATCATCATCATCATCATCATCATCATCATCATCATCATCATCATCATCATCATCATCATCATCATCCTCATCACTACCACTATTATGACATTTACTACCACTATAATTGGCCCAACTATATGTCTCAACCTCAACATAATCTATATCCATAGGCATCTGAACACCTACTTGACTTGAGATGGTAAACTTCAATGGGCACACCTATACCCACCAATGAATGTACTTAAATGTAACCCTTGCATCTACTAGCACCTTGCATATGCCCATGTTATCCTTGGAACCCTCAGATGGATGTTAGTAGCTACACTCATCTAAATGACTAGGGTGTCTTAGTTGATCTCTTTAATCATGTGATTAAACCACCTAGGATCCTTTAGCACATGTCGTGTCATGTCAAATTATTGAAGTACCTGATTAGGGTGGTACTCCTCAATGATGTGATACTATCTACCTATGAGAAAACACATATATGTCATATATGTAGTATACCAACCATCCCTAAAACACTAGAATTGATGAAGATATGGTTTCTAGATTAATAACTAAGGAGTGAACTTGTCAAACACACGGTGGTAGACATATATCTTTCTCTAGTATCCTCATTGTCTTACTCAAGTCTATACCCATCCCTATGCTAATGGTTTCTTTAGGTACCAAACCCATATCTGACCCATTAGTCACTTGATCAAGATATGCTCCCATCCCCAAACCATCAGTAGTGTGGATTCTCTAATGCTACATCCTCCTTTATATGCCACCATCTGAAGCTCTATGTATAGATGCACCAATATAGATGGCCCCCATATAAATATGTGGCCTCATCTATCATGTTGATAATAATGCTTTTGAGACCCATATGAAAGTAATGACACCTCTTATTAAGTAAAAATATACCATTGATAATAACCATCAATACCATGACCTCCATGTCAATGAGTGCTGGTAGTGAAGGATCCCCAAGGGCTAGGTTATCAAGTCATATATCTATATAAGTCTCCAACAAATCAATGTCTAAATTCCCATGAATCATGGGAATGCTCTGATAGCTAACAAAATCATCAATCATATCCTACTAATATTCTAGATTAGTCTAAAAGAGCATTTATCCTCTCATCAATAGCTTGAGGATACGCCAAGTATCTTCAAGAGTGATAGTTGCCTCTCCTATGGGAAAGTGAAAAGTTGATGTATCACTGTGCCACCACTTTGCCAACATGTTTAGATAAACTTGATCCATGTGAATAATTTGCATCCATGCCACATTGTACAATTTTAGATCCTATAAGAAAGTAATCATCTACACCATTTAAATATGTGGTAGATGTAAGCAGTGGGAGTGTTGCTCTCATGGTGTCAAAACCATGAGCTATTCCTGTAATCATAGATAGATTAGCATCAACCCATACCTATGATACTATTTAAGCCTATGCCTATCCTACCAAGCCTATTTCCCCTTCTCTCCTAGAGGTTGGACCCCTATTGTTTCCCCTAAGTGAATTATTTTGCCTTCCAGGGTGAAGTCACCATTTTCCCAAATAGTGAAGTCACCATTTTGGGATTTTTGCACCCTTTTGGGAGAAATCACCATTTTAAATTTTCAAAAAAATGGGGACTTCATCCAAAAATGAGTGAAATCACTGATTCAATGATTTCCAATTTTTTTGATGATTTTGCCATTTTCAAGAATGACTTCATATGAAGTCATTGATTTCCCTGGTGAAGCCATTATTTTACCTAAAATATAAAAGGTGACTCACCAATTTTTGACCTAAATATAGATATAAATGCAAAATAAATTTCATTAATGAAAAATTTGATGATACATATTGGTGGACCATCATGCGATGATCACCCATGCTCTCTCACCTAGTCATTGACGTGTTGTCATGCTCTTCCACATGCCATTTTTATTAGCTAGCTAGCACACAAAACCAAAGCTCAAATTTCAAAAATTTCAAAGTGGATAGGGTGAAAATGAATTATTTTTCACCTAAAGGGGTGAATATATATCTTGAAATTTGAATTTTACCCCTAGTGCCTAAAATTTCTTGCGCTTACTCTAAGAAGTGTATTTTTTACCTCTATGGTCCATTTTGCATGCTATTTTATCATACGTGCCTTATGTCTTGGCCATTTTATAACTAGACCATCTTCTTGGGCCTCTTCTAGGACCTATTTAATAACATTATTTTTCTACCTATATAACATGTTAATTCAAGCATGTATCTTCATACTCACACTTAGGATAGAAACATGTTATTCTTTGCCAGTTCATCATAAATTTGTTTTATAAGTTTTTTGCATTAGTTATCTTTGCCAATTTGCCCAAATGCAACAAATTATTTTTCAATAAATCAATGATATATTTTGTCTTTCTGAGGTAAACTCATTTTAAATCACATGATTAAACATGTGAATGATTATAACCACCTTTGGGTAAATCATTATTTTTCAACCCATCTACCCTATAGGGGGACATGCCTATGTTATTGATTATAATTTCCTTTGGGAAATCAGTGTCTCCACTTTTGTTATTGATTATAATAGCCTTTGGGTAAATTATGACTCAACTACCATTAATGATTAAAACTACTTTTTGGAAAATTAGTGGCTCAACTACCATTATTGATTATAAACACATTTGGGAAAATTAGTAACTTCACCCCATTACCATTAGACTATGTCATTTTATTAATTTTAAGGGAATGTTTGATGACTCTATTTTTATTTCCTACTCCTTTTAGGTGGCATTTGGGTATAGTCAACTACCTTTTATGTCATGAACCTTTTGGCCTAATGACTTTTTCATTCTTTGAAAATACTTTACATTTGGGATATGTCTCGAAATGCCTTCTCAAATAGGGATAAACTATAGACACTCTTTTTTTGCCACTTTCATGTTTAAACTAAGGTTCAGATCAATTTATAGAAAATAGTTCAATTTAATCCTAAAATTGACCTAAGTTACCCAAATTTATCTATGTAAGGGATATAATTACTCAAAAACATGACGAGTCTTGCTTATTTAGGGTATTACCCTATATGCACTAATAACCTAGTTTGGATTCAAACCTAGTCAAGTTAGGACCTAAAAATTGACATTTTTGGCATGTCAAGATATTAATGCAAAACATTTAAAATAATTCATAAAAGACAAAAAATACTAAGCAATATTAATGAAAAAGTAAATTTCAATGACCTTGATTAAGTAAAAATTCCAAGTTGAATTAGTGAATTACATTTATTTAAAAGGATTTTTTCAACAAATATGAGGTCAAAGTCAAGGGAGCTAATAAAATGTTTTATTAATTCCTAATATTTAAGAAAAGGTGAGTCAAAAACTCATAAATATATTTTATGAGATGTAACCACTCAAAAATACTTAAAATGAGTTGTCAAGCCTTCATGATTGCTTTGACCCAACTTAAGGTTAACCTAACTCAACCTAGGTTATTTTAGACTCAACCAAATTTAGAACTAAACCTAACCTCCCTAGGGTTAGAGTTAGTTTTGAGACCTATAAAAACAATTTCCCTCACTCTACCCAAACAAGCTTTTGTGTGTAAGGTTATTTTGTAGGAATGCCTTCAAGAATCCATAAAAACAATGTTATAATGCCAAATTGATATTAAGACTCACACCAAGCCAAGTCAAGCAAAGCAAAGCCATATGTGGCCTTAAAGAATTATGACAATAAGGAGAATGCATTGATCAAAGTATCCAATGCCATAGACTGAACAAGAACATATTCTATGCCAACAAGTGAATAATAAAATTGACAAGGGAGGTAATTTTTTCTATCTTTATGTCTTATTTGTAGTTTTGTTCATTATGTTATGTTCCCCCTAATACTCAGGAAAGAGTGGTTTAGTTTCATTTAATTGTTATAATTGGATTTTATTGAGATTCACTAATAATTAATTAACAACCTTTTTGTGCTCTTTGGACTTATAAGATACACTAACATTGTACCATGAGTAGTATCAGTTCTAGAATCTAATTCTACATTGACACAAAATGAGCATTATGGTCACTTATTCACCATAACATTTGGGTTCAGATAATACATATTTTAATTACATGATCCACACTTAGATGTCATATGATACTTATATAGCTCTCATACTAATAAATAACATTCATATTCTATTATACATGTCTACTTAAACATTCATAAATAGATAAACAATCTATTACCATTACATAAACACATAACATACTTCCATATCACCATTTAAAATAATTAATATAATCAAACACATGAGAAAATGTATGATGTCATATATTAAGACACCAATATACACAATACCCATATAACAAAAAACATCCATATATATTTATAACTCAGAACATAGTTTTAGTATAATACTACAAGTCACTCAATAATCTAGGCTTAGTTACTAGGACTAGCCCCCTCGCTCCCACTCTATGATATGTCCATACTAGAACTATAGGCTCCACTATCCCTATAAGACATTGATCAAGATATGTGTATACTCTCTCTCCTATAACACCCCCAACTTTAAAAAATCATCTATATGCTCTTATTGTAAATGTATATAATCATCTACTATCTGGTTACCTGCCCTACCTAGAGCATCGAGTGTAATCATATCTCATCTTTGTAGATATATAAGTTCTTTATCCATTTCATTAGATGCTCACCTATAAGCTATAGTCGTAATGGATTCTTGATCAAATAAGTGAGCATGGATGTTAGAAATATATGTGTCCCTCTTTACTAACCCATCATCCATGGCATCATCAGGGATATGACGTGTCAGTATTTAGAGCATAGAATCAATGGTAGTCTCTCAATACTCATCATCATCTATACCTACATATATTAACATAATACATCAAATACCTACCCAGATAATTAAGTATTGAAGTAAGTAGAACATATAAATGTATGATGGTAACCTACCCTCAACAACCCTAAGGGGCTTGACATCTGACATATACTCTATGATGATCCCACTTCCTAGGAATAATGGTTCCCATCTATACTCCCTCCACCATGATACATAGGCATTAATCACTCATACATCATCCACATATAGTTCATCAATCACTAGATCTCACTTTGTCAAAAAAATTAGAGCTAACTTTGTAGCTGATGCTCTAGGCCTACTCCCTAGCCTCACTAGATCTTGATACCTCCACAACCACACCAATGGTGAAAGTGGCACATCCTGAGTAACACCAAATTATCACATCACTCTCTCATACTAAAACCTCTTAAATACATTGACCTAATAGTCATGTAACTAGTAACTCACTCAAATCCATTTTAGTTGGGAACCATCCTTAGACCATCCCTCATAGCCAATGTGGGGTCTTCAAATAATATCTCTAGACATCAACCTATATAATACTTGTTAACACTAAATCATGATCCTTCTAAGTACATGGGCCATACCAGTCCACCTCTCTATAAATGTCTAAGGGTGAGCCTAATCACCTTGTCAAGGTAACATCTATCTACTCACTACTATATGCTCATAATCCCAATATTGAAATGATGTAGAAGACCCAATATCATCTACATACATCTCCTAAATCAAGTAGTATAAATATTAATATAAGTGGGATAACATAGTATAAATCCATGAGTACATGGTGTCATGATCCTCTATATCCTATACTTTCCCATGCATCCTATATAAGATAGATACCCCACTCCATCCAAAATAAAAAATGAAGCCAATAGAACCATTAAAAACTTATATAACCATAGAATATTCACTATAATAATCAATGAAAACAATACATCATTTTTACTTCCTACCCAATTAGTCCTCACAGACATCATTAAAAAATACCTCATAGCCCACTTTTTAGTTTGGTCACTAGTGGCCTCAAGTAGTACTACTATTTGACTAGTAAAAGACAACCTTATGATCCTATATACATCCTCCAATGTGACAATTATCTCTTCTATAGGTAACTAAAAAGTACTCATATTTGTATTCTACCTCTCACAAAATGTTATCATCATATGTTTGACCTAGGGAATTAGAGCCAATGATGCCACATGACCCAAACTAGCTCTATCTACCACAACCATCTCCACATATATCAAGGGTAATCCCTGTGATGACTCCATCATTTAGCCACTCCAAAACTCTATAATATGCGCATATTCTTATAAAATACAACCAAATCCAACATTAACATCATAGAATATCATATAAATATATAAAAATAGTCATAAACACCAATCATAAGAAACAATCACTAAAACTTAGCCTAGTGGACACTAATAATTCATATGGGACAATTGCATTAGATAGTAGTGCCCTACCCTAGATACTATTGATATATCCTGGACAATAGTGCCATTGTTAGGAAAATAGTGCCACATCTCCCAAAATGGCCCTAAACTACAAAATTTTCACTAAAAGTGATAGAAATTGTACTAATTATGTCAAAAGTAGGGGAAAAGACTAGATTCCTTACTAGGTTAACCTCCTTATCCTAGATAAATACCTCCACCTCCTCATACTGGGTCACACTCACTCTTCATCTCCTTGACATATTCTCTAGCTCAAAAAAAACAATCACTATCAATGCAAATGGTCCAAATGATTTGTCAAACAAATCAACCAACCTATTTAATCTACATTTTAAAAATTCCACCTTACTAATGTTGACCTTGTGTGCCAATTTTTCCAACTAATACCAATGTATTCTAAACATTGACATCTAGAGAACTATAACTCTGATTTACAGTCAATTTCTTGTTTGTGGGACTTGACACTAATATACCTCACCCTGTATTAGTTACACTAATATCCCAATCAAATTAACCTCTAAAAAATGAAAAAACCTAAATTTTATTAACAAACTCAATTTAGACCAAAGGTCTATCCTTCTACCAATTTAAAAATCGAACTTCATTATAATCGATAAAATATTCAAACTTATAAACAAAATTACCCCAACTAACTATCATTAACATACTAGTTGGTATCACTTTTGGTCAAACACCCTTACCCCAATTTTGGCTCTTTTACCAAAATGGGGGCATATACATACTATTTATATAGATTCATACAGAAACATATTAGTTTAGATATAGATTCACATAGACACATAGATCCATTCAAATACATATATTTAGATACACAAGTTTACTTAGATATACATATATTCAGATATACAAGTTTACTCAGATATATAGATATTTAGATACATACTTAAATTACTTAGATATCAAGTTTGGGGGCATGATGTAGGGCACATGTCCTCAATCCTACAAAGATCCACTAGATTGTACATATGGAATGGAAAGTTATACCATTCTCTATGTTTAGATTCTTAGGTTACATTTAGATTGCCACTAGGATGTCATCAAGATTTCAATAGTTTGGGTCACATGACTGTCTATAGAGGTTTATCCATATCCTTTCACCAGACCCAAATTATGTAGGCTGAGTGATAGTTTTAACCTCTGATTTCTTATTAAATTCCCAAACTCATTCCATATATCAGAGTGGGGGAAATTAGGCCTTGCTTATCCTCATTTTCAAATTACATACTCAAATGTAGTACATATATTAGAGTGGGGTTAAGTAGGCATTCTTTCTCCACATTTTTAGATTACATATTCAAATTTAGTCCAAATATCAAAGTGGGGGAAATCAAGATTTTTTTCTCCATAGTTTTAGATTACATTATTAGATTTTATTTACATATCAGGGTAGGGGAAAATAGGGTTTTATTCCTCACAATTCAGTTCACTATTTAGATTTAGTATAGGGGGCACCCACATTGTGTATTTTCGCTTCACATGATTCATTCCAACTCTTGTCCACTTCTTTGGCCAAGAAGTGGGCCAGGTCTAGAGCACATCCACAAAGGTAAGTACAAGTATACGTTCCTTTTTTAATTTTACTCTAGTAATTTCAATTTATTAAATTACTAGAATATAGTGGGGGAGGTAATGTATACACCCTAATTTGGTCAAGCAACCACAAGTATTATGTCTTTTGTTTCTCTTTCACAAAAATGTCTTACTGATGAATGTAGCTCCTTTTCACTTGGTCATTTTGGGTCTTTTGGTCTTTCTTTTGTTTTTTTTTCCCTACTTGTTGCACCCTTAGTGGTCTTGAGTGATGCCCTACCAATCATAGGGGACCCTACCTTGTTATGCCTGGTCATTTTTTTGTATTGGGACCTTAGGACACTAACACCCTAATCTACACAATAGCACCATTGACACTAGTGTCCAATGGTTATTTTAATTATGTGTTTTGGTTCTTAACCCTCCCTTGAGAATTATCTTATGTTTTTATCCCTATTTTACATCTTATGGGCCAATGAACAAGGGTCGTAAATTCAAATCAAAGTATTTTATATATAAAGAGCCTCACAAGGAATTTTACATCTATCACTTACTATCTTAGCACATAATTACATAAAGTTAGTCAATAATAAAAATTAACACACCTCATATTACTTAGCTATCACATCTAGACTTGCATGATTGATCAAATAAGGGCCTAAGAAAAAGTCATTATGGCATACCATTCATATTGATTATGCACATTCCCTAAGGGAGAAATACATGCAATCTAAGACCCCTAGAATTAGGGTTAATGTAATCAGTAGCCATGACAATAGGGGTTATGTCATGTATAATCATAGTATCCCATAACCTAGTTTTTATCTTTGTTTTAAATTTGATTTGGTTACTGTTTCATGTGTGTAGGTGTTCATTAGGGTTTTAAAAGAGATTCATGCAAAATAATGACACATATAAACTTTTATAAGCCACATAATCACCTACAAGTCCCTAAAACTCTCCTAAAGCATCTCTAAATGTTTTAGGTATCTCGTTTACATGACACTAATACCATAATTAGACACTATTGTCTTCATAAGGGCATTATTATCCAAAGCATGTTTTTAACTACAATCATAAAATGAAACATGCATGGTTGATCTCCAAGCCTTTTCTATCCTCTTGATTTATAAAAGCACTTTTTTGCCCTAGATAAGTACACTTTCTCACTATCTTTAATATTTTGGGAAGAAATTGTTAAATTAACCATTTCCTATATTTATTTCAAGTTATTACTATTCTCATCTCTTTAACTACCTAGGATTTATATCTACTAAGTCCTAAGAAATTAAAATAGGTTGCACTCCCATAGACTATAGATTTATTTAAAATTATTTAGTTAATAAGATATAAAGCTAAAATTTAATATAATGTTGATTCCTAACATTGCTATCATGACTTAGAACTTCATAATAAGTAATTTCCTAATGCTATTGAGATAATCAAGGATTTTGATAATGCTACCAAATTCATGGCTAACATGTGGATTAAGATTATATTTGATTTATTGAAATAATATTATGTAGGATGTGATGTTGTGAAAATGAAACATGTGGAATACGATAACCTTGACATAAGTAAATTTCAATGCAAATCCCTCTGATTAGATATGAATTCCTACATGTGAATGTGAATAAGCACAAATTTTCATATTGAAAAGATAAACCTAGATTAAATATTTCAAATGGTATATATTAAATAAATTAGTTAAAAAAAAGTTCTAACAAGGCCTATTTGTTTTTTAATTTAAAGAGTATGTAATGAATTAATATAGAGAGATGAAGTCCTTCAATTAGAATATATGAATCCTACATAAAATCACTTAAGCATAATATTAGAAGCTAAAAATAAATTCAAAAAAGTGTGATCAATATATTGACTTCAAATATTGTTGAAAGTTAAATCATTTGTCCAAATCAAATCTCAATAAATAAGTATTTGCATTTGAAATAAAAGAAATCTCTTTCTTAATAAGACATAGGGGTGTTTTTGTGACAATATATACATTCTTGTGAGCCTGCCGTGAATCTTATCCCACTGTTGGTTGGATTATCTTCCCATTTCCATTTATTTTTTTAAATTTTAATCACTTTTTCTTCACCATCATAATAAATTATATTGAACCAAACATGAATCCTATCACATCCCTAGTTAGATTGTCTTCACATTTCCATTTCTTTTTCTTGATTATCTTCAATTTAGCTTCACCATCATAATACATTAGAATGAACCAAATGTGAATCTTATCCCATATTTGGTTGGATAATTTTAATTTTTTCTTTCCATTTTTTCCTATTATCATTATAGTTTTCATCATCATATATTTTTAAGGAAAATTTTAGATTAAATATATCATCTATATTGATATAGTTTCCTATGTTTACAATGTTATCAACAAACCCAATATAGTTTTCCTATTTTATTGACTATATTAGCTAACTTGATATAGTTCATTTTATAATTCATTTGTGTCAAATAACTAAATACAATTCATTTACTAAGTATACTATATCAATGATCCTGATATAAATTTGTGTTTTTCAATTACGTCCTTACTGATTAGTTAGCCTGATACAATCTATTTTTGCATTCATGTGCATCTAATTATATTAGCTAGATTGATACAATTATGCCTTTATATTTCAAAAAGTAACATAAGTTGTATTAATTTAAAAAGAAAAATTTAAAGTATTTTCAAATATTTAATGATAATAATCCTAATGCTATGGAACTAACTACCACCAATAAATTTATGCCTTATCGTTTTCCTATCACAATGATAATGATTATAATATGGCTTCCACTAGATTGAAAATGTATGAGCACATAACAAATTTCTAAATTCTAGATCAAGTCACTTACTCCAAGCCCTTTAATTTAAGGGCTAAGAGGAGTGAAAAATTAAAAATATTTCTCTAAAAATATCCTCCCTCTCCTACTCGTAGTTTTTCTATAAGACTTGGGAAAAATCCATTTATGACTTCCTTTTTTCCATTTTCATCCATAATGTATAGTATAGATACAAAAATGGAAAGTATTTATTTTTGTGGGCCTACTTAAAGTGATCACATCAATGCTAACATTAATTCTACATTTAGTGCCTCTTAATAGGCCACTAAAGCATCCTCATCCAAAAAAATACCCTTGATCCTAACCAATTCATATTACAAGAAATGAATCTAATAGATACCATAAAGCTTCTGATAACTCTTAAATCATTCAATTACACAAACACTTATTTAAATTCAATCTAGGCATGGATATGTTCAGTAGGGAATTCCAAATCAAAATTCCCACTCACCCCCTAGAGATTCTCTTGGAAACCTCAACCCACAACCTCCACTTCATAACAAATTCATTAAAAATATTCATAATGAACCCATTTTACCTCATATTAATGACATTTACATTGTTGGAATTACTCTTATGATCCCCTATAATAGATCCACCAATCTTACTTTGAATATGAAATCCTCTCTTAATATCTATAAAGATTGGATTAAACTTAACACCTTTGTGGATACCATGATATTAGTCAATACCATAGCTGGTGATGCTTTAGAATGGTACAATAAAATTAAGTCTAAAACAATTTCTAACTTGGATGACTTAAGTAATGCCTTGGTCCAAGAGTTTCAATCTAATGACCTACCTAATTTTTTTATCCAACTTTATTAATTATAATTAAGAAACAAAATGAGACTTCCCAAAATTCTATTAAGTGTTCTAAAGCATTAAATAAAAAAGATGAGCATAATATTATGTAACAAAATCTATTACACCTATTTATTACCACATTAAACTCTAGATTATAATACATTTTTATTCCATTCTATCGAAAATTCTTGCATGATGCCTTAGATCAAGCTTAAAAACATGATCATCTCTTAAGACAATTAGATCCTTCCCAATATAAGCAAGGAACTTGAATTCTTATGAAACCTAAGAAAAAAACATGATATAGATGATAGTGTTATGAAAACTTAAGATTCCAAAAAATCCATTATGTCAATATGTCATAAATCTCTAATTAAGTGATTTTGTCCCAACCCATGGTGAGAAGTCCCTTCTAGCCTCCTCCTCTTTGTAGACACCTAAATTTGGTCACGAATTCTTGATTATATTAGTTTTCACCTTTTTCCAATTTAATTCATTTGTGCACTTAATTCACACGTATTTTTACACCTTAGCCTATCATAAGCAAATGTGAAGATCTTTTATTTTCTTATCTATCATCTGTCACCTAAAGAAAAGTTCCATCAGCTAAAAGTACCCTTAAAAATTTGTTCAGATGAACATAGACCTAAAAATTAGCATATTTCCTTAAGGATCAAAACCATTCAGTTTGGGTAAGGAGTGGAAAATGGTCTTAAAGCCCAAATGGCATTTTTTACCCTTGTCTTATAATGGTCATATTTAAAAATTGAACCCTACCTTAATTTGTCTTCTATGTTTTTAAGCTTCCAAGCGTGTGATATCCCCTTTTAGATTGCTATAAAAAAACATTTAATTCACTCATTTTTCCATTTAAAATTTTTAATACATATGAAAATTTACATTTTACTTTGATTAAAGCTTCCGTATTATTCCTAATTAAAATTTTAAGCATCATAAGTAGTCCTCAACTAAGTCACAATTCTATTTTTCTCAGGCCAAAGCAAATCATAATCAACTATTCAATCCATCTCTATATGTCTTCATATAGTCAAAGGAGAAATATTATAAAAAACATTGTAGGTGGGAGAAATACATGGGCTTGAATTCCTTATTTTATAAATTAGATATGTAGGCATCATTCAATCATCATGGGGGTGATTATGATTAGCTTGGCATAATTACATTCCACCCTTTTTAATTTTTAGGTCTTCAATCATTTAAAGCCCTTCTGGGGTTTTAACCTTAAAAATATATTTGTAGGTATCTCACACACTCTCAAAGGTCTAATATGCACATAAAAAACTAATTCTAACTACCACATATGACCATGCCCTAATTTTCTTAATTTTATGTAAAGGGTCAAAATCATCTAGTTTAAGTCAGAAGTGGTAGTCTGTCTTGAACCGGTTTGGATGGTCTTAATATTATTTATTCTTTAGTTTTATTTTATGGGATTTTGCATAGTCTGTTCCTATGTTATAGTCTTTATCTTCTATTGTAAAATGTAGTTAATCTTGCAGACAAAAAATTAGTTTTTATTTTAAATTCATAGTTATCGTACTTGAAATTATTTACAACTTATCAATTTGAGTTATTTACTTTCATTATACTAGTTGAAACTACATTTTCAACATTCTATTATATTATAATAATTTTATTATAATTAGGGTTAATTACCACATCAATTAAAATTTTGGCAAAACATATTGGTGAACCTAAGTTAGTCCTACACTTCTAATTTTTATAATAAAATTTTCCTAGGGTATAGATAAATTCTTGAATTTATGAAACTAAAAGAATTTCCTTTTGACTTTGGATCTAAATATAACATTAAAATAACGTGATTTTTTCCTCAAACATAATAGTTGACATTGAAATAATTTTATTTTTACCTTGGATGATATTTGACACTAAAGGTATTTTTTTGACCTTGGCTTTCATAAGATTTTACTAATATCCATACAAAAAAAAATCACTTTTATTCAAAAATTCCATTTCCTATCATTGTATGCAACATTATTTCCATGTTATTTTTCTATGCCATATAAAATATTACTTCCAATACCCATTTCAGATGAAGTGATAGGTTATGAAAGATTCCTATGGAGTATATTAAATTCCCTTAACCACTATTAAAATTAATTATAACAATGCAAACATTGGTTCTTCTTATTTTGATGAAAAAATTTCCCATGAATATTTTCAAAAAGAAAATCATAATAAAAAAAACTAATAAAGATGACCATCATGCATAACATACCCATAAAGGCTCAGATATGATCCATCATGATGAACTTAATGGGGTAGATCATGTGTAAATCCAAAATTTGTCCAATTTTAGAGAATTAATTTGTTAAATGCACACACTATACCTAAAATAATTTTAAGTACGTCTAACTCCTAAAAATACAAAAAAATAAACTATATACTTATAATAAATAAAAAGAACAAATATTTCACATTGTTAACCCTACCACAAGTGTTACTAATGCTACTATTGATATTTTTATTTCATATATACCTTTATACTTGGGGGAAATAGAAGATTTATAACATATTTCTATGACTTTTCACAAATAAGCAACTCATTTAGAACCATTGATAGCTTTATACACTACATCACATATCTTTCCTAATGCACATTCCCTCGAGCAAACTATTACATTTTTTCAAGTTAAGGTGTTGTAGTTATAACATGATATATGAAAAGTGTTATAATCATTGGATTAAAAAGATTTACTTCATAATCCTCTATCCCATGATATTTCATGATACTCCTTACCTACATGATTTATAGATCCTAAACTTCTACTATATGAGGGTAAAGGAGACCCAAAGTAACCTCTCAGATATTTTCACGCAACATTTTTGGATAATTTTTTTAATAATTAATTTATAACCAAGTTATTTTCAATAATTTTAAAATATAATGCTTTGAATTGGTTTATGATCTACCTATTCAATTAGTTAGAGCATTCAATCCACTAGTAGATCAATTTATTAAGTATTTTTCTATTAACATTGATGAAAAGCTTTCTTATGAAAAAATTTCCTATCTTAATCAAGGAACTAATGATCCTATTAGTTATTATGTGATTAGTTACTAGACCATTCTTGATAAAATCATTAATTACAAGACCTTTTAAAACAAAGTTTGTTTACACTATTACACAAGTCAATTATTTTTAAGAAATTCATAGCATTTGAAGAGCTTTGTCATAAATTAAGAGAAAGACAAGTAAATCTTATTACTTTAAACAAGATCAAGTATTCAACTACATCTAATTTATATTCCACAACAAATTTTTAAAGTAAACCCTCTTACAAGCCTAAGCCAACAATACTAAAACATCTGCAAAGATTATATTTTAATGTTATTTATTTATTGTAAAAGTTAATTGAATGCAAGATTATTCCTTTAACACCACCATTTAAAGTAGACATGAACAAACCTCAAGGCAAATATTTTGATAACAATCCATATTGTGATTATCATAGATGAAATGGTTATTATACTAATAGATGTTTCAATCTCAAGCATATTATTTATGATCTCATTGATAATAATGTGATTGAATTGGGCATTCCTATAGAGGAACCTAAGACTCAAAAAAATTAAAATGTTAAATTGAGTATTTTCATTGAGCCATTTCCAAATCATCATACAAATAAGGATAATTTAGTAATACATCACACTTACAATTATTATCCACATCATGATTTATATGACCATCCATTATATGGAATGATTGGTATAGTTCATCAAGTTATTCAGTCACATCGTATGATTACTTCTGATGATAATGAGATAATGGATGATGACTCTAATTTTTATGCCTTATGTATATAAACTTACATTGATCAATAACCTTTTAATAGAGTGATAGTTGATGATGGATAAAGTTAAAATGCATAAAAAATAAAATTAATTCATTCATTTGGGTACTCACAACATGACACATATGAAACTACTAAAAATGTTAATACATTCACTAGTAAACAACAAACCATTATGGGATATATTGTGTTACCTTAAAAAGTGGGTCCTGCAATTATCTATTTATATAATAAAATGGGGTATTTGATATGATATTAAGATGCCATTGGGTGTAAAATATTTATGTTATGCCTTCTATGGTATATATATGCTTAAAGTACATTTATTGTAATTAAGTAGTCAAAATTTCAGGAATCACATATGACTACCCTTTACAATATATGACATCTCCTCCTCCCCATCCAACACCACAATTAAATGATAAATATATGAGAAAAAAAAACATATTTATATTTATTTCAATTATGTAAAAGGTTTATATCCAAACAATTTATAAAAGGTGCAAGGGCTCAAAATCAACCACTGCAAAAGTAAACCTATCGACAAAAGGCTTCTAATTCCCAATAAGCACAATCATATGTCATGTATCCTAAACCTGTGATACATATAAATAAACATATTACTCAATAGTTTACTAGTACTCACTATATTTAACCTCATTTTTCATCTCCTCAAGCTATTCTTTGTACATATAATCATAAATAATTATCTAAAATAGTTTTCTTACTATACATGATACATTTTTTTATTCTAATGTAGGCACATCTAATAAATTTATTTCAAATAAAGAAATTAATTTAACAATTATCATACACTATTTTCATTCTTATATCAATGGGATCATTGGTTAGCTTGTTGAAATTAAAAATACTTCAAATAATTTAAAAAAATAAAAAATCTGATTGTATGTAGCTTCTTGAATATTTCAACAAATTGTTATTTTTATTTCAAATTTAGTCATTCAATAAACTATTATAATAATTTCAGTATTGTTGACTTGTTGGATTCTTTTATCTTATTTTTCACATTCATATTTGAATAGTCTAAAATAGTGGTCAATTTTTCCATTACCTTCCATGAATCTCTCTATTTTCATAGTTTATGCTGATAAATATTTAGCTTCTACCAATGTTAGAACTATCAAATAGAGGTCATAAACGTGTGACATTCTTGAATCCAGTTGGATCTTCTTATCCTCCTCATATTTTAACTCATAAACCAAAAATAAATCACATAAATCCTTTTTTTTCTAATTTTTAGCATTTGTAGTTAGTTTCAATATACAAATCACTGTTATTCACACAATTTTTCTTCTTATGTACTACATTTCTAATACATATTGAAAACTTTGAAAAATGTAAAATTTTGAAAAGAGGATATAGAATTATTTATTTCCATACATTTTTTTAGAATCCTACAAATTTGTTAATGTCATCACTCACATATTGTTCACACATGGCCTTGCTATCATTTCTAGTGTACCTTACATTGACACAAGTCATGAAGTTTTTAGATCCCGATCTTGATTATTCTACTTTTGAACTTTTATTGGTACTAGTTTCTATTGTCTTTAGTTTCTAAGTTTATAAAAGTAAAAAAAAAATTAAAAATGCAAAACTACAAAGAGATTCAAAATATTCTAAAAATTTCAAAGCAAGTCCTAAGCATGATTAAACATCTAGTTTACATATTTTTCATATGATATTTATGTCATGAGTAGTAGATAGAATATTATATATCTATCACACATGCATTTCACTAGTATTCATGAGTGTTATGAAGGAATGCAAACTTTATAAGGACTAGATGTTGAACTTGCCTCTACTTCATATCCTTGCTAAACTAGAGGCATCTTATCCACATGTGACATTATATGCAGGTGTTATCATTCTATGATTCCTATACTATTGAGATATAAAATACTTATAAATGTCTTTGCTAACATTTATATTTAAAATGTGTACATGGATATGCTATTTTCTAGGATATGATAACATTACATATGCATGGTTTAGACTACATTTCCAGTTCTATATTCCATTAATGCTATTTACTTATATATGGTAGATTATACTTTTATTGTCTATTATGTTTGTCCCTATACCCTTGTATGCAATTGCTTAAGCATCTCAATGAGATCTTATTATTTATGTGTAACATTTAAACATGTCCATTTGATTTTGGATCTTAGCGCTATATTATGTTAAACATTTGAACATGTCCCTTTTTATGACATAATTCATGTCCTTATGCATGAAACTCTTTTTCTTGTGAAATTTGAATATGCCCCTTGTATATATCCCTTGGCCTTATTTATATGACATTTGGTTTTTGTGTTTGTGTGCATGTTGAGTTTGACAAGTGCTATGATTCATATTATGCACTAAGATAATTCATACCATATTAAATCTATATTCTATTCTATGAGTTTCATTGATATACATTGTTATAGGCCTTTCCTCTTATGTTACATACATGGCTTGAAATTTGTATTTATTATTATTCTAACATTCCATATACTACATAATTTAATAATTACATATTACTATACATGTTGTAGTCAAATTTTATTTTAGATGAGTGACTTTTAGTTTAATTCCTCACCTCAAAAGGGGGAATTTAAGTGGAATTTTAATATATAATACATGCCTTTCAAAGGGGAAAAATAAAATTTGGTACATAATACAGTTCAAAAGTTTTAAAATGGTTCAAAATTTAGTTATTGGTATAGATTATGGGGGCATTTGCCATTCATTTCCTCTCACATTTCAGGATCAAAGTAAAAATTCACATATTTTTGAGAACATGATGCATGTTCATGTATAAGTTTCAAACATTATTTCAAATTGTCATTTACATAAAATTTTAGATTCTAAACTTATCAATGGGGTCATGATGAAAGTTCATGCATATTATGTTAATTTTTAAATTTCCAATACTATTTGATAATATGCAAACATGGCAAGAGTGTGGATGTGCTCCATTCTATTTTGATCATGAAATCAAGAATAAAGTTGCAATTAAATATAAAATCCATATGCATTGATTAATTAAGTTTAAATGAATAATGCATAAATTATAGGTTTAATTACCTCTAACATTTTGTATGCAAATCCAATTTGGATTTCAACCTATTTCTGTCTTGGGATTACAAATCCTAACTGATTTAAATTAAGGTTTTTGTACCCTCAATGGGTTATATTTTTAATACAAGTTAAAATTCACATTTTGGGTTTGATCACCTCAAATTTATCCATTGGTTTAACTAATGAATCAATCTCTATAATGTTTCAGGCATCATCTCCAAGGAAAGTCATGAAAAAATTTGGTTTCACACATACGTGTGTCTTCTTTTCATGCTTTCATTTCAATTTTAAAATTCAAAATTCAATAAATTTTAAAAATTCAAAGTTCAATAAATTTTTGAAATTTAAATTTCAATAAATTTTCAATTTTAAAATTCAATTTTTTTCAAATTTCATTTTTCAAAAGAACAAGGTATGTACTTTATGTGTTTTGTAGGGTTAGTGAAATGATGGTGCCTTCAATAATCGGAGTACAAGCTCAAATAAAAAATGTGTCATACACATTAATGCATATTTATCCTTTAAAATATCAATTTATTTTTTTTACTAAATTTGGGTAATTGTGGACACCTAAATTTGGTCATGAATACATGAAAATCATAGTTTTGGTCTTTTTCCACTTTAATTAATTTGGGTACTTAATTCTGACCTATTTTAAACCCTTTGAATATCCTAAGCACATTCGAAGACATTTCATTTTATAATATGTCATCCATCACCTATATAAATGTTCCATTAAATGAAAATATCCCTAAGGATTTATTGGAATGGACCCAAACCCAAAAAGTGGCATGTTTCCTTAAGGGTCAAAACTATCTAATTTGGGTTAGGGGTGGTAAATGGTCCTGACCTCTATATGATGTTTCTTAACCTTATCTTATAATGTCCATATTTTAAAATAAAACAATCCCTTAAGAAAGTGGTTTACCCTTTTGGATTTATATAAAAGGACATTCAAATCACACATTATTCCACTTCACAATTTTAATAGAGAGGAAAATTTACATTATTGTACATTGAGAAAATCTTCTTTGTTATTCCAAAATTTGATGTTAATAAGCATTATAAGCAGTCTTTAGCCAAGTCAAAAATATATTTTACTCAACCCAAATCAAATCATAATCAATTATTAAAGACATCTTTATATGCATTCATATAGGCAAAGGAGCAATATTTCACAAATCATTCTAGGTGGGAGAACTATGTGGGCTTGAATTCCATCTTAAAAGTATTGGATACATAGGTAAGATTCAATAATTTTATGGGTGATTGGGGTTAGCTCAGCCCAATTACACTCCAACCTTTTTTATCTATATTTTTTTTTGGTGTCCAAAATGTGTGACCATGGATAACCTACTACATCCGGATGATTGAATATGGGTATAAAGTATGAATGTTTGGCACGGGGCATGGAAGTATTCAATATCATCAACGTGCATAGAATATCCTATGTCTCATCCATACAATGGGAATGTCTTAAAGGCATGGGATTCTTGAACTCCTTAAGACAAACCTATGGAGAAGGTTGACTTCCTTATAATATAAGTGTACATGGTTTAGGACAAGTGTTTAGACCTATAAAGAGTAGAAATGGAATCTATGGCTAACACTTAACCTAATATTAATAAAGTAAAAGGGGTGAGAGAGGGTAAGAGGCTTTATAAAATGAAAAGTAGTGATGCACCTAGAATAGAATGAGCACCTCACCCACTTAGTGACACAATAAAACTAAGGAACCACATACACATAGTCTTCAAAATAGACACCAACTACATAAGTATTTTATGTAGAGGTATAATAACACAATGCATAATTAAGAGGGATGACCAATAATTCATAGATAATGCCTATGTACACCCATTTATACACAACATGTGACCTAAATAAGATTTTAATTCCATGTATAGGTGTGAAGGGAGGAAAAAAATGAGAGGGATAAACATCTATAGATAAATATCAACAACCATTAGTGCATACAAAATAAAGAGCATGAAAGAAAAATGATTTAATTCTCATTAATTATAAGGACTAAGCCAATATTAAATTTTTTAATGAACATAGATTTGTTATACTAAGTGGTATCCTTTTCAAAATGAAAATTAGGATTTATATAGAGCTGGACAAGATCCTACATAATTAATTTAGCATTTGGGATGATAGATATGAAGTTCATTTAAAAGATAGTGCTTAGAACTCAAGAGAACTAGAATAATATGCAATAGCTATTGCAAATGATGCTCATTCAATTTTAGTTGACAATATGATCATGGAAGTAGATGTAAGGTCATTCCTAAATATTCAAACAATCCATGTGAGCATCGAGGACATAAGTACGCTGATATCACTGTCGGTAGTGTGTGTGCATATTTTGTCCTCCTACTTGCTATATTTGCATCTAATTCCACTCTAACTCAACCTCCCTTAAAATCCAATCAAGTTTAGATACCAACTATGCATATTATTATCACTTTTCAATCCAGCTATACTACTTGCTAATGTAGAGGCTACACAGGCTCTCTTTAGATTTTTCCATGTCATATTTACATATGTGGTAGAGTTATACATGTGTCCTTCATGATTCTTATAATATTATCTATTATATATGTGTGATTAATGAATTATTATCTTCAACACTTAAAATACATTTGTTCACTTAGATAGACAAGTGTGTGGTTAAATCATGTGTGTTATGTGCATGAATTGATCCTTGAATGCATCTTGTGCAAGGAGTGCACATAAAAGTTTGCATAGGAGGATGAGTGTTACATCATAATGGCATAAAAATATAGAGAAGCTAATAATTTGTTAAGGAGGTGTGGGATTAATATTCTATTATTGAGCATGGAACCTATTAATTTAGATATGAGGAGTCTCCTAAGTAGAAGCATATGGAAATAATGAAGATCTTGGGTACACATTTAAGGTTAGAAATTACACATTGTGCATTATTTCTTGTGTAGTCTGAAGTCTGGGAACTCTATATGTTGGATTTACATGCTAATATTTTTGTTCAATGGATAGGTCAAAGATATTATGTATAGGTCATGCATTAATATCTATTCATAGGTGTGAATCGACACTTAGTTGATGTGGATCTGCATGCCAATTTTTAACTTTGAGTGCCATCAAGGAATCATCCTCACATAAATTATTATTTTAAGTAATTTGAACCCATGATAGCATGAAATTTTCCTATATGGTCTTATGATCATCATGAAATATGGGGTGGCTTGAAGATTCAACACTCTTAGTGACCTCTCTGGGCCATTTTCCTACTAAATGAAGACCAATAACCTTGAAGCAATCCATTAGGTATGGAATCACCTAGAGCCATTTGATATTTTATCCTTTAAGTAATGAACTACAACAAAATCACTCAAAATTAGAATAAAATGAGATACCTTTCATAGAAAAAAAACAAAGCAAACAACTATGCTAAATGATACTTAGAAGAAAAATCTAAACTAAATATGAACTGCACACAAGTGCTTGGAGAAAATGGAACTAATCTAAATAAAAAGATGTGCACATAAAACTTAGGAAAATTAAGACATATAATCTAATATTTAAAAAAAATACCTGATCATTGAAGATATTTCTTGAGATGAATATTATTGCTAGGGATGGACAACACTTCTCTATTTGGCTTTACAAGTTGTAAGGCATTGGATTGCTTGCAAATGGCTATGGTGTATGGACCACTCCATATAACATCAAACTTTATATGCTTCTAATATTTTCCCTTATCTACATCCCATTTGAGCACTAATACTCCTTTATCAAAGCTTATAGTAATAACTTTCTTATTGAATGTCTTTTTTGTCTACGCTTGCTAAAGATCCAAAGTTCACATAGCCTATGATTTTATTTACTCAAGTTCCATTAGCCTAGATAAAATTATTTTCATGGGATTTATATCATGAAAATTTCACTGATGGGATAGTTATAATGAAGGAAAATTAAGAGATGTAGGCAATCTTATGTTGAGTATTATCATTGATGTCAAAGGTGCATCTTGCATAAGGTTGATGTCATTAAGAGTGTGTGCCTAATTGGTAGTGTGTTGATGTGATAAGGGGAATTGATGGAGTGTTGTCATTGAATTATGTTTTCATGAAATATAATTTTAAGGAAAAAGAGATAATTTTAAGGAGAATAATTCCTTATTATTGAATGAAGGTATAGGTCATTGGTGTCAAGTTGTATAAGAAGCCTAGTCATGAGCCTAATCATGACATGAAGTGACCTTGTGAAAAGGTATAATCATGGTGGGTTTGTAAGATGAGTGTGCATGGGAATTATTGGTTGTATGAGGTTTCTTTAGTATGTGAGTGATGTGGAGAGTGCATGGAAATAAGCATGAAGGTTAATTTTAAGGCCTAATGTGGTTTGTAGGTGAAGGTCTAGAGAGCAAAGAGAGAGACTTTAGCCTAATGGGGTATCAAGAAAATTTTACAAGGAAAATATGAGTAGGTGAGATTTTAAAAAATTTATTCAAGTTTTTTTAGGCATGTTCATGAATTTTTAGGTTCTAGTTTGAAGGACAAGGCATGAAAAGTTGTTTAGAGGTCTCTTGAGTGATAAGAATGAAGGGTTCTCAACCTGAGAAGGATTTTATTGTGATCATAAGCTAATAAAAACTTTTCATGGGAACTTAAGAAGTTCATGGTAGATGGGGAATGGTCATATATAAAAATTATAGACATTATTTTTTGGATTGAGGGGCTATGCTTTATGAATGGTCATTAAAACTAGAATTTGGTTTAAACCCTCTTAAAACCCCAATAAAGAACTGATGTTGAAGATTTTGTTCAAAAGTGATTAGTATGGATTAATTATTATGTAATCTATTGTATATTTGAGTGAACTCTCCTAGGTACCTCTAGGTGGTATTGGCTAGAGAGAGAGGAGAGAGAAAATGTGGAGTTATAGGTTTGTTTTTGAAGAAGTTATTATAGAAGTCAAAAGTTACATTAGACATAGTAAGCAAATGGATGGAGGAAAAATGTAGAGAATCATGTTTCATGTACATAAAGGTTATTTATAGGGTAATATACTTAAGTTATCTAATTTTTTGATCCAACTAGGCTAGTCTATAATAAGCCTAATAGTGTAAATAGTGAAAAACCCAGGCAATAGTGAGAAGATGAATTAGAATGTGTTTTCATGATACAATGATGAAACCAAGTGTATGGAAGTGGTTTTTAATAATTTTAAGTAATGTATATGATTTAAATAATTTTTTGAGGTCAGTGAATATGGTGAAAAGTTTCTCATAATTTGACTTTTTTGGTTCAGATAAGATAATGAGATATAAGGTCATGAGTTTGGCCTAAAAGACTAATATTTGAAATTAGACCATATGATATTTATATTTTAGGATGGTATATAGATATAATAGGACCATATAAATTTTTCATAATTCATGGAAAGCATTTATATAGGTGTTGGAGGTTTGAGTCACCATGACTGGTCTTTAAGGTAACCTGGTAGTTCTAAGTGAGTGAGTTGTAGTGATGAAGTTGAGGCTCTATGCCCTAAGTTAAAGTGTCTAATGCATATGGTGATATTTTTTAGGTAATTTAGATTATTTATAAGTGATTTATTTTCATTTTTTTTGTGGTTAAGTGATGTGTTATCTTCAATTTTTCAAGATAGAATTTTCTATGTGTTCAAAGGCCTAATGTGAACAGTGCTAATAGAGTGTTTCAAGTGGTGGTTGGACATAAAAAATGTTAGGGTGATTGAAGTATGTTTTAAAAGGCCTATTTTATTTTTTTATGAAAATTTTATGCCATGTATATAGGTGTAGAGTGTTCCAAGAGGTCATAAGGTAACATGTCCTAAAGTAGGCCTAATAGATTTAGGTTTTCATGAAACCTAAAAAAAGATTTGGTCTATTTGAGTTATGGATGACCTAATGTAATGATTTATTATTAATTATAACATATAATAGTTCATATTTTGTTTGTAATAAAATTGTGTAAGTGTATGTGGCTGAACAAGAGGTGTATGAGCAAAAGGCTTGTCTAAGAACAAGGCCTTTTAGGCCTAATTAAAAGTGATAAAAACAGAGAGAGGAAAAGAAAATGAAATAGAAGATTAAGTAATATGAGTTATTTTATAACATAATAGGGGTGTATTTAAACTATAATTAAGATATAATAGGATTTATATGTATGAAAATCAAGGTCAAATTATTTAATTAGTCTTAAAGAGACCTAATTGAGTGAAGAATCATAGAAGGTGGTTTGAGAGGATTAGAGAGTGTGAAGATATAATGAAGGTGATAATATTATATTATGTGAGAAATAAGGTTTTATTAAGGTGATAAAATAAATTAGGTGGTTGAGTTGGTGCTAAGTTATCTAGGGGGTTGGTGCCTCCTTGCAAGTGGGTGCTTGCTAAAGCCTAGTCAAGTGGATGCTTGGCTAGTTGGGGTTAGTGCTCCTTGTGGAGTTGGTTTTTCACTAAATTTGGTTTTTTTATTATAGGATTATATTAAATTTTCATATATCAGTGGGTTTTTTTCCCCTTGAGGGTTTCCCACATATGTGATGTATTCTTATGTTTTATACTTATATGGATAGTTACTTATGCTTGTTAGATCTATATGTTTATTTAAATGGTTCATGATTGATTGAGTGTAATTAAATGAAAGGTTTTGAATAATAATTAACCAACCTCTCATTAATTTTGATTAAAATAATTGGTATCAGATCTTGGTCCTTTGAAGTAAGCCTAACAACTTGAAGGTGTTCCAAAGAAGCACAAGATGTCTAGTGATCAAGAAGAAGTCTACTATGATAGTGAAAAATAAGAAGCTTAAGTAGAAATTAAAGCTGAGATACTAAGTGCCCTATATGATTTGAAGCATAAAAATAAGAGGAATCATGAGGTGAGATCTATGATCAAGGATCTTAAGGAACAAATATGAACCTTGAAGAGTGATATGGTCAAAAAAGCCAAAAAATATGAGAAGACCATCAAGGAGCTAAAGAATTAGTTATAAGGTGTCATAAAAATTTTAGATAAAATGAAGTTTAGTATGATTAGTTGAAGATAGAACTAGATTAATTGAAGGTTGAGCATGAAGAACTCATAGACAAGATGAACAAGTTTGAGAAAGAGTATGATAAATTAGGGTAAGTAAAGAGAACCAACATGAAAGTCAACATGAAAAGACCAATCATGTAGCCCAATAAAATAGGGGATAAGTTATCATGGGACCATGGTAAAAGGAGTGATTAGTCAAGAGGTAAGTACAAAAATGTTGTTTTTGATAGGTTTCATAATATGGGACACATTGTAAGATTTTGTCCTAATAGAGATAGAAGGATCTCAAGATTCAACAAGATATATGGAGCTCCTAGAGTGCATGAGAAGGGTAAAACATTGGTATGGAATCCAAAGCAAGTTAGGACTGATCATATTGAGCTCAAGATTCAAGATGTATTGTTTGATAAGGAGTAGGAGACTAAAGAATAATCTATGCTAGCCCAGACTACCTTTCACATTCAAAATGAAGGCATGAAATGGTATATATATAGTGGTTTCTAAAGTCACATGATAAGAGACAAAAGAAATTTCATCTCATTAAATAATAATGTTATAGGAATAGTAAGATTTGGAGATAACATAACTACCAATATAGTTGGCAAGGGTATCTTGAGTTTGGATAATGGAAATACCAAGATAGAAAATGTGTTGTATTTGGAAGGTTTGAAACATAACCCTACTTAGTGTGAGTCAAATGTGAAACAAAGGATACATACTAACCTTTCATGACATAGGGTGTGAGATAAGGATATCCAAATTAGGAAGGATAATTATCAATACTAAGAGGACTGAGAATAATCTATATGTTTTTAACAAGATCAAGAAAGATGATTTATGAGCAAAATGTATGAAAGTTGGCTATGGCACAAAAGGTTAGGTCACTTAAAATTTGACAATCTAGTCAAGATAAGCACTAATAAGTCTATGAATAAAATGCCTTACCAAACCTATAAACATAATTTGAAAGGTATGTCAACATCGTAATTAGACTAAAATAAGGTTCAAGTCCAAGGAGTACTATACTAAAAGACCTTTGGAGTTAATGCACACTGATCTCTGTGGGCCTACAAGAATCCAAAGCATTCAAGGAGATAACTACTTCATGTTACTCATATATGACTACACAAAAATTACTTGGGTAGCATTATTGAAATAAAAGTTAGAAGATCTTGACAAGTTAAAGAAAATTAAGGCCATTGTTAAGAATGAGATGAATGTGAAGATCAAGTGCCTAAGATATGATAGAGGAGGAGAGTTTTGGTCTAATGAGATTGATTACTTATATTAGTTCCATGGGATAAGGATATATTTCTTAGTAGCCATAATACCTTATCATAATGGGGTAGTGGAAACAAAGAATAAGAAAGTCCAAGATATGGCAAGAACTATGTTAAATGAGTTTGGATTATCTGATGTGTACTAGAGAGAAGTAGTAAGTACTATAATCTACATCTTGAATAGAGGATGGATAAGGACTAATTTAAATTAGACCCCTTATGAACCATGGAAAGGTAGACCTAATAATGTGGAACACTTTAGAGTGTTTGGAAATAAATGTTTCATTAAAAGAGATGAGGAGGACCTAGGTAAGTTTGATTCTAGGTCTAATGAAGGTATATTCTTGGGATATTCATTAATAAGCTTATCCTACAGATGCTATAACAAGATGTTGTAGATGATAGTGGTAAGCATTAATGTCAATATTGATGAGACAAGTAAATCACATTCATGGTCAAAGGATACATTAGAGAATATGTATTTCAATAATGACAAGGAAACTATAGAGGTTGATGAGGAAGAAGAAGAAGTTAAGGAAATACAAGACTCAAAAGGCCCATAAAGGCAAATTCAAAGAAATCATCCTAAATCATATATCATTGGCAACAAGGATGTAGATATGTAAACAAGGAGAAGATTGATAAGCAACATAAATCAAGAGAATGTTTCTCTATTTTCCAAGACTAAACCTAAGAACCTTGTAGAAGCAAGCAAAGATAAGTTTTGGATAGGTGTTATGAATGAGGAGTTAGACCAAATAGATAATAATGATACTTGGAAAGTAGCTCCTAGGCCTAAAAATGAGAATGTCATTAGCACAAAATGGGTGTTTAGAAATAAGTTTAATGAATATGGAGAAGTCACTAGGAATAAGGATAGATTGGTATGCAAGGGATATACATAAGTTGAAGGGATGGACTTTGAGGAGACCTTTGCACCAATGGTAAGATTGGATGCCATCATATTGTTTCTAACATATGCGAGATTCAAAGAGTTTAAGGTATAATAGATGGATGTCAAATATGAATTTTTGAATGGAAACTTAGAAGAAGAGGTATACATAGCTCAACCTAAGGGGTTATCACTATCAAGTGATAAGGACTATGTTTGTAGATTGAAAAAGGCTCTTTATGGTCTAAATCAATCTCTTAGATCTTGGTATGATAGGTTGGATAGGTATCTATTGGATCAAGGATTCAAAAGAGGAGTGAAAAATAGTAATTTATACATAAAGTCAAAATATGACCATCAGTTGATAATAGTTGTTTATGTGGTTGACATCATCTTTGGTGGAAATAATGAGAAAATGACTAAGGCCTTTGTAGAGGTGATGAAGAAATAGTTGAAGATGTCAATTCTAGGATAACTATCATTATTTATTGGGTTTCAAATCACTCAATATAAAAAAGGTATTTTTATTTCACAAGCCTAGTACATAAGAGAGATGTTGAATAAGTTTGATATGGAAAATTGCAAGGTAGTTAGTACACCTATGATCATACGGTGTAAGTTAAGCAAGGAATATGAGTCTCTAAAGTTCAATCAAACATCATATAGGTTAATGATTGGAAGTTTTTTATACATCACTACCCATAGACCTGATATCATGCAAGTAGTAAGTCTTGTGGGAAGGTTTCAAGAAGATCCAAAGAAAAATCATCTGCAAGCAGTCAAAAGGATACTCAAGTATCTCAAGTGGAATATGGAGTTTGGGTTGTGGTATCTAAGGATCAAGGAGTTCAATTTGATAGCCTATACATATGCAGACTAGGAAAGAAGCCTAGATGATAGGAATAGTACTAGTAGAGGAGATTTCTTCTTAGGTGGGTGCCTAATTTCATAGATAAGCAAGAAAAAACCATCAATAGAATTATCCAAGTATGAGGTTAATTACATTGCCTCAGCTTCATGTTGCACTCAGGTCCTATGGATAAGATAGACCTTAAAACACTACAAGGTGAAGTATGATGGTCCTAGCCCTATCTATTATGATAATACAAGTGCTATAAGCATCTCAAAGAACCCTATCATACACTCAAGGACTAAGCACATTCTTATCAAGTATCATTTCCTAATAGAGAAGTTAAGTGAAAAAAGTGTCAAACTTGAATATGTTTCTACATAGGATCAGATTGAAAACATTTTAACCAAGCCACTTACAAAAGTAACAAGTGAACACTTAAGATAGGAATTGGGTGTAGTTACTATCCCTAGCAGTCATTAAGGAAGTCAAGTTCTTAGAGGGATCTAATTAGGTGGTTTATTAGCTCCAAGTGTAGGTGAGTAGTGCTAAGAAGGTATGCATAGAGATAGGGGAGCATGTTTATATGATGACTCATAAACTCATAGTAATGCATGTTGAGTGTTTTGATTGTAAGGAGTGTGATCAAAGAATTTGAAAACATCACTTTGTCATTTATGCCAAAGGGGGAGAAAGTTCAAAATGAAAGAGAATTTTTTTGTTGAGAGAAGTTTTTGAGATTGGTTTTCATCAATGACAAAGGGGGATATTGTTGAATATTATCATTGATGTCAAAGGTGCATCTTGCATAAGGTTGATGTCATTCAGAGAGTGTGCCTAGATGGTAGTGTGTTAATGTGACAAGGGACATCGATGGAGTGTTATAATTGAAGGATGTTGTCATTAAAGATAATTTAAAGGTAAAAAATAAAAATTTAAGGAAACTAATTCCATATGGTTTCATGAAGGTATAAGTCATTGGTGTCAAGTTGCATAAAAAGCCTAGTCATGGAATGAAGAGACCTTGTGGAAAGGTATGAACATGGTGGCTTGGTGATATTAGTGCACACAAGAATGAGTAGTTTTATGAGGCTGATTGAGTGTGTGAGTGAGTTGGTAAATGCATATAAAGATGCATGAAGGTTAGTTTTAAGTCTTAATATGGTTTGTAGGTCAAGGTCTAGAGAGTAAAGAGAGAGAGTGTATCATAATGGGGTATAGTGTCAGTTTCCAAGGGAAGTGTGAGTAGGTGAGAATTAAAAAAGGCGAGTTAATTTTTTTAGGCAAGTGAATTAAGTTTGAGGTTCTAGCTTGAAGGAAAAGGCATCAAAAGTTGTTTAGAGGTCTCTCGATTGCTCATAATGAAGGGTTCTCAACCTAAGAAGGATTTTATTGTGCTCATCAGCTCATGAAAATTTTTCATGGGAAAATAATAAATTCATGGTATATGGGGAATGGTCCTATATCAAAATTACAATAATTATTTTTTGGATTTATGGGTTATGCTTTATGAATGATTGTTAAGAGTAGAAATTGGTTTAAACCCTCTTAGAACCCTAATGAAGACCTATTATTGAAGATGTTGCTCAAAATTGATTAGGATGGATTAAATTTCCCAATTAAGCTATTTTATATTGTATTAGAATCTCGTAGGTAATTCCAAGTGGTATTAGCTAGAGAGAGAAGAGAGAAAATGTTGAGTTAGAGGCTTGTTTATGAAGAAGTTATTATAGAAGTCAAAATTTGCATTAGACATATTAAAAAATGGATGGAGGAAGAAGGTAGAGACTCATGTTTCATGTCCATGAAGGTTTTTGGATAGGTTTTATACATTAAGTTATCTAAGTTGGTGTTTCAAGTAGGCCAATCACTTACAAGCCTAATAGTGCAAACAATGAAAAAACTAGGCAACAATGAGAAGATGAATTAGAATGTGTTTTCATGATATAATGATGAAAATGAGTGTATGGATATGTTTTTTGGGAATTTTAGGTCATTTTTGTTCTTTTAATAAGTTTTGGATGTCAGTGAATATGGTGAAAAGTTACTCATAAGTTGACCTGTCTAGTTTAGATAAGACAATGAGATATAAGGTCATGAGATCGGTATGAAAGACCAATATTTGCCATTAGACCATATGATATTTATATTTGAGTATTGTTTTTATATCTCATAGGACTATATAAATTAATCATAAGTCAAAAAAATCATTTATATAGGTGTTGGAGGTCTAAGTCATCATGACTGGTCTTTAAGGTAAATTGGTAGTTCTAAGTGAGTGAATTGCAGTGAAGAATTTGAGGCTCTATGACTTGAGTTGATGTGTCTAATACATATGGTGATATTTTTTAGGTCATGTAGGTTATGTATAAGTTATTAACTTTTATTTTTATTTGGATAAATGGTGTGTTATCTTTAGTTGTCTAAGATAGATTTTTTGTGTGTTTAAGGGCCTAATGTGAACAATGTTAATGAAGTGTTTCAAGTGTTGGTTGGACCTAAAAAGTGTCAGGGTGATCAAAGGATGTTGGATAAGGAATATTTTATTATTATATAAAAATTATGTGTCATATATATAGGTGTATATTGTTCCAAGGGGTCATAAGGTAATGTGTCCTAAAGTAGGCCTAATGGAATTAAGTCTCCATGAGACCTAAAGAAGGATTTGGTCTATTTGAGTTATGGCCAACCTAATGTAATGATTAATTATTCAGTGTAACATTTAAGAAGTATTATTTTGTGAAAAATCTAAGTGGGTAAGTGTGTGTGGCTGACCAGTAAGTGTATGGTCAAGAGGCTTGTATAAGAATAAGGCCTTTTAGGCCTAATTAAAAGTGATAAAAAGAGAGAGAGGATAAGTGAATGAAATAGAATATTTAAGAATATGAGGAGGTATTTTAGACCATTAGATTGGTGTATATAAACTATCATGAATATCTAATAGGATTTATATTTATGAAAATCAATGTTAAATGATCTAATCAGTCTTGAAGAGACCTAGTTGAATGAAGAAGCCTAAAAGGCAGTTTGAGAGGAATAGAGAGTGTGAAGCGATAAACAAGGTGATCATAATTTGTTATGTGAGAAACATGGTATTATAAAGGTGATAAAATAAATTATGTATTTGAGTTAGTTCTGAGTCATCTATGGGGTTGGTACCTCCTTATAAGTGGGTGATTGGCTAGTTACGATTGGTGCTCCATGTGGAGTTGGTGATTCACTAAATTTGGGTTTTGTCTTATAGTACTATAGTATATTTGTAGATATTAGTGGGTTTTCTTCCCCTTAATGGTTTTTCACATATGTGATGTGTTCTTGTGTTTTATACTTATGTGGATAGTTGCTTATGATTACTAGATTTATATGTTTGTTTGAATAGTTCATGATTACTTAAGTGTAATTTAATGAAAGGTTATAAAGACTGATTCAGCCCCCCTCTTAGTCATTATGATTTCAACACCTTACTTCCCTCCTATAAACTAGATACGAAAAGTGAATTCCCTAGTGCCCTTTTTGGCATTATTCGGTCCACTTAGAGGGCTACCTTGATTTTGATGTGCTAAGATCGATGATTTTCCTCCATGGTTTATTTTATGATGAAAATCAAGTTATTATTGGTGTAATCAACCAAACTATTAACTTGAGGATAATATTTTAAGGAAGTTCTCAAGAGGATGCTATGTTTGACCACCTAATCATTGATTTTGGATCCAAGAAAAACCATTATATTGTCAAAAATAATGGTGGATGAAACACCAAATCTTGATATAAGGCTTTCATAGAAACCAAAATAGAAACCTCATTTGATTATTTGAGTGCTACTACTTCTGTCCACCTTATGAGTTAGTCAGTTTCCATCAGGATCCATTTGCATCCAGTGCTTGATGGTGGATTTATCATTCTAATGATGTCTAATCCCCATTGGGTAAAGGGATGATTCACTTGTATTGGGTGCAGAGGTAGGGCTTACAATTTTTACTTGAATATAAACAAGGTTCACTTATAATAACTTTTCACCCATTCATGTGTGTCTTTGAATAGAGTCAGTGAATATTAGCCAACTCACATGATTTTAATAATAGTGGTTTTAGGTGAGTAATGGCCTCTCAATAGCCCTTCATGGAAATATTAAAGGATCTCACTTATTTGTTATTATTACACACACCTTAATATAATTCCATTGATGTATCTTGTAGACAACACACAATTGACAAAGACATAAGGAATAACTTGTAATCCCAAGTGCCAGTGCTTAGATTTGTTTAGGACATGTAAATATGCATTAATCTAAATGGATATCCTCATGTTCTGAGTCCAATATATAGGGTCAATCAAATTCATTGATTGATCCTCACACAATGCAAGGATTACTATATATTCAACTTGTACATATACTAGTTGTTTGCACATTCATTTACCTCACACTAGCTTGGTGATTCAAATATATATGTCATACTCCATCACTGTTGTGATCTAACCAAATTTTTTCTTAGTAATATCTTTACTAAGTATAAACTCCTTTATATTTTAGTGAGAAACCATGAGTTGAATCCTATTGTTCGAAAGCAGATGCTTGAACTTATTGAGCACCCTTATGACTATGAGGATGTTTTTTTCCACAAATCTATAATAGAGCTCGTAATCCTTGAGTTCTTGACTAAATAAAGCAATAGGTTGTTCTAATTAGTTGTTATTTTACTACATCAAGATGATTGAGATGCCTTCACCTCTGTAAAATGTGTAAAGGATAAAATCCTTACTTTAATAAGGGTTTATCAAGGTAGGGACTTGGGTGATAGTACACTTGATGGCATCAACTATTCTCATGCCTTTGGGGGTCTAAATGAACATATTGCATATATTGATCATTACCATGAGGGGATTAGTTAGATTGATGAAATTTATATTGAAATTTATGATGAAGTTTATCTTTCCCATGAAGTTTTGGAGGCCTTTATTGTGAAATGGGAGGGAAAGAGACATAATGGCCTTGACTCATTTTGAATTCATTAAGAGCCCATCTTTAGATATGATATGACCCATTAATTTTACCTCGTGGTCAAAAAATACACACTTGATAGGGTTCAAAGAGATCCCAAACTATCATCACTTTTCAAGGACTTTATTTAAGTGGTTTAAATGATATGTCATTCTCTTGGAGAAGATAATAATATCATAAAGGTAGACCATGATGATATTGTTGAAAAGTCACTTGATTTCCATATCCATGGATATTTAAAAGGTGTTCTTGGTGTTTATCAATTCAAAGGGAATCTTATGGTATGAAAAGGTACCCACTTAGTATTGAACTTAGTCTTAAATTGATCTCACTCCTACACAAGTATCTAGTTATAGCCTGAGTAACCTTCTAGCAGTGAAAACCTCTTCGTGCTCATGACTATTTAAAAGATTTTCTCCATTAGTAGGAGGGGATCATGATATTTGAGGGATGATTTGTTTAAGTACCTGAATTCCATACATAATCAGATATATGCTTTAATTTTCCACACTATAACTAAATTAGACACTCATGAATAATGTTTGATTAGAAATATTGTATTGGACTCTATTAGTTTTGAGATCTCTTTCGTCATTAGGGTCTCAAGATTTGGGTTCATTGTCCTTTGATTCTTCCTAACTGACTTGGTGTTGGGGTTGATCTTGATATTATGTTGGGAAAATATTGGGTCGAAGCCTTTGAGGTCTTGGTAGCTCCATGTAAATATATCATCATATTTTCTACTTAGTTTGATGATTTATTTGATTTCATATGGAAATCACACATTACCGACCTTCAAGAGCTTATCATTTGAGATGAATACTTGATTGAAGATATCTTCCTTAATTATCATGTTAATTTTCTCACCCTTGAGTTGGTAATCAAAATCTAAGATGATTACTAGCATAAAAAATCTCCTTAATAACTTGTTTCCCTTTAGCTGGATGATCTGCCCCTCATACTAGTCTTGCAGCTATGATTGATTCTTGATTAGAACTCAGATTCATCTTACAGTAAGTTAATGATTTTTTCATTGATTTCAAAAACTTTATAATAGATTTCATTATTCAATAATTTTAGTATGACCATAAGCTTTATGATCTATTTAGACTCATTTCTTATATCATGTGGGAAGTCATACTATGCACCCAAATTTATGAGCCTATCATCATCATTATGTGCCCTCAGTATGGTTCAGATGTTGAAATCATCAAACACCCAAATCACATCCCAAGCCCTATGTTTTTAAGATTTTAGTAGACTATTCTTAGACATGTTCTATACTTTGATATAGTTTACAACTAGTATGATGTCCCCAAATGCTTGCAACACTTTGACTCTTTTTTTTTGTACCAATTGGAGACCATGGATCATTGCCCCATATTTGATGACATTATTTGTGTAAATAAAATACAATATAAATACGTAAAAGTATTTATCCTTTTGATGGGTGATCATTACAACTCCTCTTACACCATTTTTTCTTTAAGATCCATCCAAATATAATTGTCACATACTTTCAGGATCCTCTTGCACCTTCATGATTTATGGAAACAAGGGGTCTTCCTTGAGAATGTAGTATCTATTTAACCCTACTTATTATTCATTATCGTATGGGTCTCAATCATATTGATAGTGTACCCATTCATCAAATAGGTTATCTAATATCCCCTCAAGGGACATAGTAGTCTCATAGAGAATTAAATTTTCCTCTTGGTCAAACATAGTGCATTTTATATCTTCTGAACTAAGAGAGCATGTCTTTATATTATTCTTAGAAATGGGTTCAACCTCAATAGTTAACTTGGTTCCATATATTTTCTTGAGTAGTATGTATGACTAATCTAAGGATAGGAATCTTCCCATCTTTGAAGTGAAAACCTAGGAAAGGTATATATCAAAGTAGGGGGGCAATTCAATCATTACGATGTCTTGCAAAATGGAGAGGCTCAAACATACATGAAAAGTGAGTCTTAGGTCTTTGATGATCCCAATTATTTTAACTAGTGTGCCATACAATTAGATGATGCCTTTTGAGATGGGAAAATATGATATATGTAGCATGTTTGCTATTTTATTTATCATTATTGAGTTGCTAACCCTCAAATCTATTAGATAGTTATGTATGAGATGCTTGTCAATAATTAAAGAAATATAGAATGGGGGTAGTTTGTTGCTTCCACATGCTCTTTTCTCATTTGGTTGACATAGTCTTGTGGAAGAAGTGAACATGTTTTATGAGGTCTCATGAGATTGGAATTTATTTAGGGTGTCTTAAAGTAAATCCCTTTGAGAAGGAATAGTTAGAGTGTTCCACATCATCACATTTAGGCCAATTTTCTTCATCTGCTCAACTATATTAAAGGGTATATGAGTCCTTTTTGTCTATGATATTTAAATGGAAACCTCCTTTCACACTTATAAATTAATCTGAGGCTGACCTTATTTATATGCAACTATATCCATGTATATTTAGAAGTTTCCCATAGGTTTTTTATCCTTCATGTCTATGCATGGAACTTGGGGCATAGAAGTTGAGGGCAAAAAGAAGATAATTCTCCTCCCATCACCCTCTTTTTGAATATTGTGTTAGAAGTGACTGGGTTACTCCCCACACTCAAAATTTTAGTTTGATTCACATAATTGAAGTCATTATTTTCAATTAATGAGATTAGACTTGCCTTGCTCTTGTGCTTGCGCTTATAATTCCTTTCTTTATGGAGCTAAAATATTTAGTTGTCCTTGATATGATGACACATTTTGCATTGTAGGCACTTGATTCACAACTTCATTTACATATGAGGCTTGATTATGTGGCTGATAATATGGAAAATACCATTTTTAGTCTTGAACCATGTTTTTTTTCACATGCACGAGGGCTATAGTAATGATATCAATGTCAAAAATATATGCATAAGGTGGTGTATTATATAGGAACTTGTTTTTAGCTTACATACCACCTTGATAGGGAGGCATGTTTAGATGATATGGCTGGTTGAAGGTTTGGTAAGGCCCATAGTATTGTGATTGATGCCTTTTGAGTGCTACTAGATCATTTCCAAATCTATGTAAAAATGAGTTAACTTCATTTAGCTCACTTGGAAGTGTAACCAATGAAATCAGTGGGCTAGTTGAAATAGTAATGGGTACTAGAATCAAAAAAGAGGGTAAGGAAGGTTGACATGTAGATGGGGGCTTAGGGAAAAAAGGCATAGGGAGTCTAGGCATAATTTTCCTTGCTTAGATAAAAAAATTCTCTACATGCACAATAACCTCATATGAATTAGGAAATATTGTGCCTCTCATGGATTAAATCATCATGGACATCATTTCTTAGTGATCTCAAAAAATATAAAAATGCAGTATTAGGAGAAGGTTTTACCAATGATGGAATCTAATCCTAATTCTTATAAAATATAAAGTTAAAGTCAACCATTTACTCATGTAGAGATATTTTTATGGTAATTATCTTATCCATAAATTATAGATGGGCATTCTTCTCTTCAAACTATCTACATAGTTTCATCCCTAGGTCATCCAATTTTGAGTAGTACTAGGATACAAACCTCAGTACCATTAAAACACTCTTCCTTTTAAAGAAGAAGCAATGATTGACATTGTAACATTATATTTAGTTACATTATGGATGGATTAAATGTTTGTAACATATTTTATATTCTCTATAGGGGTAGTTGAATTCTCTCTAGTAAAGTAGGGGATGTTATTAAGAGAAGCTACAAGAATATCATTGTACTAGGAGAGGGATAATGGGATACCTCCATTAAAGGGAACAAAGGGATAATTTCTAAGAGAATTCTTGAGTGGGATAGGGAATAGTCTTCCTCTAGGCATGGGGAATCTACCAAATGGGGGAGTAGACTAAATTATAGGGGAAGACTATCTTGAATCACTAGCTCTCCTAAGATGGGAAAAGGATGTTTTAACTCTTGTCCTTCTTGTAAGTACTAGTAATTAAATAAAATTAAAATTAGTACCTATTGAGGATGATATTATTTGTCTTAGAATATAGATGGAAGACTAGTCTTTGAAATCTAATAATAATTGGAGTCACCAAGTGCTCTATTATAGTTTCTTTATCACTATTGACTAAGAATAACACCAATTATTAGTTAAATCTTTAAGCATCATCCCACTAGGTATGTCAAAAAATGTTGGTGTTTGAAACATGCACCCATGGATAGTCTATAGGTAGAGATGATTAAAGATGGGAAAAAGTCATGAGTGTTTGGCACAAGGTGCAAAAATACTTGGTTTTGGGCACAAAATTATTTGAGCTTATCAATATGCACAAAAGATCACGTGTCTCATTTCAATAATGGGAATGTCCCCAAGGTGTGGAAATATTGCACTGCTTGAGATGAACCTCTATATAAGGCCAACTTCATTTTAATCTAAGTGAAACTTATTTAAAACCAACATACATACCTATAAATAACATAAATGGAACCTATGGCTAATGCTAAACCTAATCTTGACAAAGGAAAAAGGGTGAGAGAGGGTAGGAGCCTTGTTAAAAGGGAAAGTGGTGATGCACCAATAATAAAATGATCACCTCACCTATTTAAGAATATAATAAAGTTACAAAACTAAATACACATCATCTTTAAAATAGACACCACCTGCATAAGTATTTCATGTAGAGGTATGGGAACACAATGCAACATTAAGAAGGATGACAAACATTCATAAATAATGCCTATGTAAACCTATTTATACAAAATAAGTGACCAATATAGGATTTTTATTATACTTAGAGGTGTGAAGGGAGGATAATAATGAGAAGGATGAACATCCACATACAGAGATCAACAACCATTAATACACATAGAACATAAAACATGAAGTAAATATGATTTAGTTATCATTAATTCTAAGGCCTAAGCCAATATTACAAACTTGAATGAGTAGAGATTTGTTATACCAAGGAGAGGGATCATTTTCACAATGAAAATAAAGGTTTATATAGAGCTAGGCAAGATCCTACATAATTAATTTAACATTTGAGATGGTAGATAGGAACTTAATTTGAAAGTCGGTGCTCAAAACTCAAGAGAACCATACCCCTACACAATAGTTGTTGTGAACCCTGATCATTCAATTTAGGTTGATAATATGATCATGAAAGTATCTAAAAGGTAATTCATGGATATTCATACAATATGTGTGATCATCAAGGACATAAGTTTGCTTGAGTCCAAAGGTAACACGTGTGCATGTTCTATCCACTTGCCTACCACATTTGCATCTAATTACACTCTAATTTGGCCTCCCTTAAATCCAATTGGGTCTAGATACTACCTTTTGTTATTTTCACCACCTATCAATCCACCTGTACTACTTATTAACATAGAGGATATGCAGTCTCTCTTTAGATTTTTCCATGTCATCTTTATGTGCATGGTAAGGTTATGCACATGTATTTATTAATTACTATAATCTTGTCTATTATTTTCATGCATTTCATTCATAATTATCTACAACAATTTGAATACCTACAATCATTAAAATAGCCAAGTGCACATTCACATCATGTTTTTTTATATGCATGACTTGATGTGTGAATGTATATTGCACAAGGAGTTTTCATGAAAGGTTACGGAGGAGGATGGGCATTACAATATAATGACACATAAATATATATAATTTTTGAACTTATGGAGGAGGTGTTGGAGAGATATTATGTGATTGAGAATGGAAACTATTCATTTAAACATGAGGATTCTCTTAGGTAGGAGTGCATGAGAAGAATTAAGATCTTGGGCATGCACTTAAGGTTGTAAATTTCACACTATGCACTCTTTCCTATGTATTCTAAAGTCTTGGAACTATGCATGTTACACATGTGTTCCAATAGTTATGTGTGATAGAGATGCATGAATATATTATGTATAGGGTGTGCATTAAGAGCTATTCATAGGCACTAATTGAAACTTAGTTAATGTGCAGATATGTGCACCAATTTTTAACTTTGGGCACCACCAGGAAATCATCCATGAATAAATTATTATTTTTAGGAATTTGACACTATGCAAGCATGAAAGTCTCTTATATGGTCCTATGAGCTTTCCACGGGCTGGGGTGATGTGAAGAGTTAATACGTTTTTAATCATTACAAGCCTTACTAGGGTTTTAACCTTTCAAAATCTATTTTAAATTCTCCTACACACTCCCAAAGGTTAAATATGTGCATATAGACCTAATTATAGATATCACACATGACTATGCCTTGATTTTTATGTTTTTTTATAAAGGCTCAAAATAACAAAGTTCAGGTTATAAGTGGTAGTTAGTATTGAACCCAATTGGATGATCCTAACCTTATTTATTCTTTAGTTTTAGTATTTGGGTTTTCTCATAGTTTATTCCTAATTTATAGTTTCATACTTATGTCACACACCATAGTTAATATTATGGTTAGTAACAACTAAGTTTGTCTTCAAAAATCATCATTAAATTTTTAGAAATAATTTACACTTTATCAATTTCAATTATTTAATTTTATTCTACTGATCAAAAGTAAATTTTCAGCATTCTATTATACTCTAACCATTTTATCATAATTAGGATTAATTACCACATTAATTAAAATTTAGGTGAAACACTACTACTTGACACATTAACATATGAATTAAAACAACATATTACCCTTGATAATATTAAGAAACACCTTCCTAGGCCCTCACGTATAGATATTGGTACTTCCCATCCTAGTAACCTTTGGTATGATCCCTAAAAAATATATTAGTTTCATGGTGATTTGGGTCATTCTCATTAATATTTCAAGAAAATTAATTAGAAAGCATTTGAGTTTTTTCTTGGTCATAGATTTGATTATGAAGCCATGATTATATAACATTAACAATAATATGAAAATATTGATACATTTCATGAATCTAAATTCAAACGTGAATCACTTAACCAAGATAATTTCCACCTTGTAATTTATACCAATCCTCTTCCTAATCATATGTAAAATTAAAAAAACCCAACAATTAACTTCAAACCTCTTCCCAGCCAACTACCAATGTTGTTAAAACCATAGTTAACCCTTACTCTTATACTAATGAGGAGAAATTTGTGAACATGAACAATATGAAGTGTGTTATTTCCTTTATTTATTAGGACCTACATCCTTCCCCTAGCTTATAGAATAATTCATTCTAATCTTCCATAGAAATTTGTATATATTGCCTCTAAATAAATAATCACTTATGTTCTTTTGGATCAATCAACTACATCTATTGTTTCAACTTTATCAACCATCCTTATAGAGTCCCTGATGTCTATAATTATATCAACCAATATGATATATATTTTTATTTCCAATTCTCATCAAATTATTTTTTTAACTTGATATAGTATTCTAATTTGACCAATTTATTTAACTATATCAACCAACCTGATACATTCAATTTTCATGCCCAGTTTTGATAATTGGCTAACTCAATATAGTATATTAAGATCCTCTCACATAATATATAATATACATCAAATCATATGTATGAAATTATAGATTTAAAAATACAAGAGATGTGTGGGATAAATGTCCTAATATTAATTATATTTAGGAATATCTTTAAGATAGGGAAACACCATACATTATTTATTATGGGGAAGGACTAGCATATGCCTCCTCAAGGGGGTAACCTCATCATTAAGGAATTCACACTAATTAAAATAATTCTCATTTTATTTCTCCCACAATGATATTCCCTTCCTTATAGACCTTATTATAATAATATATGGGTAGATCACTAATACCAATGTAGATCCACTCATTACCCAATATAATAAATACCACAACTTACCCATATGGATGGGTGTATCATTAAATATAATATAGACCCACTCATTTATTAATATAATAAATAACACAAGATACCCATATGGATGGGTATATCACTAATCCCAATGTATCCACACTAATTTCATAATAAAATAAATACCACAAGTTACCCATATGACTTCATACAATATATCCACTAAGAGGATGTGTGACACGTGTCATAGCATCCATACACCAATATACATAATAACATCATCTTTCTATATATATTTAATTCCACCCCTATAATCATGTCTTTCCATAAAAACATGGGAAGATAAAAATATATTTATAGTTTTTAGCTTATCTATATTACTTGAAAAAATATGTTTTTGTCAAAGCATGAGGACCAAATGAAAGCTCATCCATGTAGTTGATTCTTCTTCCTTTGATTAAAAAATATGTTTTCTTCAAATATTGAAAACAAAATGAAGGCCCATTCATACATCCTCCTCTTATTTTACTTATTCTTAATTTTCTTGTATTTGATCATGTACAACAACATTTTGATAAACATAATAAACTCAATCACTCAAACCTTAGGTTTACTCTCAAAGGTAGCATATAGATTTACGTATGGATGAATCAATAAAATAGCATCAATTATAAAAAGGTGATACAAATTTTCCAATGAAGAGAAGAACACTTATGGAAAATCATTAACAATAATTAGAATATCATCTTTGGATAAATTTGAATCATACAAGGTAAGAATAAAATAAATTTCTTTTTTATTTATGGAAGATTCTATGAAGAGAAGAACAAATAAATCACTCTCATTCAAGTGAAAGATATCTTCATACCATGCACCAAAATTATCCACCAAATATATTCATGCCTCTTTTTCTTTTTCATATTACTATGTCACAACTATACTAATAATTAATTTGTCAAATGAAATATCAATTGATTTTTCCCTTTTTTTGAACACTTATTTCCCAAACTCTTTTAACTTCAATATTTTTTGAAACAATGTTTTTCTTAACTCTTCTACCATAGATATAAAAAAAATCATGTAAACAAGTAAATCTATTTTTTCCCTTCCAAATACAAAAAAGGTATTTGATTTTATCACCAAAATAAAAGATATGAATTTTATTCTAGGGCAGTAACACATAAAATTCATCAAAAATCAAGTTTGCAAGGTCAACTTCAAATCACCATAAATCCCTCAATATTGCTCCAAAAAATTATTATAACCATTTTTTGGAATGCTCTCAAAGTCATATTTCTATCCATTTTTTTTGAATTGTATGCTTCTTTTGGGAGAATAACCTTCTATAAGGTAGGTTTTTTTTTCTAAAAAAAATGTAATATCTCCAAAAACAATCCCACTTTCTCTAGAAAGAGTTCTAATACTAGATGTTAAGAACCTCATATATAATATTAAAAATAAATTAAATAATATATATGGAATTATAGATTTAACAACACAATATATGTGTGGGATAAATTTCCTCATATGAATTATATTAATAAATATCCTTAAGGTAGGGAAGCACCATACAATATTCCTTATGCGGAAGGAAAAACTCCACAATCACAAGCCTCTTTAAGGGTGAAAAATCATTATTAGAGCATATAATCTAATTAAAATGTTTATTCTTTTATGTCTTCCAAAATGATACATTATTTTATTTCCAATTCTAGTCTGATATATTTTCTAGTAGATCATATTTTATTAGCCAAATTGATACAATTTTTTATTTCCAGTTTTAGTCTAGTTATATTTTCCAACTAGATATAATCTTATTCTTCAACCAGTTTTATTTCAATTGTATTGGCTAACCTAATACAATCTATTTTCACACCTAGTTCTAACTCTACTATATCAACCAAACTCATACAATTTATTTTTAAAAATTTGATGTCACCAACTACATTGGCCAGGCTAATACAATTGCCTCATCTTTCCTTTATTTTACTAGTAGGACTGCGACCATAAAATTGATCTTAAAATTAGTAAAAATCAAGTTTAGCTCCATCTACATTCAAACCTCGTCAATTTAATAACTCCATTCCTCTCTTATAGTCCTATCCAACTCATATTAATTATGATGAGTGGGATCCCATTGAAGAGTTTTCTAGGCTCCTATATCTAATCCCATTTATTGAGCTCATGAAGAATTCTATATGACATATAAATAACCTTATACAACTTTTGTTTGACATGAATATTCTTAGAACACTACCTATGCTCAAACAAACTACTTTTCCTAGGTTTGAGGAAAGTATCATGCAATAATGTGAAGAGATGTCTATCCATGTCGATCACACAATAAATATGACTCTATATATTAAATTTATTATCAAATATATGATTCATGATGAAATTATCCTTCATTCATATTATCCTCCTTTGTTTATTAGTGTCCAAATAAGTCATATCTGAGTCAAGAGTGCCTTGATTGATTTAATTCATAGGATACTCTCAATGCAACCTTAAGTCTAATTTTATAACTTGCCAAAAATACAATATTACCAAATAAAAATTAGTATATTATGATGTGTTTGTATTTATATCATGGTGCCACCTATCATGGTTTGGGTGAAGGTTACAATCTTTAATTTCCTCTTTCTTATAAGATTTTTATTGGTTATATTTGGACTCATCACATTAGGTTTATATGATCTTCCACATGTCAATTATTAAAGTTTTCTTACATGAGTTATAAATATAAGGTTCAAAGTGATACAAACCCTTGCAATTTTGAATAATTCCAAGAATGTAGTGTCTATAAAATACATACCCTAGAACCTTTACCCAATATCCCATTCTATAAATTCTAATGTTTAAACAATCATATCAATTCAAATAGAGGTTATAGTGTTCACCTTAAGATTTCAGGTAACATACCAACAAACATACATAATTACAATGATGATGAACCCAATCAGCTATCTTGAAAATCAAAACAAAAGATCTTCCCCTAGTACCATAGGTTAGTTTTTTCCTAATTTACATCCCCATTCTTGTAAAAGGTTAACTAAAAAGTTTAAAAACTATTTTTTATTATACGTAGTCTTCATATGATACATATTATACTAAATATTGGTTAAATATCTCACCATTTATCTCACTTCATATTACAATGACTTTTATGCCTTAGAAGACCAATATTTATTTGGTTATGCCCAAGACAATGATGTAGAAATCCTACATTATCATTATTTTCTTCAATATTTTTATGATAAATTATTATTTTCATTTAAAATTTAGTTAATTTTTTTAATTCTACCTAGTAATCTTGATATTTCAAGTTTACAAATGATCTAGGAAAAAATTCAGGTGACAATTCATGTGACGGGTCCACCCCAATTGATGACAAAACTTCTGGGAGCCATAACATTTGCACTGTAGCTCCAATTGACTCACCGCTTGAACCATTGGAAAGATAAGAATGAGGAGAAAGTGGTGAGATGTAATTGATATCTTATCAATGAATTTTTATGCTTGAAAACCCAATAGAAGTGCCCCAAATTTTAATTTTAGTAGTGCAGTCTAAAAATAGTATGTTTTTAAAAATAGTAATTCCTTGAATTTTGTATTGTTGTAAATCGTGTAAGTCAAACCACTTATTCTCACTCAAAATTGGTGACCTTATACATAATAATAAAACCTTGAAAACATGTATAAATTAAGATGTAACCCAAAATGGAAATCAGACATCTCTTTTCAGAGATAGGCATATGTTTGGGTCTACAAATTCAATCAATAAGACATCTCTTCTTAGAGATAACATTATTTGAATTGTGTTGTTCTTGTTTCTTGAATTATATTTCAACCAAAGTTTTTTTTGAGTTTTGGATTAGTGGTATCAGAGTGGTTTGTCTTTAGAGTGTATGATCCCAAGGATGAGGTCAGATTATAAGAAGCTTGGGTGGAAAATAAAACTAGCAGACTATCCACCTATTCGCTCCAAACAACTTCAAATGGTGGAAAACACCGAGACATTTGATCCTTTCAAAGAAATGGTGAATGAATCCCTCCAATAGTACCAAGCATAGATGCTACAACAATTCACTCAAATTTTCCAATAAATCTCAATAGGAAGTTTTGGCTCCTCATTTGTACCCCCACATCCTTTTAGTGCCCCAACACCCTTCAAGGTTTAGGTGAATTTTGATATCCCTAAATTTTAAGGAAAAATTAATGCTGATGTAGTAGAAAATTGGTTGGATCAATTATCTTCTTATTTTTCTATAAAAAAATTCATCGATAAAGAGAAGATCACTTTTGCTCTTTTGAAAACATCACTGCCTGTCAAAAATTGGTGTGAAGTGTATAAAAAGAGATTTAGTGTAGATGATATTAGCCTTGAGGTGGAACCTACCTAGGATGATTTCATAGAAGCTATAAAGGAAGAATACTACCCCATTGGAGCATATGATGATATGTAAATATAGTGGCAACAACTTCACCAAGGTAAGGAATAATCTGTTTAAGATTACACTGACATTTTTCATTCTCTATCTATGAGATTAGGCATCCAAGAAAGTGAGAAACATAAGGTTATCAAATATCATGGTGGACTAAAATGGTACATACAGGGAGAAATAGAACTCTTCAATTTGGAAACCATTGGTGAGGTATAAAAGTTTGCAGTGAAGATTGAGTAGAAACATGGAAGAATGAATATGAAGAGTCAACCTTTAAATGGAAAAGTGACAAAGAAGGTAAAACATGAGGCCAAAATTAGAAGCAAAAGGAAGGAAATAATGGGAAGTGGTGTGATTATCACAAATCTAGAACTCACTCTAAATAAGAATGTTGAGCCATCAAATCCCTTGTTTTTGAATCAAAATCCTCAACATCTAATATCTGCCTCATACAAACCCTGTAGTTGAAGAGGTTGAAGAAGAAATTGTAGATTCTAAGCCTGAAGCCATTTTTGCTTCATCACAGACCCACGAGGAGAGGCTAGATGACAAGGAAAGGTTGTTTCACTCTAAGTTATGGGTGAAAGGTAAGCTTCTACATTTCATTCTTGATAGTGGAAGTCAAAAGAATTTAATCTTTGCTAATGTTGTGAAAATCCTAAAGCTTTCCATGAAGCCTAACCCAAAGCCATATAGTATTCGATGGTTGAGTCCAGGGAGAAACCTCCGTGTCACCCACTAATGTCTTCTCTCATATGCAATAAAACCTTTCCAAGATGAGGTCTTATGTGATGTGGTCAATCTAGATATTTGTGATGTAATATTTGGTCAGTCATTCATGTATGATCGACATGGCATCTATGAATCAAGAACTCAAAGGATCACTCTCACTCTTGGAACACGATGCTATAGGGTACCAGAGGTACCACCTTTTACATCTGTCTCTTTGATTAGTGCCAAGAAATTTGTTCTCATAGTGTTCAATCCACAAGAATCCAAAAGGGTCGATGTTGCAGTCTTGACTACACAAACAACACAACAAAATAAGAAAATAGATACCAAGCTAAATAAGTTCATGGCCTTCTATCCACAGACTGATGGTCAGACAAAAATGGTGAACAATCAAGCCCTACACAGTTCCATAAATCATAGTCCATTAAAAGTATGCATCAAGAATCAAATTAAAGTAAAAGTGCCACACTTGATGACAAATATTGATTAAATGGGAACCATTGCTTCTCAAGGAGGGATGAATGATCTATGCAACAATTCAAGTGACAATTTAGGTGATGGGTCCACCCTAATTGATGACAGAACTTTTGAGAGCCATAAATTTTTCATAGTAACTCCAATTGACTCATCGTTTGAACCGTTGGAAATATAATAATGAGGAGAACATGGTGACATGGAATTGAGATTTTATCAATGAAGCTTGACCCCCCAAAACCCAACATAAGTTCCCCAAGTTTCAATTTTAGTAGTGCAGTCTAAAAATAGTAATTCCTCAAATTTTGTATTATTGTAAATCATGGAAGTCAAACCACTTAATCTCCATCAATATTGGTGACCTTATACATCCTACTCATACCTTAAAAACATGTAAAAATTAATATGTAACCTGAAATGGAAATTAGACATCTCTTCCTAGAGATAGGCATATGTTTGGGTCTACAAATTTGGTCAATAAGACATCTCTTCTCAGAGATAGCATTGTTTGAATTGTGTTGTTCTTGTTTATTGAATTATATTTAAACCAAATATTTTTTGAGTTTTGGATCAATAAAATAATATCCCTTATTTAGTTTCTATTTCTAGATCTGATATGGAGCCAATTCCTACTTTGATTAAACACATTACACATGTTACTTCTTAGCCTTTTCAAATGATGTTTGATGATTGATATATTAAAATACCTTATTATTTTTATAAACATTCTGATCCATTTGATGATGTTGATGATATGTATGATATTGAGGACATTATAAGTAGACATTCTTATATCCCTCCTCATAGGATTGATGTAAAACCATGCCCAACAACCTTTAATAAGGAGTTAATTTTTGAGTTTGAAAAGGTCTACAACCATTAAAATAAGGAGTGTGGACCCTATTAAATATTATAACACAATAGATGTTGTAAGTCCAATATTACTCCATGGATAATCAACCACCAAATTTGTCTACTCCTAGGTGCTATTTTTTCCCATGGGACTAGTATATATTCATCGAATATTTTTTGATCTCTTTGATAGTATCTAAATGTACTTTATCTCAAGGCATTACATTTTCATCTTTAATTGAAAATTATACCTTGGAATTTTATCCCTATAAATCACTAAATATAACATGTGCATTTCTTTTGGACTGAGTTATCTATACATTCTATGTATACATGTAGAGCTATTTTACAACATTTTCAAAAATATGTAAGGTTCATATCTCAATATTCTTAGAAGTGGTCACATGTCCCATGTAGGATGGAGGAGTATCCTCCATTATGGACATAACTACCTCATTGACTAGAATATGTGTGCTCATTCCATTCATGAGTAACACCTCCTCTTCCTCACATATGTTTCTCTCATTAGGAAGATTCACATCTTTCTCATTATAACATGCCTAATTTTTATTTATAATTCATCCAAAATAAAATAATTGTATGGCTCTCAAAAAATGTAGAAGATAATATGGTTTGAATTATATATAAGTTTCAATGAGATTTAATGGATTTTATTGATGATGTGTATATACAAACTTCATATTTATTGTGAGAAAATACTTAATTTTATCATATCATTTATTTCACATTTGTCACATGATATAATATAATTATGTTATCTTTAGCATGTTCAATGTTCATTATATATATCTTGATTGTAACATGATATTCACTTATCAACACTTTATTTTTATCATTATATTTCACATTATAGATGTACATTTATTACATTTTCCTTGTAGTCAACCTTAGTTTCCCTTGTGGATATTTGGTAGCACCTTTAGGTTTTATTTTTTAGAATATTCTTTTCCCCCTCTTTTGGGATGATATATAAGAAGCCTTAGTTTCCATTGAATATATTTGGTAATACCTTCAAGTTTTATTTTTTAGAAATTATTTTCACTTTACAGTCAATGTTAGCCTACTTTTTTGATATTTAATATCACCTTTAGGTTCTTAGTACTCCACTGCCTTCCTTTTTAAGATGCTTTTCTATTTTATTTTACAACTTTACCTTTCTCACATGCTTATTGTTTCCCTTAGTTTAATTTATGGTCCATTTGGTCTATTTCCCCCCCCCCCCTCTTTTGAGATGATTTATCCTATTAGTGTTTGTGTTATACCTTAGTATGTTAGTATGGATTATCTAGTGATATGATTGCCATTTTTATAGTATTTCCATTCCTCAATTTGACATAAATTCTATTTACTTTTAGATTTTTTTTCTTAGTCGCCTCTATAGTAAAAATCTACCTTATTTTGGTCATCTAATAGCATATCCTCATTATATCATCCATTTAAACATGGATGGATCTTCTATGATCCCCATTTTTCCATTTCCTTTCACTTGAGGCACACTTTGGCACACTTTAGTCTAGGAGTATATATGTGTTTTGATATTTAGGTTTTGATCTCTAATATCCATATGCAAGAACTCTTGTGTTATTCATATTTAGAAACCATTTTTGGGGTTTTCCAAATATATATGTAGGAAAATAAAAATAAATAAAAGATTTAAATCCATATTTTAAGAAAATGTTTTTTTTAAAACTCAAAATAATATTAAAAGTTAGATCACCCTAAAATACATGATATTTTTGGCTTATCTCTTTTTTTAGTTAAAACTCAAATTCCACACTTGGCCTCATTATAGATCTGAGGTGGTGCAATAGGCTAGTAGATTGGTATAGGAGGTTTCATTATCTATTTATATATTTTTACATATCTAGTGCCATCTACTTTCTCATGTAAGTACCAAATCCTCACATTATATTGATGGATTTATAAGGGGTCTTGAGGAATGAGAAACACATTATGTGAAGGTAGGATTACTTTTATTTTTAATTCATTTAGCCTTCATAGGATGATATTTATATTTCATTTGTTATCCCAAGCTTACACTTTCTAGATGGGGTTCTCTAGGTCCTTGATGATGAAACTCTTAGCCTTTACCACTTGATTAGAATGTATTGTATCTTCTAAGATATTATACATCAACCTTGTGGTGCCTTACATCCTAATATATCCATCTTCTATCTCCCAATATCTCCTTGAAAGATATCCCTCTTATTTATATTTCCATCTTCCACTCTCCGCTCTCATTTTACAGTACCTATTATATTTTTAGTTTGTGAGTTGCATTGTAAGACCTTGGGGAATAAAATTAGGCCTTTCTCATAAACACCCATCAATTTTAATTCCACAACCATACCATTTTTTTCATCATAATTAGTTCTATAGATAGTCATTTTTCTTGTATTTTCCTTTATCACAATCATTAATTTCAAATTATCACTCATTAGAAATTTTTATATATTCTATCACACATCCTCATTTAACTTTAGTTTACACTTGATTTGCATTATTGATTATTATAATTATTTTATTTTCCCATTTTTTAATTTAAATTTCTACTTATCTTACTTTGGATGGCATTTTCAGTCTTTTCACATCCTTATTTGATTATCTTTGACATTTTATTGCATTGGATAGTACTTTGCATAGTTATTTTTTTCATCTTATGTTTTTATTTATCTTACATTTTAATGAGAATATAAATATTTTATTATAATGTTTTACATATATTATGTTTTTCCTTAATATTTGCATTTGACTTACATTTGGTATGTTTTACATTCATTTTTGATATGTCTTTTGCTTGTCAAATTTTCTATCTACTTATGTTATTTCTTTAGTTTTTGTTATTTTTGACCATGCATGTGATCACATTTTATAGATAATAATAAGACATACATCACATAATATACTCATAACATGATATTAGAAACCATAAACAAGTGTTAATGTAAAAATATTTTACCTATGTAAAAAAAATGATAGGTATATATGTATCCAATTTTTTTTACATTTAAATAAATAAACATGAGTGTGGGGCCCATATTCATTCCCACATGGTGGTTAATTCACCATGATCCCTAAGAAATCTATGGATCTAGATTCATTTAGAGATGTTACTAGTGTTTGGATATGAGATCATAATCCTATGACCTCTCCCTATACTTTGGCCAACTTAGTCTATAACAGATATAATTAGTATAAATTTTCTCTATGGGTATCCATATTCACAGATAACCAATATGTGCCACAACCACTTGTTTCCATGCTAAAACCTCTCCTTCATAACTATTTATAGAAAAATAGTAGCAAACTTATCTCATTGTTGTATGTCCCATGTAAGTTCTATAAATAATTTGAACTAGTTCGTATGTCCCCCAGTAGAAGGTACAATGGGATATTCCATATTTTTAGTGTTGTGCTCTTGTAGCATGTCATATACTATCTCATGTAGGTGGTCTCTAACATAGTTCTCCACCATGTTGTATTTATTACAACACCTACAAAAATTAAATCAAATTAACAATAGATCTCCATATATATCAAAATTTAAAGTAAATATATCACTAGTACCTATAATGTATTTTTAAAAATATATAAAAAGAAATTAAGTAAATAGTTAATGCTATTTTTACCTATCCATGGGGCACTCCTTGGTGCTTGTCTCTATATCCACTTTACCTCATGGGTTAGAGTCATTTTATTGGCTCAAGATAGGTCAATCCCATATGGATATATCTCACTAAAAATTGGGACTTGATGACCAAGTCACCTCACCCATCCCTGTATGACCCATATTCCAATTCTTCGTGGCTCAGCCTTTACCATAAGTGCATCAAAATCAATAACCATCTTCTCCTATACTCTCCTCTCTTATTATTTCCACTATTATCATATCCCACCACCTAGGTTATGATGAGGTATAAAAAATAGCATGTCAATTGATACATCTTATCCCCACACTCCTTATGATTCTAGATGTCTCACCCAAAGGGGTGTGACTACAATTAGTGATTCTAACTGTGCCTATCCAAATTATCCTAGGACTTGGTCACATGAGTGAGGCTTAAAACACTAGTTGTAATGGTCTATGACATGATCCCTCACTCATGCCTATACTATGTATGACCATGATTCCCATGCATCCATAATTCCTCAATATGGCATACATATAATTTGATCTCTACATATGCTCTCTAATGATGGATGTAGAGGGATTTTCTACTTATAGTTTCCACTACACCAACCATGTATTTTTTATTAAATTATATCTACCATACTTATACTATATTAGGTATCCAATCCCATCCTATAACATTGCTACATACATACTATATTGACCATGTTATTTGGTTTCCCACTATATCAGCCATAACTTATATTATCAACCATGTAATTTTTCAATCATGGAATCAACCACAAACATAATATATCAGCCATATTCTTTGGTTTTATACTTTACCATCCATACCATATGATATCAACCAAGTAGTTTTCTCAATATAGTACCACCCAAGTTTCTATTATATCATCTAGTTATAGTCCTTTTTCTATTATATCAACCACCATATGTTATACTGACATGTATAGTGTTTTTTGATACTCAACTGTATTGATGAACCTAGATAATATCAACCAAGGTTATGATTTTTGTTATCTCAATTATAACAACATTCCTAATAAAGTTACTTGGTAGTGGAAATTTATTCCCTTTGTCCTAATAATTATCTCTATACCTACATTTGACATATGGTTTTCTACCAATCACCCATCCAAATTTATCTACATTTTGATGTTTATTGGGGAAAATTCTACTACATGAATTTGCCTTGACGCGTATCTTTCCTACATATAATATATTGTATATTTTATTAAATAAATAAATTGATGTATTACTTACTTACATGGATCTTGGAGATACTTCTATATGGCCTTTCATGCATTTACCTCATCATCATTTATCCATAGTCTCTTTTTTCACCATAAATTATGGACTAGAGATCTAGTTTTTGAAAAATAGAAAATTACCAAATGATTATCTATTGGCCTATTTATACCTCCAAATTAAAATTTATAAAATTATTTTTATTTATATATATATTTTGTGTTTTTATCATATGTTTATTTTCATAGGCATTTTTTAAAAATTGAATGAAGCTTTAGGATCCTAGCGAAGTAAAGAATTTTTAGGTTCTAGAACAATTTTTTCTATAAATCTATATTTTTCTATGATTTTTTAGGTATGCTTATCAAAATTTAAAATTTAAACATTTCATTAGTTGTAATAAAATAAACATGATCTATTTAATCAATAAGGTAAGTGAAGCTACACACACACACATTACTTTCATCTTACTTGCAATTATTTCAACATTTCCTACTATGCTCTTTTGTGTTTCTATGTATATTTTATAAAGAACCATCTCATATTACACTATTGAAACATGTGATAATTTCAGGTTAGAATATGTATAAATCTAATATTATTTAATTTATCACTTTACCAACAATTTCTCCTTGAGTTCATATCATAAGGAATGCATTGGGAATGAGGTGGGTTCAACTTATGGTTCTTTAAGAGAGATTTTTGCATACTATTATGTCACACCTTCATTACTATAAAATACACAACCTCTGAGTCTATTTCATTCTCACGTATCCATATAATTTCCATACAGAGTTTATAGCAACCCTAGGTTCCTACTATATTGTCTATATTGATACACTCTATTTGACAACTATATTTCCCTGTACTGTATCAATTTCATCAATATAGTTCTGATTCATTTTCTATCAGTTATATTGTATCATCTTAGATAATAGAATTTTGTTTCAATAAATATGTTTTCTAATGTATTATCTTGGATGATACCTCAAATTAGAGTTAAGGATTAATTTTGGGTATTAGAGATGTGTATATATATGGGTCATTGTCATGCCAAAACAAATTATCCCAAAAAACTAATATAAAATATAATTTTTAATTAAGTAATTTAAGTATTATTAACTATTCAATATTGTTACCAATCAAAAATGTCATAAGAAGTGTGACACACAAAACTAATTATGTGATTAATTATTTTTTAATGTATTTATCCATTAACATGGGTCACCAAGGTCAAGAAGGTAATGATTAAAATTGGAGAACTAAAGCAATTCATAAAATAATAAAAGGTAATATATCTTATTAACCATAAAAATTATTCAATTGACTAATCAAGTTATAAGACCTTAATTCAATTATGATTCATTTAAAATTTGGGTTCGATTCAATTTCATTAAAAAATTCCACAAGGTTGTTTTAAATTATTTGAATGAGGACAAATTGACATTAAAATTTTTATTGTAAAAAAAAATGTTACAATAATAGGTATAAATAAACTCTAAGGTAAAATGTCTCTTCTAATTAATTCTCTTACACGTTATTATCTAAATGTTTATTTTGATTCACCAATGAAATGTAATAAACATTAAAGCATTGAAATAATGATTTAGATTAAAGAATATACATAAAAAAAAATATGAAATATTGTAAAACACATAGCTTTAAATGAGCTATAAATAAAAATAAATAATGAAATGTGTAAACGTATCTTGGATCTGATTTATGCTAACTATGTAGACAACCCTTTGATGTATAACTAGTTGAAAAGAATTGTTAATTATGTCACAATCAAAGATAAAATTATGTGATGTGCTTGGATAGGGTCACACTAGGTAGATATGAGTGAAATGTGGCCTAGTATATTGATTGTATATGCATCTTAGTTGACTATGTGATTGATGTTTCTATCCAAGTTGCTAAAGTTATCAAATAGGGTTGAATGATTGATTATGGGAGCTAATTTTATGCTCAAAATACCTAAAATTACAAAACCTTAGTTTTTGCACATAAACTAAATATAATATAAAATATAAATGGGGAATTAGATAAGAGGAATAACCAAGCTATCCTTATAAAACCCATGTAATTTCAGTTCTACCTACATAGCCTAGAAGGCCCTCAAGCTTATGGAAATATCCCTCCTAGAAAGAGTTGTGAATCTTGATATTTTCTATATGGAATAAACTAGTAAATTATATTTAATGCTTGATAATGAATGCCATTGACCTAAAATAAAATAGATTAAAACTTAGCCTATGATTGTTAGGATAAATCAAAATTGGAATTGGAAGATTAGTGCCCTTTTGCTCAATGTGTAATAGAATTAATAAGTGATTGCTAGATGTGTATTGAATGACCTTGATGTGCTTATATAAAAGAATATTTTATAATATTTCTATTAATTAACCTTGCTAAAAATGCATGAGTTAAATATGAAACATATAAAATTTAAAAATTACCATTGGAGTGTAAGGGACAAGGCAACACTAGTGGAAAAGGTTGGGATACAACCCTATCTACTTAGTGCGATCTTGTCCCAAAAGAACAATGACTACTGGCATTTCACTAAAAGGAACCTATAATTAGAATAAATATGTTCAAGTGATATTTACAATAATTTAAAGATATTAAATTTAATAGTGAAGGATATCATAGAGATTTCAAGTTAAAAAAATGGTGAATAGAGCAAGGTAAATATGTCAAGATTAAGCAGTATCAAGCATTTAATAATTAAATTTGAGTGTCTACATTTGACCCACATTTATTTTAGTTATATAATGAAGTGAAATTATTAGATTAAAATAGATGTAAACCTAAATGTGTATACACATTTTAATTTTTGATGTGAATCTTGATTGTGCAATATGTCTCAATGCAAAACCTACATCAATACCACTGAAAGTAGTTACTATTCATATTTTAAAATTAAAAACCTAAAACTTGAAATTTAAATTCCACAAAGAGATCAAGGAAGTAATGCACATGAAGGAGTATGTAATCTAATTTACCTAGAAATAAAAAGTGGAAAAAATTGTGCACCCCCTTATTGAGGCATTTGGAGAAATGTTGAACCTATGATCAATTGAGAGTGCTCAATTCTCAATTTTAAGATGAGTGAAATACCTTGAGTTGTAAACATTATATACTATAGCTCCCATATAAATTTGTAGTTTATTCTATAAAATAATTGAAGGGGTGGAAGTAACAAATTTAGCTCGCTAAAATAGAAAAACCAAATGTGGCTCAATACAATGAAAAAAATGAAACAATAGATATTAAGTGTCACTAGACTCTAATTTGACCCACTTTAAAAATGAGACAAATCACACCACTTCAGATGGACATATATTTTATTTTAATATATTTTACCTTTAAAACTTTTGAACTTAAAAAAAGTGAAATTTGAAACTGCCATGTAGAAACATGAACATGAATGAATACCATGTACCTTGTATATATATTGTATTGATATAGAAAGTAAATTGAAGTTGTAATTATTTGAAACCCATAACTTGTAACTATTTTTCACATGCCCATGCATATGCATCAAGTATATGTGAATATGTATTGAATTAACTATATGAATGAATGCACATGTATGTCACATGCCCCTGTAATCTAAAAATTCTTAACCATGTTATAATTTTGAAAAATTGTATACTATCATAAATTTTAATGTTGTTGTTCATGAGGACTTGAATTCTAAAGACAAGACAATTATGATGCCCCCTTTTGAGATAAGATATTTTTTAAAGTCACTAATCTCAAAATAAAACTTTTAGAATATGTGAAAGATGTAATCATGTAGTAACATATGAATATTTGGAATGTATTGTAACATAGTATTGAATATAATTTTGAATTACATATGAAACATGTGCTATGTAGATATAACATTGAAGCACACAAGTAACATATAAATGATATGTATCATGAAACAAGATAAAAAATTGAATTAATGCATGATATCAATCACTCATTAATCCTAAAGGGCACATACAAGGGACATGTGAATGTCGCATAAACACATAAGGACAAAGGACACATTCAAATGTCATGATGTATAGGAAATAAAATGTATATATTGCACAAAAATGCCAAGGTCCACACATAAGAATAAATTAATTCCTAACTTAGCATATAGTTTGGTAATAATTTAAAAAATAACCATAGTGCAAATGAGACTAGTCTACATTAACCATATGTATCAAGGTCATTGTTAGTAAATAACACATCAATATAACACAAAAGGAAATTTGAGTGATTTATTTTTTTTATAATATATATATATATATCAACATGGTAGAGAGTTTGTGGATATATACAACCTATTAAATTTTTCAATGAGAATGAAAAAATTCCCCTAGCTTAGTAAGGCTACTAGGTAAAAAGGGAACCCTAACATTAAAAAATTATATAATAGTATGTCCTATATCACATTCACATACCTCTTTAAAATAATTGTATTTATTAAAATTTAAATATGCTATATAATTTTCATGAAATAAATATCATATTAAAATAAGTAACCTAGAAACATTTTAAAATTCTTGTACATCCTAATTTTGAAAATTTGAAAACAATTTATTTTGACATATATGATTTTTTTTGAATTTTTCCATATTTGATTTTAAATTTTTTTTTCCATATTTTAAAATATATAAGATTGGAAAATTATTAATAAATAATAATTCAATAATATAATAAATTGGAAGGATTCAAAAAATCCACAACAAGGTGCTAAAGAAAAATGTTACAATAAAGGAAGCAAGGAATATGCCCTCGACTTATGTGTAAAAGAGTCATATCAATGTGTAAATTAATTATATAGATAATAATGTATATTTATATAATTTTTAATGATATTTTACTCATGGATAATGTAGGATTAGATATATGTGATCATATAAGTGCAAAGGTATCCAAAGATGATAAATATGTCATATTAAGCAAGTGGATTGTCATAAAGAATGTGCATTGAAAATATTGTAAGATAGTGGTCTTAGATTATTTGAATTGGGATGAAAATTAAGAGGGTAAGTGTTCAAATTGAAATTAAATACAAGGGATAGAAGAATGTTCATAATCTGGGATAGGAGTAACAATGAACTAAAAGAAAAGAAACTATGTACAAAAGAGTATATGTAAATAAATAATAAAGAGAATCTCTCAAATTGGTGGGTTTAAAAGAATTAGGAGGTTTTGTCCAAATAAATATCTCATCAAAAGGATGAAAATATGTATTCCCAACTTTATTTTATGAAGTAGTGATTTCCTATGAAGAGGAAGCACCAATTGTAGATGCATATGAATCTGAATTGAAATCATGTGGTCTAATATAACCATCTAAATAACTACTCATATACCCATGTAAACTTGTATCCTCATGTATAATAGGAAAATGTGTAAATACGTGTACCTATGGTGAATAATTAAAAATAACATGTGGTGAAGAATTTAGAATAACATGTGGTGCCTTAGGAGATAAAGATCTATTTTTAGGTGCCATATTTTTCATGATCTTTAGAATTAACTGATGATGATCATGTGTAACTATATCATGCTCATAGATATATGTATAAAAATATTTATAATATGCTCATGTGTAACTAAATGATTCTTATAAATAGATGGATAAATTGATTCTGTAATAGGATCTTGAATATTTTTGTAGACTAAATCATTACCATGTTACTTAATGTATGTGTCAACCAATTATTCTATAGGATAAGTAAATATCATTAGTTATAAAATTTATTCATGTTAGATTCCTAGAATTTTATCCACTTGATTACCATGAATATATTTGATACCATTATACATTATAGAAGATACTGGTCTATTTATTTTTTATTCAATGGAATCCGAATAGCATATCAAAGACCCATGTGCTTGGTATAATTAGGAATGGGGTGGGAATTATGAAAGGTCACACTTGTAAAAGTAATACTATATTCCCAAGAGTATCATGTGTATGACCATTAAAACCTCTAAAAAATCTATAAGTATCTTATAAACATTAATCTATATATCAAAGGGAGTAGAGGAATGTTATGGTGCATGAATTTTAACTTGATCCATTTTCTATCATAACACTATGTATGTATTGCATGTCAACATAGTATCAAATAAAGTGAGCATGTGATGCAAAGCATCACAAGGTAAAAGTATGTAAATGTGTTCTAGAGGTTAATTTAAACCATTTTTGGTGTGTGATGGGTGTGAGGGTAATAGAATAGGAGGAGTTAAAAACTTTTTAGGAGGGAGGTAGAGATTCAATAAAATCAATAAGATAGAATAATCTACCTACTTTGGTCAAACTATGTGTTTTTGTTTGTAGTGATCCAAGAAATCAATGAATAAAAGAATGTTTTAAAGAAAATTTGTAAATTTAATTGAAATACATGGTATGTAAAATTATTTGAGATTTTTATTCATTACATGAGAGGTGTTTTGGTCACTCATATATAGGTGAAAAGGTAGAATTATTCAAGCTTTGATAGCTCTATTTTACTCAGTCAAGAAGTAAGACAATTGGGAATTGTTTTGGAGGATCAATTAAAGAGTTTGAGGGGGTTGAAAGTGTTATAGAGTATATATTTACTGATTATTATTATTTTGATACTGAAAATAACCCATTTTTAAGTTTAATATTGAACTCAAATTTTTGTATCCACTCATATAGTCCAAATTGTAGCAATTCTACCAAGGTGTAGTCAGGGATGCTAGATTTGAAAGGTATGATTGGGTGATTCTTGAAAGTTTTGAATTTTTTAAAGAATAAATAAAACATATATATTTTTTTTCAACGTGAATCATCCATTGGAAGGCTTAAAATTAAATCAAAGGGTAAGTGATAACAAAAACATCCTTCTCACAGTCCTATGTAACACTCAAAATTCTATCATCTTATATTTTGGAAATGTTAATTGATTGTTCAAGGCTTGAGAATAATTTTAAAGAGGTAGCATATACATTTAATAGTCATAATTTCATTTATAATCTCAATACTCATTTCAAAACCTTAAAATTCACTAACATGGTCCTATAAGTGTACACAAAAATTTGTAGATGTGTATGTTGGAATGTTTTGTGGATTTTTCTAGATCACTAAGAGTTGGAGAAGGTGTAAACGTTTAGGAAAGAAATTATTTAGTTTTTATAAGTGATTAATGTTATAGTGTATTCATTTTAGTCCATTTTGATCCCTCTCAAGCTTAAATAGGCCTCATATAACCTAAACTAGGGTTTCTATTTTGAAGAGATTCAACCTTTAGAATTCCTTCAAAATTTGTATTTTAGTGTTTATTGATATGATCTACAAGATTTTGTAGGTTTAAAGTTGGTACACTATATTCTTGTATGAAATCCAAGAATGCGTAAGCCAAATAGACCTAAAGAGACCTAATATAGAAGAAAGGGGTTAAGTTAAGAGGTCTATCTTGTGATTTGAATCATGAAAATTCTTGTAAAGCTGTAATAACTTAATGGGTATCTCATAGTGGTGTTATTTTATTATGAACCTTATTAATTTTTTCAATCCAAGGACATTTTCATGAAAACAAGGCTATAATGAATAGATATTAAAGATATGAAGTGTGAATTGTTTGAGGAATGATTGCTTATAATGAAGGTTAACGACCATATGAGGCTTAGTTGGAGAATTAAGGACCATGAGAGATTTTTTAAGGTTTTTAATCCTATGAACCTACATCAAAGAGAGGTAAAGTTTGGATAAAGAAAGTAGAGTGAAGTGATTATATAGGTGGATGCAATGGATGGCATTGGTACTAGAAGAGGGAGAGTATAGAGGTTGTTTATGGATGATAATGTCTTAAGAGAAAGAGAGTACTATGCATGATAAGAGGCATAGATGCCTAGTGAAGACAAGGGAGAGGAATGGTATAAATACAAGAAAGTAACTACATATAAAATTCATCAAATATTAATTAAAGGGATTGAATATAAGAATCAGATCTAGGTTAATGAGGTAAGAGGTTTTAGGCATTAAGTCCTACATCAACATGTATATAAGAATCATCATCAACTTCAATATCATAAAATATGATCATAGGTCATGATTATTGTTTTTTTGTAATTACACCAATGATGCTATAAATTTCATTCCCATATGTAGAAGGAGGAGGTTGATATTTTTATGCACAATATGTATGCAAAGGGAAATACAACTGATCTATAAATCAATCCTAGATTGGAGAAGATAAATCCTACTTATAATTTTGATTGTTGATACATTATATATTCAGGTCATGACCAAGATGGATCCAATAGACCTATATAAGGGATATTTTACCATAATAATATCACTAGGGAGGGTTACAAAGCCTCTAGTCAAGTAAATCTATGTATTAACCCTAACTAGGTCCTATGTTTTTATATTCACTAAACTAATAACAAGTAAAGCAAAGTCTAATCTATTGCTCACCAAAGCTTGTGGCATAAAGTGGGGGGTTAGTAAACATATATTTAAACATGCATAAGTGAATCCTAATTAAGCTATGTATAGGTAAAACCATAATGCATAGAGAGATAAATATATTCAAAATCCATTATTTATGTTAATTTTATCTACTAAAAGATAGGAGAAAAGTTATACATACCAACCTTGAAGATGAACCCATTGAGACTCAATATTTTCCTTGGCCAAAAGTGTTTTGAAATAGGTTGGTGTGGTTTTTAAGGATCACTAAGAAAGTCCAAAGCATCCATGACTTTTCCACAATAAAAGATTCTTATCCAAATAGAAACCCTAAGCTAAGACTCCTCTAGCAGAATGGTAAAAGAGTAGATTTTAAAGAAGTGCAAATGAATACATAAATCTTGTTGTTTCCCTAAGAATGGAAAAATGGATGTGTTTATATAGCTAAATCTAACCCTAGTCCTTTTTAAAATTTTAGTTGATAGGGTTAACCTAATTAAATCTATATCATTATTGACAAAAAAATTAGTTCCTACTCTAGGTCATCTAGGGGGTGACCTAGACCCTAAATGAGTCTTGTCAATTAAAGTACAGGGTCGATGGGGCTAATAGTATATTGTAAACCATCAAAAAATATTTTAGACTAGCAAAGGGATAATGAAGGTAGAAAATGACTAGAGGAGGGTACATAAGAGGAGGTAGAGATTAGGGGAATGTTTTAAGGATATGGTTGGATTGATAACAAGTGCTAGTAAAGGGACAATAATCCTACAAAGCACCAATGGTCTACCCACCCCTTTACTAGTACATCCCTTAAAGTGTGCACTCATAAAGATTGAGACTTGATGGGTTCTTATAAGATAGAAAACATAAGCAATTGATAAATTTTGAAAATATTATGTGTATACATATGCCCCACTTTAATCTCATCACATATCACTCTAGTGTAATAGGGGATGATGCTTTGAGAAAAGAACATAGAAACACACAATGTTAAAGCTAAACAAATTTATAGTATTTTAAATCATAAAATAATTGAGTTTAAATGAATGAAATGGAAATAACTAAAAATTAAAAGTAATGTATGCATACCTTGACTTACCTTTATCACTAGATTGTTGTCTGTTATGTTTGTAGTTTTAGTCATGGAGGGCATAGAGACTACTTTCAATAAACCCAAGGATGAAAAACTAAAGAGAAAAAACAAACAAATATAGAAAAGAAAAGATAAATGATGTTATGTGGATGGGATGCACTTGGTAATTCGGTAAGATGGGGTGACAAGTGCTATGTTAGACCAAATTACCGAGTAAAAATTAAAATTAAAATGGGTAACCAAATATCCAAGGCTAATAAATACCAAAAACTCAAACAAGTAAACCTTCAGTAAGAAAGAAAAACTCACCAAATGAAACAAAAGATACATGTCAAAAATGGTAATCAAACATCAATGTTAAAGAAGTAACAATCCTTAATTAAAAAAGATGCGCAAGTAAAATGGTAAAATAACATTGATGAGTGAGTAATAATAAGCCTTACTCATGTAACAATGAAAAAATAATAAGAAAGTAGAAATGGACTCAGGTGTCTGAAAAAAGGGTAGTATAATAATGGAAAATAGTAAAAGAAAGAAAGGGACATTTAGAGATGTAGATCCATGGTATAAATAAGATAATCCATTATCACTAAAACATATTGGTTTGTTCTAAAGATAGATAAAACTAAAGCAAATTAATGTTAACATGTTTTTAAGATGTGAAGAAGAGGGAATATAGAAGAAGGGAAAATAGATTTAGAATCACACTTATCTATTAAGGGGGAAATGAAATGGGTATAGGGGATAATGAAGGAAAATACAAGGTAAAGGATCTCTTTTTTGAAGTCAAGACATGCAAATTAAGTGTGCCAAAAGAAGAGGACTTTCGACATTAAGGAATCAAAAGAAATTCTCCTAGCCACACAAGTCTTAGATCAATAAATGAAGTATGTATATCATCCCATGAATGTTATATGCATAAAAATTAAAATGGCTCTACCTTCCCATAATATGTTCCCCATTCCTCAGGACCTCTTATAAAGTCATTAGTCTACTATGAAGATTGTGTACTTGTGTGAGAAAGTAGGTAATACCATATATTTTGTTGAATTCTCTTATTCTAATTTAATAGACTACCATAACCCAATGGACCTTGGCTCTATCATGAGGCCAACTATGGATTTTGAGATTAAATTTGAGATAGGAGATGTGATTTAAATCACATATTTTGGTGTGAATTTTAATTTTTAAATTTATATTTTACCATTTGTACATCATTACCTTTTGTTTAAAATGATTTAACTCTTAACTTTTGATGACTTTTTCTATTCCTCCTCCATACAGATATAAAGAACCAAACATGGGTGCTAAAGATGACTTTCATTTGAATAATTTGGACTTAGTTTCTAAGAAAGATAACTTAGAGAACATGGTGTCTAAGAGTCTCATTAATTTAGGTGAAATAAGAGTGTTATCTTGAATTTGACTTTGGTTTATCTAATGTGGAGTAAAAGGAAAGGCAATTAAGAGGAATGAAACATGAAATAATTTAAATTATTTCAAATGGAAAAAAAAGTGAAAAAGGGTGAAAAATGGATAAAATGACAACAAAAGTGTGATGCCTTACCATAATAATGAGGTAAGTTTAGGAAAACATGTTAATCATAATTTTTTGTTCAAATTTTATCTACAAAATAAGCAAAATCAAAAGTTGAGAACAAGGGATCAATACTTGTGTCCATTGCAATCACATTCTAGAAAAGGAATAATTATTAAAAAATGGTGATTTTATGAGGAAGGCTTGGTCCTATGCATGGTATTACACTGTAACTCATAAAATATAAACCCACAAGCATGCACAAAGCATGTGAAAAGTAAATGGGATAAATATGTTATTTATGAGGAAGGCCAAGTCCTATCCATGGTCATACATTGTAACTCACAAAAAGGAAAAACCCAAGGGGTGTAAAAATTATTGAAAAGTAAGAAAAAAATGAGAACAAAATGAAATAATGAGAAAGACTAGGTCCTATCCATGGTTTTACAATATAACTTATGAGAAAAGAGAAACTAAAAGACCAAAAAGGACTAAGGTTTGTAGAAAGAGAAAATTGATGTAGAGGGTGAGACCCATGTAATTATCTTGAAAAAATTATTATAAGGATAGAATATAGAAAGAGTGATAATAATGGAAGGATTTAGACAAAATACTTTTTTAGGAATTGTACATTGGTGGGTTCTTTGAAAAGATGGCCTACATTAGTTTGAAGGTGATAAGTGTTAAGACCAAGAATGTCTTTAACTAAGGGCCCCACCATTTTTGGGCGTATTTACCTTATTTATTATGAGTATAGTCTAGCTTAAGGAAAGGATCACCAAAATTAAAAGTGTGAACTTTAAATTTTTTTATATTGTTTGGTAATATGGGCCTTGTATTGGTGATTGTGTTGTAGGGCAAAAAGATGGTGTTCATCAAGAAGATCAAAAACATGAAAGTGAGTTTCACATAATTATTCATTAGGTATGATACCATGAAGAGAGATGTGGAAAGAGGGAAACTTAACTTCTAGTGGGAGGACTAATTTAAAACCATAGACTAGTGAAAATAGTGTTGCCCCAGTAGTAATGCATATGCTAGTGTGATAGGCCCAAATAATGGGATATAAATGAAGATGCCAATTTGTGTAGGTTTCATGGATTGTATTTTAGATAATTTTATTAAGTTTTTTATTGGTGGCCTCATATTGGCCATTTCATTGGGGATGATAATGCATGGAAAATTTGTGATTGATTTTAAATTTAACACATAGTTGTTTGACATCTTTGTTTTTGAAGTTACCACCATTATCTGAAATGAGAGTATGAGGAATGGCAAAGTAGAAAATGGTTTTATTGAGGATGAATTTGGAAGTGGTGGTACCAGTGATATTGATGAGGGGCATAACCTTGACCCATTTGGTAAATACTCGATGGTTGTGATAATAATAGACATGTCATCTTGAGATCTAGGTAATTTTCCTTTGAGATCTAATCCCCACATGGAGAATGGCCATGGAAACTCCACAATTTGAAGTTTGGCTAGAGGTGAATGGATTAGATCATCATGAAGCTAGAAAGGATTTTACTTTTAGCAAATTTTATGGAATCCTTTTCAAGAATGAGCCAAAAGTATCCCATACATAAGCATTTGTAGGCTATATCATAACTGTTATAATGGCCACCATAAATTCCTCCATGTGCTTGTTCAAGAAGAGGATGAACTTCTTATTTCATAACATAGTTAAGCAAATTAACTTTATCATTGTGATAATAAAGGATGTTATATTGAAAGACATACTTGAAAGTTTATTTGTGAATGTAAGTCTTTTCATGGGAATTATTTTTTGGAAGATAGGTTGGTGTTCAAAAAATTAAATAATGTCTTTGTACCATGGGCTTTGTCAAATGGTGATAGCCTCAATGTTGTAGATGAGTGAATCTTGTAGTTGAATAGAAGATGGGGAATTTATTATGTGGATAAGAAAATTAGACTTGGTAAGAACTTGGTGTGGATAAAAAGGAGATGCTAAAGAAGAAAATGAATCAATAATAGAATTTTGATCTTGAGGGATAGGATCTATGGTAAAAGAAATAAAGTCTTTGGAAAGGGTAGTGGATATTTGATGATAAGCAATGAAATTTTTATTGTTGTATTGATAATCACTATTAACCTAGCAACAAATGAGTTGGGATTCATCCAAAGTGTGCATATATGTGATATTTAAATCACAGGCTACTCTCATGCCTAGGATTAAGGCTTCATATTTTGCCATGTTGTTAGTGACATTAAATGTAAGGTAAAATGTTAAAGGGATAATTTTACCAAGAGGAATAGTGAGGATATAACTTGCCCCAGCTCCTTGAGGACATTTGGTGTGATCAAAATAAAGGGTTCAAGTATCTTTGTGTAAATCAACATTAATTTTAGGAAGTTCTTTGATAACTACTTTTGGTTTAGTAATGTTAGGGAAGATAGAGGAGTATTCAATATTACTTGCTTCAAGGTCAGCAGTGAAGTTATAAATTAATATTTAAGATATATGGCTTGATTAAGACCTTTAATATAGAGAATATTATCATCAAGAAGACTATCTTGAAGGTGGTTGGTAGCTAGTACAACAGTTATGGAAAGTTGATAAGTAATGATTTATCCTTTGATAGCTTTTGGTGTAATAATTTAAAAATTAAATTCCATGAGAAGGACCATCCACTTGCCAATTATATCTCTAAGAAGAAAGGATTTGGATAAGAAGTGATGGAATGGATCAAAATGAATGATAACATAAATGGTTTGATAAAGTATATAATGTCAGATCTTTTTAGTGGTAAAATATATGGTGAGGCAATAATTTTCTACTTTTGTATAACATTCTCATAATTGATGAGGCTATGACTGATATAATAGATTTCATATTTCCTTCTGGTATCATTATGTTTGGCAAGCATTGCCCCAAATGATATGGGTGTGGAATAAGTATATAATATTAATGAATGATCATTATAAGGTGCACACAGATTGGGTGGGTGAAGCAAAGATTATTTTATATTGCCAAATTATTTTTGACAAGGATTTGTCCATTATAGGGAATTACCTTTCTTGAGAAGAGAATTAAAAGAATAGATATGATAAGCCATTTAAAGGATGAACAATCTAATTGGCCCAAGTTTACTAAGGTAAGTTAAAATATATTGAATGGAATGATGGATGGGCATGTTAATAATAGTGTTAATCTTGGTGGGATTGACATGAATGTCATGAAGAGAAACTAAGAATCCCAATAATTTTCTAGATGTGGCACCAAAAACACACTTTTATGGATTTAGTCTAACTTTGTATTTAATGAGGTGATAAAAAATTATAGCAAGATCATAAAGATGAGTCTTGCAGCTTTTAGACTTGGAAATTAGGTCATCCACATAGGTTTCTACAATCTTATGGATAAGATCATAAAATATGTGGGTCATCACTTGTTGATAGGTAGCTTCAACATTTTTGAGGTTGAAGGGCATTTTAATGTAAAAGTAAGTGCCCATTATGTTGTGAAATTTGTCTTATGTTGGTCTTTAGGGGTAATGTGAATTTGATTATAACTAGAGAAACCATCCATAAGGGACACAATTTCATAACCATCAATGGAATAGACTATGACATCTATAGAAGGTAGAGGGAAGTTATCCTTGGGACAAGCAAGATTAATATTACATAAATTGATGCAAATTCAAATAACCATGGTGACTTTCTTCCAAATAAGGATAATATTCGAGACCCATTATGACTAGTCTAATGGCTTGGTAAACTTATCATCAATAAGTTTAATAATTTATTTATGGCATAAATTAGAAACTTTTGGTGGAAATTTCCATTGCTTTTTTTGCATGGTTTTGTCATTAGGATAGGTGATGATGTTGTGAACCACGATGTTAGGGTTAATATTAGGCATGTCCTCATAGGACCAAGCAAAATTCTCATGATATTTATCGAAGAATAAGTTGAATTTATCATGTTTAGTCAGTGTGAGTTCATGAGAGACTGTAATTGGTTGAGGGCATGATGGGGAACCATATTCAATTTAAGTAGTTTCCTTGATAATCATAGCATTTACATCTTGGAAATCATATGGTGTATTAGGTAAATAGGAAATAGGATTTGATTTAGGATCAATGCTAGTAATGAATTTGATGAAATGAGGGGATTTATTCTTGAAATTCTTGAGTTTGTGATGTTGCCAAGGTAGTTGAGGTTTTTGGTCATAGAATAATTGAAGGATGGCATCATCACAAGGAAAGGTAGTAAGAGGACCATAATAATTGACATCTACTTAAAGATCAAGGATTTGATTACCATGAAGATCATATTCAAAGTGTATTTGATGTACATCTATGGCCTTGACGTCTAATTTAATCTCAATAATAGGTGGTGTAGGGGAAGAAGGTTAATTAGATTTGAATGATTTATCATTAGCATCATTGATAGGGGAATAATTGGATGTAATAATTGGGTTTGTACCTAGTATAGAAGACGTAGGAATTTGTAGGGTTTTAGAAGGTAAGATTTGTTCAACCACCCAAGGAGTATCAAGGAGTGGAGGGTTAGTAGGAGGTATGTGACCTTTAGGTGATAACTCAAATTTAATGAAATTGTTATGAACATCATGATTGAAATCATGTATTTGAGATAAATTTTTTGATAATGTTGAACATCTAAGTCTAATGATTGAGCTTGGGCCATGATGTAGTTGTCATCATATATTAGATAAATTATACATGCTTGAGATTCAAAAGGAATTTTGGAAGGGGAAATACCTAGATCACTAAATTTATGTGGAGACATGATTAAAGGACCTTGGAATAATTTGGCCACTCCATAATCATTACATATGAAGTGATCTTCTATGTAAGAGGCTTACTGAGCATTGCATGGAGGGGGAAAATAGTGATCTCATAAATGAGAGAGGGATAGTGCGATCATGAGGAAATAGATAAGGAGGAAGCCACTATGATATGTAAGGAGGTAGCTTAGGAATGTTTCAATTATGTTTCAATTCATTAGGTTTATCATCATATGAATTAGCAAGAGTGACATGTAAATCTAGATTTATGTTAACAAATTGGAGGAAGGGAACACTATTGATTATTTGAATGATAGGAATGTGATATTGAGATTTAGGATTTGGAAGTTGAATAATTTAAGGGTTGGTATCAAATTAATATTTATACCTTTTTACATTATGAAGTAACTTGATATGTTGGCTATCAAAAGAGGTGACAACCCTCATTCTATGAGTCCATGGTCATCCTAGGAGTATGTTGTAAGATATGTAAAAATAAGGGACCATAAGTTTAGTTCAAATAATTTTAGGTTCAATTTTAAGAGGGATCCAAATATAACCAAGTGTATTTTGATTAGTTTTGTAAAATCCATAACATGTTAGTCAAGTTTGTTTAAGATGATCTTTAGTGTATCCAAGTTGTTGGATGAGCCATAAATATGTCACATTAATACTGGATCATTTGTTTACTTTATGAATGAGAGTGGTATTGGTGGCTATTTTAATTAATAGGGTTAGATCATTAATACAAAAGAGGATTTCATAATGAATCATATCTTCTTAGAGAAATTTGATGGAAGGTTTCCAATAAGGATAAATGGATCCAATGCTATGCATAGTGGTCGGTTGAGGCTCATGAGAGGATGGTTCTTCTTCTATAGAAGATGGGTCTTCAATTTATTAAAATTATTATATGAAGAACTTGTGATGATAAGGGGAGGTATGAACTAACTCCATAAGATTAATATTGTAAGACATGGAGTTGGTCTCTTCTAAGAAGTTCTAATGGGTTTTGGAAGAAGAACCAGCATGAGATTTAGAAGGTAAGGTAGATTTTGGTGGAATAGAAGTGGTTAGTGGTTTGAAAGAAGGATATGGCTCCTCATTAGTTGATCAATCTAGGTGAGTGGTTGTAGTATCTATGAGGATTTGTTCTTCCAAATATGGTTTCTTAGTTTTAGTGAAAAGATCTTTATGAGCTAGTTTTTAATGATAATTGACTTTGGATGCATTGACATATTGAGAATTATTGTGATATTGATCATAATTAGTACCAATGACATAAACATTCTTGTTAACTTTTTGAGCACTAGATGTGAAAAAAGGTTTTTATTTATTATAAGAGGAACCTTTGGGAGCTTTTTGTTTTTGAGAAGTAGTGTTTTACTCTTGATTATGGAGTTGAATCATGGATTTTTGATTGAAGGAATCGCCAAGCATTTATGAGACAAAAAATTTGGTAAGCCCTCTATAAGTTTCATGGGAATGACTAATATTGGTGTGTAACCAATTTTTTTTATTATGATCATACCATTTGGGAGGATTTTTGGGATAAGTATGTGCTTTAGAGGGTGATAAAAATTGATTCATTTATTATATATAAAAAACTCAAAACAAGGCATATATGATTTATGAAATATAGTTAAGACATATATTAATTATATAATAAATATTTTTAATTTAATTAGTAGAGAGGGGTATAGAATTTTATAGAGAGAACGCCCCTTGAGAACTAAACTCGAGAGATAGAGAGGGGGAGTTTAGTTTATAGAGTAAAGTCATGTGATGTATATAAATAAAGTTATTTGGATAGAGAAAGAGTAGAGGCCTAGAGATCTCCTTTATCCAGAAGGGAAATATAGTCTTGATAGAGGAGAGGCCTAGGGATCTCCTCTGTTAGCCCTATATAGATAGATATTTGGCTATAGAAAGAGTAGAGGCTCAGGGATCTCCTCTGTTAGGAATAGAGTTTGATAGAGGCCAAGGCTTAGGGATCTCCTCTGTCAGTCAGGAGAGGCCTAGGGATCTCCTTTATTAGGAATAGATATATTTTTCTAGAGGTCAAGGTTGAGGCCTAGGTATCTCCTCTATCTATTAGGAATAGAGTTTGATAGAGGCTGAGGTCAAGGCCCAAGGATCTCCTCTATTCAAAAGGGCCATATAGTCTAGAAGAGAGGCCCAGGGATCTCTTTTATCAGGAATAGAGTTTGATAGAGGTTGAGGCCTAGGGATCTCCTCTTTCATAGAGGCTGAGGTCAAGGCTTGGGGATCTCTTGTTTGATAGAGGTTGAGGCCCAAGGATATCCTCTTTGATAGAGGCTAAGGCTCAGGGATCTCCTTTGTCAAGTATAGAGGCTGAGGTTGAGGCCCAGGGATATGAGGAGTGTGACAAGATGGGGGATTGTTATCTTTGGTAATTCCTATCTTGTTTGAGGGAGTATTTCCAATTATTTAATTGGTAGATGTTTGAAAATACCCTTTGAGGAATTTGGTATTAGCTTTAAACTATTTCATTAAGAAGTCTTGACACTTGGCTTGGTCAAGAGCTTCATTAAGCATTTTAGGGGCAAAATTTTAAACCTTATATTGAAGAGGAGTTAAGGTATTTATAAAGAGTTTAAATAGATTATCATCAGTCATGTTATGGTCAGCCTTATGGGCTAAAAAATTCCATTACTTGATAAAATCATGAGCTCATTTAATGGGAGATTGCTTAGCATTGATGAAATGGCCAAGGAATGTTTTAAGAAGATCATTGTGTTGAAACTCTTTAACTAGAGGATTGACTAAATCTTCTTGTTGCCATATGGAATGTTGGGGAAGTTGGTTGTACCATTCCAATATATTTCTAGTAAAGGTTTTTACCAAAATTTTAATTATGGTGAAAGTATTAGTTTGTATCCACTCTTTGTAAAGATTTCTAAATGCCTTGAGGAAATATGAAGGGTCTTTAGTCCCATCATACTTGATAGTTGTAGATATGTTACCAATATCAATAGAAACCATGAAAGGGGATAAAGTCTCATTTTTATGTTTTGAAGCATCTTGTTATTCATGATAGGTTGGGGAATGACATTTCTCATGACATCTCTAAGTGGTGGAGGAATAATGTTTTGTTTATTTTGAGGGAGTATAAAAGGAGGTTGATTAGTCAGATTGATCAAATGATGTTGTAGTTACATCATTTGGGAAGTGTTAGATGTTTACATTATGATCATTTGTTGTACTATCTATGAAAGAATTTAGGTTGTGTCAATTGGTGTGTTGGTGTTTATAGGAAGACTCCCAAAATTTGTAGTAGCGAGAGGGTTGTTAGGAGGTGGATTATTAGTGGGTTTATTACATAGACTTATGTCAATCACTCCCATATTGTGATGATGAGATGCTTGAATATGGGAATTGTCTTGATAGGTAAAAAAAAGATCTAATAGACCTACCTCATCTTGAGGCATGATTTGAGCCATGTTTCAATCCAAAGATGAGGGAGGGGAAAAAGTACTCCAAGAGTGAGGATTTTCTTGGGAGGTAAATAAATTAAGAAAAGAACCCTACGTATAGTGTCTAAATAGATTCAGGTTATCCAAAAATATTTTTATAGGGGATTTCATGATGTTTTTTGAGAGAAATAGAATTTAAGGAATAAGAAAGAAAATTAAGGACAAAATTAGCCAAACAAAATAATAGGGTCAGCTAAAAAGGGACAGGGTCGGCTAACAGCTACCAAGTGACTAGGTCAATAGAATACTACAAAAACATAGGCTTACAAAGAGTAAAAAATCATATAAATTGGTTGTGTACTACTATATAGGAGATATAATAGATAGATATATAGGAAGACATAATCATGTAGGTTGAATGTGTACTACTGGTAGGATGGTGGGATGATCTATAAGAGACTTTATCAAATAAGATGATAGTGTTAAAAAGGGGGAAACTTTTTGAAAAATAATTGGAAGCAAGAATGAAAATAAACACACAAATAATTGAATCAATGTGATTGATCTAATTGGGGCAAAAAGCATAAATCCTTACACCAACGCTAGCCAATGCAAGTTTTGAAATACAACACACAATGATCAGAGAGTAAGTAATAAAATAAAAATTAAATGCTAACTAATTGGTCACCCTAAGTTTTATTAGATTATTAGAAAGTTCTAATTTTAATGTGATAGGAAAGTTAGCTAAAAATAGGGAACTAGAAAGTAGTGTAAAGTTGGTTTCAAGGAATTTGGGATGAAAGAGATCTATATTGGCAATAATATTGGCTTGGTATTTGGGTCTACCCTCTCACTTTATAATCCTTTAGTGATAAGGGTGTTGGGTGATTTTATAATATATACCATTAACTAGGTATTTATACATGGCCATAAAACCAAGTTGACTTCCCCCTTAGTGATTAAATCTAAGTAGGTAGGCCTTGGGAAGACAAATATTTAAATGGTTTTTGAATTTTAAGTGGTTTGATAGTGTGTGAAAAAGATTAAAATAATTTAAATAAAATGGTAATTTGGAAAACTACCTATTTAGACTATGTGAGTTATTCTAAGCATGTAAATAACTAAAAAGGAAATATGAATTAATTACTACTAAATAGATGTTAATTCTTTGATTAAGAATAATATAGATTTTATTTAGGCAACATTGTATGCAAATAATATAAAACAAAGTTGATTGGGTCATTGATATTTTACAAAAGCAAGGTATTTAAGAATAGAGTTGAATACGCTGACTATGTCTCTCAAATAGAAGATAGACTATAGAACTAATTTGACCTAGTTAGCTATAGGTTTGCAGTTATGAAGACTGCTAACTTTTGAAAAATAGAACTAAAATGATAGAGAGAGATGAGAAAGGAACTTTGGTGGGATTTAAGATGATACAGAAAAAAATTATTTATGTTGTAGTTCTTAATTGATACTTTTAAATTCTAAAAATGTGGATGACTGGTTCAACTAAGTTTTGAAAAACCCTATATGTTGAAGAAGAATAATGAATAGAATCAACCTATTCGATAGTGTTTATTGACCTATATGTTGATAGAAGAAAATAACATATAGAGGTTACCTATTTGATAGTGTATTTTTATCTATAACTAAAGATGAATACTGTGTCGAACTACTTGATCTAGTAACATGTAGTTGATGAAGACACTGCATAGATAAAATAAAGTCATTTTAAATCAACTATATGTTAAACCTATGTACAAAAACTTAGAACTATACTAACTAATTTGATATATTAATAAAAATATAATAAAATGATAAAACTGATGGTGTGAAATAAAACTTGTAAGGGTTAGATTTCATGTCGGGTTCACAAGAATGTGTGTAAAGGGAAATACATCTATAAATCAATCCTAGCTTAGAGAATATAAATCCTACTTACACTTCTAGTTTTTGATACATTATATATTTGGGGTCATGACCAAGATGGATTTGATAGACCTAGCCAAGGGATCTCTTACCACAATAAATTCACTAGGGAGGGTTCCAAAGCCTCTAGTCAAGCAAAACTATATAATAATGCTAACTAGGTCCAATGTTTTCATATTCACAAATATACAAATGATAAAAACAAAGTAAAAATCTAATATAGTACTTACCAAAGCTTATGGCACAAAGTGTGGGTTAATAAACATAAACAAAGATAAACATGCATAAGAGAGTCCTATTTAAGCTATGTATAGGTATGACCCTAATTAATGACAATAATAATATGCTAAAAAGCCATTACTTATGCTACTTATATCTACAAAAGAGAGGAGCAAAGTTAGAGACACTTACCTTAAAGATGAACCCATCAAGACTCAATCTCTTTGTTGGCCAAAGGTTCTTTGAAAGAGATTATTTTGGTTTGTAAGGATCATTAAAAAAGGCCAAAGCATCCAAGATTTTTCCACAAGACAAGAGTATTCTCTAAGTAGAAATCCTAAGCTAAGACTCCTCAAGTAGAATCTTAGAATAGTATATTGTGAATAAGCACAAACAAAAAATTAACTCCTTATGTCTCTCTAATAAATGACAAAATGGATGCATTTATATAGTTTAATATAACCCTAATCCTTTCCAAAAGTTTTGCTAATAGGGTTATCCTAATCAACTCTATATCATTATTGACAAAAATAATTTAGGTCCTAGTCTAAGTTAGCTAGGGGCTAACCTCAACCCTAAATTAGATTTATCAATTAGATTATAGGGTTGATGGTTTCAACATTTTATCTTAAACCATAAAAAAAGAGTTTAGGGTAGGGAAGGGCTAATGAAAGTAGAAAATTATGAGAGGAATGTGAAAAATAGGAGGCAAATATTAGGAGAATTTTTTTAAGGATATGGTTAGAGTGATAACAAGTGGTAGTACAGGGATAAAAATCCTACAAATCACCAATGGTATACCCAACCCTTTCTTGGTGCACCCCTTAAGACATGCACTCAAAGATATTGAGACTCAATGGGTTCTTGTAAGATAGAAAGCATCAATAATTGATAAATTTTTAAAATATTATGTGTATACATACATAGCATGTTCCTCCTCTCATTTTTAATGTGCAATAGAAGAAGTAATGTTATCATTCAAAAAAAATATTAATTTACCTTCGTGAGGAAAGGAAATACCTTGTTGATTGGATCATTTTTTTATTCCATTTGGTATAGCTAAAAATTTCCTAGTGTAAATGCATATGGAAATTTGGTAGGCATAACCCAAACCCATGTTTGAATCACTTTAGGACACAATAAATTGGTAATGTTATGTTTATTAAGGAGTCTTTCCAAATTCCTTTTTTTGTAAGTTTGTTATATTTAAGCCCATTTATTATAAGCATCTTACATAAAAAATAGTTTTTTCTTGTGTAAGATCAATATGGTTATGCCAAAAATAATCACCACCCATGTATAAGGTAATTGTTAAATATTATTGGCATGGATGTTTTTTGTGTTCTTTACTTTGAGATTATTTCATAAGATATGGACCTTGGATTGGCCCCATGTTGATTAACATTTATGAACTGGTCATATAGATATTAGGGATACCACATTTTTATTCATAATGGTCTTTAGGTAAGTTATCTCCATCCATTATGTGAAGGATAAAGTTTTTGTATTTGGATGGAGATATGTTAAGTTAATTTGAGTTAGTACTATCAATGAATCATATATATGAACATAATTATATAAGTGGGTAAATTATTCATATTAATTATGCAATGTCATTTCCTATAATTGGGAAATAAGGCCTCTACTAAAGATAAATTATAGTTTCAAATTTGAGGGTATAAATGTTAGCTCATATGATTTACTTTCGAATCGAATAGTATAATATTGAATGGACTCTTCATCACACTATTTTAAATTGTGCAAATGTTCTAATGTAAGTTTTAGCACCTTTTGGATATTAAAATCCATGAAAAATACATTTTTCAATTATAAGAAAATATGTAAGGATCCTTTTGGTAAACTATATATCTAATTTTGAGCCTCATTGGAAATACTCATATGGAAAAAATTTATCAATAATTTGTCACCTTATGCCCATTGACCAAAAGAATGTATATAGATAATCATGTGGTCATATAGGTCTTTGTGTCTCAAAAAGAGAGATAAATCTACTAATTCAAAATCTTGGGGAAAAGGATATTCAAGTATACATTGTGCAAGAGGTTGATTGTTGAATGGTGTAACATGTGCATTATCATTAAAGACATTTGAATTTGGAGTATATTTTTTTTTAAAGCTCCCTAATATTGGTCATCATAGACATTAGATATTCCATGGGGATAAAGGTGTTATCATTGGTTGTAACCCATCACCTCTTTTAAATCTAGGCATATGAGTATCGTCATACTTACGTATAATGAGTGCAAGTTCATGATCAATAAATTTAGGAAATTTTGGTAATGGTATGGTATATTTGAAATTTGGTACATTTGGTATATCATTTGAATATCTTATACCATTTGAAGAGTTTGTTTCATTTTCCTTTTGTAAGGGTATAACAATTTGAGCTTTGGAAATGTTTTATAAGGACACCTTTTTGATATAGAATTTGTTTTAAATGAAGGTAGGAAAAACCATCACCCTTGAATAGAGGGATATTGTTTGTAAATATAGGAATGTTGGGGGATTTAATAAATATTATTGAAGATATGTCCCCTTTATTATTTTTTTGTACATCATCCATAATCTCTTTATATAGTTACCAAAAATTTTGACAATCAAATAAAGGAATGTATTGGTCATATGTACCCACTTTCTTCGTAAAATTTATATGTTGATTTGGATTGAATGGTTGGTTACTAAAGGATGTGTTTTAAAACCCCAACCCTTACCTATTTGTATTATTATGTTTAAGAGATATAGGTTGGGTTATACCTTGATCATGTTTGCCTAATCCTTAGCATTGGTATCCATAATTTTAGAAGTATAAAATGCCAAAGTCATATAATGGTGGTGTAGGAAATATGGATAAAGCATTTTTATCTTCCTTAATATGGATCAACTCATCTCTTGAAAAGGTGGGAGTATGGACCTAATTAGAGGGATAATATATACCGCTATTTAAAGATTTTATATTACATGCCTTAGCACTTGGAAGAATGTAATAGTAGTCAATTTTAATTCCTTCCTTAAGGGAGAGTTGGATAGTGTCATAATCATAATCATCAAATCAATAAATAACATCCATGATAAAAGATATGAGTAAATAAATATTAGGATAAAGTATGTAATAAGCATCTCAAAGGGTATGTTTAGGGGTTTGATGTTCAAATATTAGGTTCACCAAATTTTAACCCTAAAATGATTTGGATTGGGGTTATTTAGAATGTTAAAGGGGTATATAGAAATGAAATGGCACAAGGGTGATAATCAAAACTATAGTAAGCCAATTAAATGCCAAACTTAGATATAAGCACATTAAATTTATCATGCTAAGATAGTCTAAATATGGAAAGTATAACTATGTTAGATATATAAATGATAAAAAAGTGAGGTACTTAGCTTGTTTTGATGCTAAGGTAGTTATAGATTTGGAATAGGTGGAAAGTAGGCAAGAATGATATTTTGGAACAATCATCATATTCTAGTTTTAATTCTTTTGGATCTCTAGATAGTAACATTAGCTTGGGATGGTTGCATTGATGCTACTATCTAGGATCGATGCCAATGTCATGTATAAAATATATACCAAAACAAGATGTAAACACCTAGATGCTTTTTTGTTTTGCTTCATCTTCACTTTGGTGTATGTAGATTTGGGTCATCGATAGTCATTGCTTGTGAAATGGAAAAACCCTAGTTTTACATCTTCATAGTGACCTTCAGGTAAATGGGTTAGTGGTCACACTATGTCAATATAAAATAAATACCCCTCTATTAGTTAGCACTACCTATATATCCAATACTCCAAGGAGGGCCTCAGATGCATGTATTTTTCTCCTATATGTTGGCTTATCTGTGAATCATATAATATGTGAAAATCAAGTACAACAATGACCTAGCTTGTAACTTGGAAAATCAGGCTTTTGAGTTGCTCCTTTAATACTTCAAACTTATATATGTATATCCCCTATGACTAATATGTAAATAGGAATAAATAGGGAAGTTTTTTAATTAATTGAATGCTCTTTAGTATTTTTCTATGTATTTTTAAGATTTTTCTAGGTGGGGAATGAATGAGGGTTGATCTTACATTTATATCAATACATTTGGAGTAATAACTTACAATAAATCACTTAGGCTGACCATTAAGATATGTTTCATTTGAAAATTTTATAACTTTAGGGCACTAGACACTTATATCAAGATAGTACAGTAACATCAACATTACTATCTATCCTAAATTTTAAGTGTCTAGGTAGTAGGAAAGCATGTAAAGGTTCTAAAATTGTAGAGATGGAAGATAAGTACATTTTAAGCATTCTAGGAATTATATAAGACATGGTTCATCAAATTAATATTTGTTGGACTAAGAGATATAGGCCATGGGGCACAAAAATAAAGTAGATATGGGACTTACAAAAGTAGGAAAGGTAAAGAACTAAGAAGAACAACCAAGGTCTCAGTTTTTCCAAGTGTAAAACACTAAGGTTTATATAATCATAACTATCATATACAACCTCCCAAGACCACCAAGTGGAAATCTTTTTGCCCATTTAATAGATGTATTGACACAGTTGGTACCTAGGAGGCCCATTGAGCCTGTCTCAATATCTCTCAATGTTGAAATAAAAGAGGTACCCCGAGCAAGCACTCCTCCTACTTATCCACTAAATATTATTGATAATAATCTATTTAGAAATAATTAAAATATGAAAATAAATAATCTTTCATCCATGATGTAATTTCCCAATGCCCCAAGAATGGAGGAAAGGCCACTTGATTATGTAGGTGTGCCAACATATCTTTTGTATATTGATATTGAAGAAGAATGTAAAGAATAAGATGACTTAGCAAAGGAGATAGTCTAGACAATATTGGAGAGGATTTAGTGTAAGATAAAATCAATTATCATTCTCAAATCCCTCTATTTCCTCCTCCAAGTGTTGAATAGTCATAAGAAGTAAATGTTACAAGCACAAGTTCCTTTATTGCTCAATAATATATCAAGGAAAGTAGTCCCACATAATCCATTACTAGTATTATGGACTCCACAATAGTTGATACTAGTTACATGGTTGGGAATACCATAAGTGATTCAACAACTATGAATTCAATTTTACCTCAAACTATAGTCATTCTTACTATATCATATCTAAGGATAAGTGTTCCTTAATATAAGGTTTTAATAGAGGAATGTTTTGGAGCTTCAATTTTTTTAATTCCTTCTATTCCTAGTGCCATTAATATTAAAAGATATTCTTATGCTACCATTACACAATTTTTTTAAACATTATCCCCAACCCCATTGATTTATTAATTTCCATCCACTTCTAACCAAGTGACTACAAGAATCAGGGTACATTTTGAGGACATAGTGTCCAAATCAATTTTTACTAATTAGTTAGTTAAAACAAGGCATTATACTCAATTATGGATTCTAATTACATAGGACACCCAAAAATAATACCCAATATTTATTTTTCCTAATTCCATATAAAATAAGCTAGAAGTAATGTGTTTTAGGCAAAAGAAAATTTGACAATGTGAAAAACTCTCATAGGACTCTATATCACATCTTTTGCTCCAACAAATCAGTGAGAGCATATCCTCAACCACTATGGGGATATGTAACCAAATTTCATGAATAAATGAAATACTAGGATGTAAAATTAAACTTCATTAGTAAAGGACTTGAATAAAAGCATGCTAGCATTTAAATTTATTGTTAGCACCTAATGTAACTCTAGCTTAGAATCATGTAAGTACCAATAGGGATTATTTGATAGAGTGGCATCAGGAAAATAAAGGTTTGATAAAAAAAATTACAAACCAAGACTAGGGTACATTAAATTTCTTAGAGATATGAGGATTATAAGTGTGCATACAACATAAGGGAAAATAATCACTAGCAGGGTGCAACTAATAGTTTAAATAAGTGTAGAACACCACTTACAGAACCAATAAACAAGTGGTATAATTGATTAAATTTTATAGAGATAAGATCACCTAGATAGAGACATTAAATTCATATTTTAAATCTTCCATGTCCATACACAAGAAGTTGATGGACAAAATTTCACTGTTATTCAAAAAATTTGTCATTGATTTTGAGACTATTGAGCTGGATTTTGAAACAAACATGAGTGAATATAAAATGTTACAAGGACAAAAGGAGATGGATGCTTCACTTATAAAATAATCATATCAATATAAACCTTAATCATCTCAAGATTAACCTTAGATAACTAAGTCTATATTCCTTAGATATACTATAGTATATACTCCAACAAGAACAGTACTTGTGACCACCTCAACGAATGTACTTCTTGTTGATGCAGGAAAAATACACCCAGGGGCAGGAAGTCAAACTCCCGCCTTCTCCTCGCAACATGGAAACTCCCCTCTCACCTGTGGGACTGACGAAGCTGGAGGGGAGAGTCTCTAGTTAAGGGCTAGCTCCCTTTGATGCATCATGTTTGTTTTAGCAAGTGCTAATACATGCATATATATATATATATATATATATATATATATATATATATATATATATATATATAAACTAGGGGAGATGAAAAGGGAGGAAAATTTAGGAAAACAAACTACTCTAAAGAGGTGATGCACCAAAATAAGTCAACCTTCACACATCACACTTGAAATCAGACAAATACATACATACACTACACACTTGGTAGAAAGGCCAGGATACAAGAAACTGGCAGGGAGGCTTTCATGAAAACACAAGAAATAGAAAATCATTGAGGAACTGTGAAATGCACACTATAAGTAATTTCCTCTATTCTGGTCTTCCAAATGTTAGCTCTTCTCCTTTCAATTACAAAAATGGCACCTTGTAGATAACAGGTCTGCTAGTGTTGAACCTGTGAGAGCATCCAAAAATAATGACTGAACACAGACAAACACTCAAGACATACTCTGAAATATCTATCCAAAATGGAGGTAAAAACTGTGTTTATTTGATTCAGGTGGAAATTTTAGCAGGACTATGCCTCGTAAAATTGTGGAAGATCCTTTCTCCTAAATGAGAAGTTGCAATATGTAGAAAAAAGAGAAGGGAACTTGGCACTTCTTTGACAAGTTGGCCTATCGCATTCCCTCATTGGGAAGAGGAAAACACTATTGTCGATGTCATCCTTCTAGAAGAGGCCTGCTGAAACCATGCTGCATAATCACCAAATTTGACTTTGGCATTCGATCATTAATGTGGAAACATAGGCTACACCTCTTTTTTGCAAATAGATTGAGATTTGTCCCCTTTTAAATGCACGGGCCATGTTGATTGCTATTTTGCGCCATTTGGGGATTAACATGCAATAAATCACCTTCCATTTGTCACTTGGATTGCCTTGTCACTTCTACACCATGTCATTTCTCCTTGCTTTGTCACTTTTGGCTTTTCTCAGTTTGTCTCATCTGGCTCCTTGGCCCTTAGGGGCAAACTTTCAATGGGTCGCTGCATTTTGGGCTCCTTTGTAATGCTTTCTTAGTTGAAGACAAATGGCCATTCCACTTTGCTAAACTTGACATCCACCCAGCCATCAAGATTTTAAAACCAATGAATATTTCACCTCTTGAATTTGATGGCTTCCTGAATGTCACCACTTGAGAACCAATGGCTAAATTGTTCTAATAAACTTGACCTCCATCGACACGTCATCAGGTTCACGTGGCTTCTCCTCTGCCTTTGCATTTTCCTATCTTAACATTTCCTTGAAGGGAAAGTGACCCCTTTGGCTCCTTGGAAGCATCCATTTGAATCAGCTAAAAGTCCCCTGTAAGGGCACCTACCCTTCGGGGTCCTTCAGTGGGCTCTTTGGTTGCTTTATGGACTGTTCCCCGGGTCTGTGGCTTGCTTTGTGTATTTCCACAGATAAATTATCCACAGGTAATTTGTATCCACTCGACCACCCAGCTTTGCTTAGTTGCACCCAAATTCCTTCAAAATTTTTGTCTGAAGGAATTCCTTCAGTCAAAAAGTCCGAAGGAACTCGGGACTAAGTTTATTTTAAACAATATGAACTTTGAACTAAAACTTTGTCTAGGTTCCTTTCTTTGCAAATATTTGAAGTGCCTCCCCTCTGAAAGGGCATTTTAACCTAAAGACTGCCTTTTGGCCAAGGGCAGACCCTTGAACCAAGCCCGTTGAACCAAAATTTGGTTCAATGATTTGGTTCAAGCATTGCACGTCGGTGCCAAAAGGCATAAAAGCCGATGAACTATTTAACCAAGATTGTTGAACTCCTTGCTTTGTACCAAGGCCAAACCAATGAACCAGGCCTAAACTAAACATGAACTTGCAAACTTGAAAATACTGGTTTCGAAAAGCCAGGGAAGAAGGTGACCACAATTTTGCCTACGGGCAAAAATTGGTCAATAGATGGCGAATCACAAGGGAAGCATGCTTGCTATGCCTAGAAGCCCAGTTGTCTTGTATAATCCATTAGGCATGGAGTCAGATGTAGCTATAAAAGAGTTAACAATAGCCCCAAAATATTTGAGAATCAAAGATGAAGCTTTTACCCCACACGTAAAGGGAAACACACAAGGCTAAAAACACTACCTGTGTAAACTACACTTAGGGAAAATAGGAAAGACAACTGAAAACAAACTATTATGTATAGATAACCAGGAATGTTTGCCTCCTTCTTGGATCGAAAGGAAAATTTCTCAAGTCCCCTTCCTAGTGAGAAGACTTATGGTGCCAGGCAAATAGCTGAATGAAAAGTAGATTTGATGACCTGCTCCTCCTACCTGTCACCTGTGTTCGCTGGTATCTGAGTGGATCAAAATTGAACATGCCTCTGACATAAATGTATTCTGCTTGTCCTTAAAAGCCTATTGAATTTTGGTCCCTGATATTGGTGCTCCACACCAAGAAATCAATGGTTGTTAGCTCATCACCATAAGCCCTTTGATCTGCACAATTCCTCTGCAATGTATCATGGTCTAATTTGTTTTCTTTTACCTCATTGAAAACTCTGTCAGACTCATCCTCTACTTCCTTTTGGCCTTCTTGAATAAGGGTGACTATGGTGATGTCTGAAATGGACTCACAAAACGACTGCTCATCCCACAAAACTTCACTTCTCTATTTAAAACTCTCTTCTTCAAGGCATTCCTCCTGGAAGACCAACCTCTCCTTTTTGTCCTCAAAAATCAAGACCTATAGATGTTCAAAGGTATCCTCCTGATCTTCCTCTAACTTAGGCTCTTTAGTGTAGTCGACCTCATCATCAAAATAGCAAGGAAGTTCATCAAATAGAGGGGAAGAGAACTTACCATGCATTTGTTCCTCCTTAAATTGTTGGAACATCTGCATATATGCACGACCTACATCTTATCTATTACTGATAAGGTCTTCACAAGGAACATTAATGATGATTTCTTCTTCGTTGTCACTCATGACAGCCTCTTGAAGAACTACAACTTGGATCTTTTGCTCCTCAATCACCTCTTGCATAACAGGTTCTTCCTTAAGAAGAGGTGAAGTGGAGAAAACATGTGGAAGAGGAGGTAGTCCATGAGCTAGAATCGAATGATTCTCCTCTCTCCACTTGGTTAGCACTTCAACAATATTAGGTACAACCTGATAACTCTCTTGGAAATGTGTAGGTGGGGTGTGTTCAAACATAGAATGTGTTGTTTGGTCTGAACCATCCATCACACATTGGTTGAGGAATTTTCCTCTAGATTCTAACTCCGTAATTCTCTTGGCCAGATCTTCTTGGAAAAGCTTTTCCTAGATGTCATCAACATTATCATGAGTAAGCACAGCTTCAACTTCTTCAAGGTTTTGAAAAAAAACTTGCTTCTCTTCTTCTTTTCTACCCCATAATTCTACTATTTTTTCCTAGTGCAAGATTTCTAAATTAGAATTTTGCTCCTGTGAATAGGCAGCAACTTTGTTTCCTCTAAGGTCTTGGGGCTCCTCCACAAGGTCTAGAAATTTTTATCTCTCTTTCAAGAAGCAGTCGCATCCTAGTTTCTAAATCTTCAATTTGCTTGGCTAGGTTATCCTAAAAGAGTCTTTCTTGGAGGTCACCAGCATTATCCTCTTCAAAGCTTTGAGCTGGTTCTTGACATTCCTTCCTCCAACTCAGAATTTGCATATCATGCTAAAGGATTTGGGGAGGTTGAGGAATGCAAGGAAAAGACTGTTGATGTACCAGAAGAGGGACATGCTGGCTGGTGGTATTCCCCTCAATGGAAAACTCACAATCTAAGGAGTTGAAAAGATTCATCTCCCTGGGAGGTTGTTCTGATGCCATTTGGTGTTGGAAGGCTAGGCACACAGGATTGGGAGCAAGTGCGTTTGATGAGCTGGAGTGAGCAAGTACAATCTGATAGAAAGGATTTGGTGCAAAAGGGGGGTTTTCTTCAGGATAGGAAGGGGCACACAAGGCTGACTGCCTTGAATAAATGGATTTCTCCATTTTGTTACCTCCTCTTCCATGGATTATATGGCCTGTGTTTGCCTAAACAAACATTCTTATTTATATATCAGCACATGCTAATATTTGTACTTCTCTTCCAGCCTATTAATCTCCAATTCCAAGGCCATTTTCTCTATCTTTGTAGGGTAACTAAGAGAGCTACTTGAGGTGATTCTCTAAAAATTTTGAGTCTGATTGAAATCATATGAATGAAAATAAGACCCATGATTTTGAGCAAAGGAATTATACATACAAGAAATGATTTTTGATGGCACCAGGCTACTTAACCAGTAGATTTAACTCAAAGTCACTAGATGTTGAAGAAATTCAATTTGTTGTAATAGGACCAGCATCAATCCTGAAACCTTATTGCATTGTAAAATTGTGTCCTACTGAGCATGCCAAAATTGTTGACACAGGAAAAATGCACCCAGGGGTAGGAAGTCAAACTCCTGCCTTCTCCTCGCAACATGGAAACTCCCCTCTCACCTATGTGACTCCCTCTCACCTATGGGACTAGCGAAGCTAGAGGGGAAAGTCTCTAGATAAGGGCTAGCTCCCTTTGATGCATCATGTTTGTTTCAGCAAGTGCTAATATAGGCATATATATATATATATATATATATATATATATATATATATATATATATATATATATATATATATATATATATATATATATATATATATATATATATATATATATATATATATATATATAAACTGGGGGGATTAAAAGGGAGGAAAATGCAAGAAAACAAACTACTCTAAAGAGGTGATGCATCAAAATAAGTTGACCTTCACACATCACACTTGAAATCAGACAAATACATACATACACTACACACTTGGTAGAAAGGCCAGGCTACAAGAAACTGGTAGGGAGGCTTTCATGAAAACACAGGAAATAGAAAATCACTGAGGCATTGTGAAATGCACACTATAAGTAATTTCCTCTATTCTGGTCTTCCAAATGTTAGCTCTTCTCCTTTTAGTTGCAGAAATGGCACCTTGTAGACAATAGGTTTGCTAGTGTTGAACCTATGAGAGCATCCAAAAATAATGACTGAACATAGACAAACACTCAAGACATACTCTGAAATATCTATCCAAAATGGAGGTGAAAACTATGTTTATTTGATTCAGGTGGAAATTTTAGCAAGACTACGCCTAGTAAAATTGTGGAAGATCCTTTCTCCCAAATGAGAAGTTATAATATGTAGAAAAAAGAGGAGAAGGGAACTTGGTGCTTCTTTGACAAGTTGGCCTATTGCGTTCCCTCATTGGGAAGAGGAAAACACTATTGTTGATGTCATACTTCTAGAAGAGGCCTGCTGGAACCATGCTGCATAATCACCAAATTTGACTTTGGCATTTGATCATTAATGTGGAAACACAGGCTGCACCTCTTTTCTACAAATAGATTGAGATTTTTCCCCTTTTAAATGCACGGGCCATGTTGCTTGCTATTTTGCACCATTTAGGGATTAACAGGCAATAAATCACCTTCCATTTGTCACTTGGACTACCTTGTCACTTTTGCACCATGTCAGTTCTCCTTGCTTTATCACTTTTGGCTTTTATGAGTTTGTCTCATCTGGCTCCTTGGCCCTTAGGGGCAAACTTTCAGCGGGCCACTACATTCTGGGTTCCTTTGTAATGCTTTCTCAGTTGAAGACAAACAACCATTCCACTTTGCTAAACTTGATGTCCACCCAGCCATTAAGCTTTAAAAACCAACGGATATTTCACCTCTTGAATTAGACAGCTTCCCAAACTTCAACGCTTGAGAACCAACGGCTAAACTATTTTGATAAACTTGACGTCCACCGGAACGCCATCGGGTCCATGTGACTTCTCCTCTACCTTTGAATTTTCCTATCTTAACATTTACCCAAAGGGAAAGTGACCCCTTCAGCTCCTTGGAAGCATCCCTTTGAATCGGTCGGAAGTCCCCTGCAAGGGCACCTGCCCTTCGGGGTCCTTCAACGGGCTCTTTGGTTTCTCTGTGGACTGTTCCCCAGGTCTGCGGCTTGCTTTGTGTATTTTCGTGGATAAATTATCTATGGGCAATTTGTATCTGCCTAGCCACTCGGCTTTGCTTAGTTGCACCCGAATTCCTTTAGAATTTTTATCCAAAGGAATTCCTTCGGGCAAAAAGTCTGAAGGAATTCGGGACTAATTTTATTTTGAACAATATGAACTTTGAACTGAAACAAAATTTGAACTAAAACTTTGCTCGGGTTCCTTTCTTTGCAAATATTTGAAGTGCCTACCCTTCGAAAGGGCATTTTAACCTAAAGACTGCCTTTTGGCCAAGGGCAAACCCTTGAACCAAGCCCATTGAACCAAAATTTGGTTCAACAGTTTGGTTCAAGCATTGTGCGCCGATGCCAAAAGGCATAAAAGCCGATGAACTATTTAACCAGGCCCATTGAACTCCTTGCTTTGTACCAAGGCCGAACCAATGAACCAGGCCCGAACTGAACATGAACTTGCAAACCCGAAAAGACTGGTTTCGAAAAGCCAGGGAAGAAGGTGACCACAATTTTGCCTGCGGGCAAAAATTGGTCAACACTTCCATTGCCACCTTCAATAATGAATTCATACTTATTTAAAATTCTAATGATATTTTTTATACATGTTAATTTAGTGTTATATTCTTTAATGACACTTAAATTCTTTTATTTAAAATTAAAATTATACTAGCAGTTCCAACTAAGACTTCATGCAAGTCTTGATCTTTTTTAGCTAAAACTTATTTTTAATGAAAAAATATTTTATATCTACATTATGATTATATTTAATATATTTTATTCATGGATATCTTTCATGACTTTTGATACATATTCATAATTTATATTCTATAAAATTAGCTTGAGTTTTGAGGATGAGGCATCCCCATCAGAGGCTATAAGTACATGTTTATTGAACATTGTAAAGAGGGGATAATTTTTGAAATTAATACAAGATAATATAATATTCTATAAAATTCTAATATTTTCTATTTCTATGAGGGATTTACATTAGGTATAAATCTAGAATAGGTTGTGTGAATGCTTGTTTGCAATTACTCAAATTGGATAAATGTTAGTTTGAGTACTCATTAATTATAGATCATACATATTACTTGTTAAAGATAATGTATATGATATTTAATCTAGTTATAGTCATATATTTGATTTTATTTAGTGAGTGTGTTGAAACTATTTCCTTTAATAATTAATGGGTTATGTGTGAATATTGTGCTGAGTGTAATTTGCATCAAATATTAGTTCATGACATTTTCTTGGAATATGATATAAAAGGATTACTTAGAAGTGTTTATACCTCAATTGATTCATATATCACTTTATTTTATGCCTTACCTTTCCTTAGTTTTTATATTTTTTGAAAAAATCACTTTAGGTTAAATCCATCCATCCATATTAAGTAGAATCTAGACATCTATCACATTTGAAACTTTCATGGTTAATAATCATAATGCTCATTGTTATTACACCACATGGATATTTTAAAAAAATAAACCCACAACTTGTACCTAGAAGTGAATATTTAAATTAACTTAAAACATTAGGGACTTTCTTGTAAAAACCCTTGGTGTGCATAAAAGCCACATCAACAATATATAAACTAAGGGATTTTAGGGTTTGAGGGCATGGTGGAGCACGACCTTTTTCTCGACATGGCTACAGCCATCTTTATTGCTGGATCTGACGGTGTCTCCATCAAATCAAAGTGACTGGAAAACCTAGGGTTTTTTGAGGAATTTTAATGTCCTGATTTGCTCAGTTCTATTTTATAACATCATTGTGGTTTCAGGTCCCTGTAAAACCTAGTTTTATGCTACTCTTCAGTAGGTTTCAGGACTGTTGTTCCTGGTGGTTTTTAATGCTTTATCTTTTTTGACTTTGTTAAAGGTTTTTGGGGTCCCTTCAAAACCTACTTTTATCGTAATCTAAAACTAATTTTCCACTTGTTGAACTTGTTTAGAGACAATAATCACATGATATTTCTAAAACGATATACAACCAAAAAATTCATGATTTGAGGAGTGTAAATGACTCAATTAATATTTGAGGGGTGTTATAAGTTGATCAACATAGAGACCTTAACTGCATTACTTTAGATACAATAGTAGCTCTTTTTTGAAACCCCAAAACTAGGTTTATATGTAAAACTAAAACCCAAAAATAATTTCATAAGTAAAAGTGTAACCCAAAAATAGGTGTGTATGTAAAATGATCAATCAAACATGTTATATGGATTATATACAAAAAGTGATTATATAGTACCATCATTCCAACTAGTCCACAATATAAAAAGTAGGACATTGTTTGCATCAACAAATTTCATGCCCCTATATGATTTGTATTTACCTCAAAGTGATATATAATGCCATTATTTTTACATCACTAAATCATGTAATGCCTCAATTATTCATCATAATCTTATATAATACCCCACATATGTCTCAATCTACTCAAATTGATTCATTATAATCCCATAATATGTCCTAGAATATGAATTGTATGTTTGTCAACTTGAATCCTTCAAACAAGCCATTTATATGCCCCATTTTAAGATGTGAGATGAAGACTATAAATCACTCATCACAAAATAAAGAATCATGTGCACCATGGGTTATATATAAAAATATAGTCATGTAAATTATGTATATAAACATGATAATATATGTCATAAATTAAATATGTAGATCATTCAAACACATATGAAACATGTAATCCGAGAAATGGGCATACAAATTTCAATGCCTCGTAGATATATCAATTAAGCACATAGTGATAAGAGTCACAATTAATACATAATAAAAATCATGGAATCACACAATATATAAATATACATGATATGAATCATAGCACCAAGCTTATATTAACATTCATATATGTACCCATGCATATGCACATGCTCATAATATATGATCAATAAGCACACAAAAATACAAGACATGACATGAATTTAACCCCACATGGACATGATATAGCCATATCTCAAATTAGAGGATCTTTTGACACAACTAATATTAAACACACAAAAAACATAGTTATTGAATTTATAAAACAATTAGTTTATAACACATTAATGATTACATAATATTACAATCAACAATATCAAACATGCATGGAGTAACAAATGTTAGTCTACATAATCAATCAATGCCATCATCCAGTATATTAAATCACAATATTCATAGAAAATAACATGTTGTAAAGTATGAGTAAGAACAATTAATGTAAAACATTCTAATATCATAAATGGACCAATATATAAATACATAACCTAAGAATGTATAAATATTCCCCCATTATAGGCATTCCCCCAATGTAGAAAGATTTCCCATGGGTGTAAGTAATGTCACACATCTATATTTCCATGTATCATATGTAACTTTTATCTCCTATGTCCCACTCATGTATATAATAATAATAATGTGTTTATAAAATGTATATGTTATCATGCATATTAATAATATCAATTTTTGGATAAAGGATAAATGATTTTGACTAGAGTTATGCACTAGGACAACGCTTTTGACTAGATCTATGAACTAGGAAAATAATTTTGATTAGAGTTATAACTTATAAATATAAAGGAATATTCAAATAAAGTTTAGAAAAGTATAATAAATAACAAGGATAACAAGGCCCAAATAGAGAAAACATTGTGAAAGAATAGTAGGAACAAAAATTAAACAACAAATAAATAAAATTAGAGTCAGGCCTTTCTCATCATTACAAATTGTCCCAATATCACTCCCATTACCCAAGAGAGTTTTAATTAATTCACTACATGTTCCAAAAATGATATTCAAAATAATTTTTTTGAAAGGAATTTTGAATCTAAAAATAAAAGAGATATTTAATACAAGCATTAAAAAAACCAACTAACAAGGCTAGTGAAAGCGTAGATAGATAAACGACTACAAACTATTAGTAACCAAATAGCCAAGAGTTTAAAGCCCTTATTATCACTAAAATTAAGCCCAAAATAACTCCCATGGATAAAAAAAATATTTCATTGGTAGAGGGTCTACCCTACTCAACTTCAAGGATAAATATTCATTAGCATCCATCAATAATCAACCTTGTCGTGACTTAGTTCTGCCCAAATTTGGATATGCAAAACATGTTAAAATTCCTCTTCCATCCTTAAAATTAAAGGGTTTCATACCATATTTGTATGAAATATTGTCATTGATGTCAAAGGTCTAGCATTATTGGTGATAAAGGCCCCATTGCATTTAATGTTGTTTGTAATAAATATATCTTGGTTAATATGAGTTAATATTTATTTAATATTAATGAATATATTTTTGGTTGTATATGAGACAAAAGAAGGGCCCATGGAGAAGTCAAAGAGCCATGGGGTAAAGAAAAAAGAAGGATGGGATGCATTTTCCCATGAAGAGTCATCTTGGGGAATTCCAAGAGTCACCAAGTGAAGACAAAAGAGGAAGGACACAATTTCTCATGAAGGGACACTTTAAGCAATACGAAAAGTCACCAAGATAAGGACAAAAGTGGGAAGGACATTTTTGGTCATGAAGGGTCACCACATGAATTTTCAAAGGCAAGAATATGAAGGGTCATACAAGTTTGGTGCCATTTTCCATGAGGATTGAAGGGTCATAAAGGGGTTGGTGCTCTTGTGGGTTGGTGCTCACGAATTGTTGCTAGGTTGGTGCTTGGCAAATGGGTTGGTGCTCATGTGGGTTGGTGCTCATGTGGGTTTGTGCTCATGAATTGTCACTGGGTTGGTTCTCGGCAAAGGGGTTGGTGCTCCTGTGGGTTGGTGCTCATGAATTGTTGTTGGGTTGGTGCTCGGCAAAGGGGTTGGTGCTCCTGTGGGTTGGTGCTCATGAATAGTTTTTGGGTTGGTGCTTAGAAAAGGGGTTGGTGCTCCTACAATTTGGTGCTTGAAAATATTGTTTGGGCTGGTGCTTATTCATATACTTGAGATTATTCTCCATGGTTTTTCCCAAATTGGGTTTCCACATTATATCTGGTGTCTCTCTCTATCTTGTGTGGTGTTTATTATTTGAGTTTTATTACATATCTTGAATGTTTGATTAAGTGGATTTTGGTTAACGAAAAGTTTTATAAGATATATGAAATACTAATTCACCCCCCTCTCAGTATACCCTATGCTTAACAATTGGTATCAGAGCAGGTTCCTTTTTGAAATGTTTTACAGCTTGAAGGTAGATCAAGAAAGCACGATGGCTGGGTCACAGGAAGGATTTTCTAAAAATAAGGCACCTTTGTTTGATGGGATGAATTATGCTTTTTAGAGCATGAGAATGAAGATTTAGTTGATGGCCCTTGGATTCGACATATGGAAAGTAGTGGTGGAGGAATATGAGGAGCCGTAGACATCTGCAATTACTCTAGCAAAACAGAAGGTAAGTGAATGTAATGTTAAAGCTTTAAATTCTATTTTATGTGGTTTATGTCAATCTAAATTTTTCAAAGTTATGCAATATAAATCTACTCATGAAACTTGGGTAAAACTTGAGAATATTTACAAAGGTGATGGAAAGGTTTAGCAAGCTAAGCTTCAAACTTTTAGAAGACAGTTTGAAAGTTTTAAGATGGAAGAAGAAGAAGATATAGCAATTTATCTTTTGTGAGTTGATCAAATCATAAATCAGATTTAAGGTCTTGGAGAAACTTTGGATGAGTCAACAGTGGTGCAAAAGGTTTTTAGATCTCTACCAATGAGATATGATGCAAAGGTTTTGGCAATCGAGGAGATGAAGAATTTAGCCAAGCTAAAGATGGATGAGATTCATGGTATACTCACGGCATATGAGATGTGGACTAAACAATATAAACCCTCAAAGAGAGAAGTGGATTTTAAGACATCAAATAAAGAGAAAGCTAATATTCAAGAATCAAGTGATAGTTCCAGTGATGATGAAGATGACAATGGAACACTTTTCATTTGCAAGCCAAAAAGAGGAATAGGTAAATATCAAGGAAAATTACCTTTTAAATGTTTTAATTGTGGAAAGATTGGACACTTTTCAGCTATATTCCCAAATAAGGGTAATGATGATGAAGAATAAAATCCTACATATAAGAAGAATTTCAAAGGCAAATCCAAAAAGGGATTCGAGAAGAAGAGCCTGTATTCTAAGGATCCTAGCTCAGTCAAAGATAGTGAAGTCAATGATTCAGAAGAACAAGAGATTATATTCATGGCCATACATGAAGATGATAAAGAAGAAGAAGAGGAGGAAGCTGAAGTGAATATGGAAGGAGAACTCATTTGTGCCCTTGAAGAGTTAAAAGCTGTTGAGAAGAAGAATCAAAGATTAAAATGCCAGATCAAGAAAAATGAATAAGAGTCAAAGGAAATTATTGATGATCTAACAACACACTTGGAAGAAGCCAAAAAGAATGAAGAAGATCTCACAACACAGTTGGAAATAGCAAGAAAAGAATGTCAAAGGTATGTTATTGAAATTGCCTCTTTAAAAAAAGATATTGAGAAAGCAGTCAATGATAAAGTAGTTAGTGATTCAAAATTTGAGGATAGCACTAACATGCTAAATAAGATATTGGAAAGTCAAGAAGAAAATTTAGATAAGACAGGGATTAGATTTGAAAAGAAAAAGAGCTATGCTGAAGCTCTTACAAAAGAGGAAACAAAAAGGGGAGAAGTGAAAAATACAGAGGAAATTTCAAATGGAGAAGGCTAGAGAGAACAAAGCTACAAAAGACAATCAGGTCAGAGATATACAGACATGTCTTATTTTTATGGCTATTGTTTTTATTGTAATGGATATGGTCACAAAAAATTAGAATGTAGAAAAAGAGCTAACAATTTCATAAATGAGGAGAAGGAAAGTCAAGTAGAGTCAAGCAGAAGCCACAACTCTTTTGCTCCTCTATCAAGCTTTGATGAAGAGACCATAATATGCTATAAGTGCAACAAATTCAAACACATAGCTCGGTATTGTAGAAGCGTGTTCAAGTCAGTCAAAAATAATCAGCATTTCAAAGCTCCATTCATCAAGAAGAATGTTCAGACATGCTCATGGCAGAAAAAACAAACTAAAGATTCTATGATGGTTCAAACAGCCCTGCATGTAAGAGGTAAAGATCAGCCATGGTTAATTGATAGCGGATGTTTGAGGCATATGACAGGAGATAAAAGTAAGTTCATATCTCTAAATAAGATCAATGGTGGTATAATGAGATTCAGAGATAAAACCACTGCTAGGATAGCTAAAAAAGGTACTTTGAGTTTGGATTATGGTAGAACTAAGACTAAGAATGTTTTATATGTAAAAGGTATTAAGCATAATCTATTGAGTGTTAGTCAAATATGTCATCAAGAATACACATTAAATTTTCATAAAGAAGGTTGTGAGATTAGAAGAAAAGATTCAAATGAGTTGATTGCAGATGCTCAAAGGATAGGGAACAATGTATATGTATTATCAGATATCTTCTCAAAGACACAATCAAAGGACACATTCAAAGATTTACGAGAGGAGTTGGGAGTAATTTATATTACTTCCTACCATTGATGTTCAACATCAATTGAGGGGGAGCTAAGTGTTAGCTCCAGGTAGGCCCTTTGCCATTGATGTCAAAGGGGGAGAATAACAGGTATAGGTACAAGTGCAAAAATAGGTACAGGTTGCTATAGTAAGGGGCAATTATTGTATGTTTTTAGATGATAGTATGTGTAGGTGATAGGATGTGGTAGTTTCAAGATTGAGGTTGCCATCAATGACAAAGGGGAGATTGTTGGAAATATTTTCATTGATGTCAAAGGTCTAGCATTATTGGTGATAAAGGCCCCATTGCATTTAATGTTGTTTATAATAAATATATCTTGGCTAATATGAGTTAATATTAATGAATATATTTTTGGTTGCATATTAGACAAAAGAAGGGCCCATGGAGAAGTCAAAGAGCCATGGGGTAAAGACAAAAGAAGGATGGGATGCGTTTCCCATGAAGAGTCATCTTGGGGAATTCCAAGAGTCACCAAGTGAAGACAAAAGAGGAAGGACGTAATTTATCATGGAGGGACACTTTAAGGAATATGAAAAGTCACCAAGATAAGGACAAAAGTGGGAAGGACGTTTTTGGTCATGAAGGGTCACCACATGACTTTTCAAAGGCAAGAATATGAAGGGTCATACAAGTTTGGCACCATTTTCCATGAGGATTGAAGGGTCACAAAGGGGTTGGCACTCCTATGGGTTGGTGCTCATGAATTGTTGCTAAATTGGTGCCCGACAAAGGGGTTGGTGCTCCTGTGGGTTAGTGCTCATGAATTGTTATTGTGTTGGTGTTTGGCAAAGGGGTTGGTGTTCCTGTGGGTTGGTGCTTAGCAAAGGGGTTGGTGCTCCTATGGGTTGGTGCTCATGAATCGTTGTTGGGTTGGTGATCAACAAAGGGGTTGGTGCTCCTACAATTTGGTTCTTGTGAATATTATTTGGGTTGGTGCTCATTCATATACTTGAGATTGTTTTTTGTAGTTTTTCCCACATTGGGTTTCCACATTATATCTGGTGTCTCTCTCTATCTTGTGTGGTGTTTATTGTTTGAGTTTTATTACATATATTGAATGTTTGATTAAGTGGATTTTGGTTAAGGGAAAGTTTTATAAGATATATGATATACTAATTCACCCCCCTCTCAGTATATCCCATGTTTAACAATATTCACTTATAATCCCTAACTCTAAATGCCAAATAATGAAAACCACAAATGAAAAATAGTTAGTCTCAAACCATAGTTATATTATGTGTTCACATCCAAAAAAAGGAATCCCCTAACCTAGAAAACTCCAAAACATCTTACAAGCATAATAGATAGATTAAATAGGTATTTTAAAATACATTTGGAAACACATTCTAGAAAAAAATAACCATGGATCAATCCCATAGAGTATGAAGTGATTACCCACAACCTCAACCCTGATAAGATTTGACTGGTTTTCCACGTAGAGAGTCAAACACATAAATAAGATCCTCAATCCATAGGGACCTAAAATGGTCAGGGCCAAACAATCAAAATCTAGTTTCCTTAAAGCATAAAACATGAGACCTCAAGGTAACAACTGTAAACTGCAAGATAGAATTATTTCACCTCTAATATGTACACATACTTATGTCACAATAAAGGCAAATAAAATATTGGATCAAATTTGAATAGACCATTTGAATGGGACAAGATAATGTCTGAAAAATAGGTGTATATGAATAAATAGGTGGGAGTGGAGGAAAATGGTAATTGGTACAAAAACCAAAAAGGTATTATAAATATTAGGCCTTGAGGGGTCTAATTGGTCCTCTACATTTAGAACCAAAAGAACTATGAAGAGAATAATTGATATGAAAAATGAAACCCTCGATCTAGGGGGAGCATGTGATAGATTTATGGTGTAGCTAAAAAAAAATGGGACCCTCATTTTTAACATCCAATTTTATAGAAGCACTAACCATAAGGAAATGACACTTATCTATAGAGTGGAGGGCCAACACCTCAAAGAGGAACAAACCAACAAACCATAGTAACAAACATAATTTAACCACCAATTAAAATAACATAGAGCAATATCTATATGTACAACCTTATAAATAAACAATGTAGCTACTTCTTTTATGAACTATGCTTCCTTCACTAATTGTCAACCCAAGGTGCATTAAGCTTGACAAGGTGTTGGCATTGTATGTGCAACGCTCATTTGGTCATTGAGATTTATCAGTTAAAAATAAGTAACACACTCTTGCATAAAGTAAATTGTATAAACTGAAATTACATGAAATTAAATCACACTTTTCAAGAATTTAATGACTAAAACGATTTGAAATAATTATGTGTAAGTTTAATTTAATAAATTTAATAATATTCACACTAATCACTATTATGAAAAAATCAACTCATGAATCTTAATTCACATGTGCATAATTTATAAGTAAATAATTTAATGCTTGTACACAAACTAATAGATAATCTAATGGATTAATATATTCACTAAAACTCCTTGCAAGGGGGAGCTTATCAATTAGATTTGAATTATAATCCTTACCTTGGGTAGTAAATTTTTTTACTTCAAACCACTTTCTTGCATTAAGAATTCTATAGTAATTAAAGATTATTAGAATAACTATTATAGAAGATAACTTGATATACTTCATCTACTATTTATTCCCTAATTTCTTAATATCATTTTCCTATGCCCTATTATCTTAAATACATGGGCATGTATCTTATTATTTTGACCAAAAATACATTAGCTAGGAATACAAACAGATTTCAAGAAAGTTTTTAGTACATCTTAACTATGACAATCCTACCAATAATGAATGTGAGAAGAAAAAATAATGAAATATGTTTTGTTTCACTATTGTGATGAGAAATATATACGATTGAATGAGGAACTATTGTCAACACCTTCAGTCAGACATTATTCATGGTCCTAGCTTGTGAGATCCATTCCTTAACTCCTTCAACTACTTAGTAATATCCAAGGATTCCATTACAATTGTTATACGTTAGAATAATTGTCTAGTAGTTACTATAGACTAGTCATGTAAACTTACAAGATTCTATGGGCTAGTTTCTAGTATTAATCCATTTACTATGAATTAGCTTTTCACAATTGCTTCAGGTTGGCACTACCTAGTTGTTACAAGTTCCCACTACCCAGTTGCTATAGATTTGTATTTAGTCTTATTTTCTCAATATATTAAATACATTATAATATAATTAAACCAATATATAAAATATACTACATAATTCATATTAATCATAAAATAAACCATTTTATCCATACAAACATAAACAACATATGCATCATATTCATTAGTGTTATTTATAGGTGAAATACACAAAACATAGTTTTTAATGTCTAAAAGGTTATCAATAGGAGGTTTCAATGAAAGTTATTAGGGGATTAGATTAAATTTTTTATAAAAATCATCATACCCCCAACTTAATGGTTTTCTCATGCTCAAGAAACTGATAATTTATAAATCTCATGGACATGTATAATCCTAAATTCAAAAGGTTCTGATGATCTGGAGCCATACTTTCCATAAAATAATTGATGAGCCTCCATCTTTTTCCATCTCTTATCTTCTACATTCCTATGAACTTGTATTTTTTATGTCCATTCAAGATTGGGAAACTAAAATAATGAGGGTTGAAAGGTAATGGCTATCTAGTTCAATTCCTCCCACCTTACAATTTCTATATATGCATGGAATCTTTTGAGGGTTGTTTTGAAATTATATCTAGAAAATGGCTCCTTCCTTCTCAATTCAAGTGTTATATCCTTCCATATATATTTATAAGCATTGAATTTTTTTTATCAATCTCAATCAAAAAAATAATGTACTATTTTTAGGCTTCAATATGTTCTTTTAAAAACCATTCAACTACTTCTCTCTTTCTCATTAGTGAGACCTAGTCTTTATCTATCAAATTAAACATGGTGGCCTCCCCTCTAATCATCAGGGTATCTTCCTTTTGGTTTTCTTTTTATTCCATCAATTACTGACCTCTCTTTTTCATTCACCAAATATGAGGAAAAATCCTTCAACACAACATCACCCACATATAGGTTTGGGTTCCACTCTACATCATGAGGAACAACATAGTTATGTATATAAAACTCACATAATTGATTTTGAGATTCATGGATACAACTACTATAAAACTTAAATAATGATGTGAAATAAATCACCAAGTGGGGAAAATCATAGTATACCCTCATGAATTGAAAATTTAATAATTTATCCTCAAGATAAATAGAGTAAAATCAAGTATGTGACCTATAATTCAAAATTTTCTCCGTCAATTTTCCCATATCCTCCACTTTTTATTTTAGTCTCATGATTTTTTTCTCATCCTCTTAAAAATTATATTTAAATACCTTATTTTATTCTTTTAACTAGTTATAATGCCTCTACCATTGAATTTGTACATCTTTCAAAATTTTATCTCCCCTCAAATACATTTTAATAAAAAATAGTGCTTGGTCAAGGCTACTTGTTTGGGTTGAAGCAAATTCCATAGATTTCTCAATGATTTTGGAAGTGGCATGGTATTCTTATAGTACATGGGATGCTATATATTGTATCATAAATGGTGCCATAGACTATGATATGAGTTGTGATATAAGAACCTATAAGTGTACACTCTTTGATTCCACCACCCTTATCAGTCTATCTAATCTATTTTCTTCTCATAATTATCTGACTTGGCCCCTAAAGAATTTGATTTACCTAAGAGCCTACTCTAGGGTTTAAATTTCTACTTGGCATGGTATTTTAGGGTTCTCTTGGTCTACTTTCTCCCTATATTATCATACCACTCAAAAATATCCTCATCTTCTTATCTTTCTTCCCTAACATCCCTTTCGATTAATTATGAAGCAGTGGCTTCATGTTCCAATTCTTCATAACCTAAATATCCAAAGTTATATGAAGTGGAATACTCTTCTTCACTATTACTGGTTTTTGGATTTATTTCATTTCTATCCCTTCTCTCTTATTTAGGTGAATATAAATTGATGTAAATCAGGGATTGGGTTCCTAAATTATGTTTTATATTCATCTTTCCCCTCAACCCATATTATCTTATTCTATAAACCTATAAATTTTTAGCTTTTTTCAAGTTTCAAAGTTGAGGGAACATATTATTTCCCTTATTTTTGTGCCCTTTCTTCTTCTTACCATTTTTATGGAGAGGGTGGAATGATCACTTTTATTTTTATTATCTTTGGTTGCACCATAATTTATTATAATACAGGTTATACTAATGGTTCAACAATGTCCTCTTGTCTTTCTAATGTAGATTTCACTTTTTAAGATATCTATACTTCCTCTTCTTCTTAATTCTCCTCTTCTACTTCTTTTTTAGATTCTTCATCCAATTCCTCTTCTTCACTCCCTTCCTCTACCTCCTCTTTTAATTTCATTTGTATAAAATCATCCCAATTTAAACTAAGTCTACTATCTCCTATACATAGTTGGATAATTTATTGAATTAGGCATTAGTGGGACAAATATTTGTGTTTTCCTTTTTGATATTATTTAACATCCTTCTCAAAAAAATTAGTAGAAAAATTAGCACATTTACCCTTATATCATGCCTTAGATTATTAAGGAATTTTAATTGAGTTTCATAGAGCATGGAGTGTCTACCCTCATAGGTTAAATATTTGACAATAAACATATCAATTTTTCCCATACTTAAGGTAAATAGGATTAGAGTGTGCATTGATTTGAAAATGCTAATTGTTCATCTCCTATGTAGAATATATCCCTTTTTGTTACGGCACTAAGTTTTCTCTTCCATAGCTCCCCTATCCTTAGAATACTAGTTACTTCACTTATCAATTCTTTGGTGACTCTTAACCTCAACCCCTTGATAGTAACTTCCTTATTTACAAAGGTGATAACAAATTATTTTATAATGTGATCATTGTACCCAGTCAATATTTCAAAATATGTCATCCATCCTAAATTTTGGAAGATATTGGTGACATCATGATTATCCTATAATGGTGTGAGGTTTTTAGGTTCTCTCTTAATAATATCTCCTCCTATGGTTACTTTCTGATTACTTACAAGAAAATAAAAAGAATGTTTTTTAGGTTCTATTGGAGTAGTAGTGAGTTTTACTTGTTTAGTGATTGTTATTATCATGACTTTCCTTATTCACAACTAAATTAATTATTTATTTTATTGTGTGTTCCTCATATCACTTACATATCAATACAATCAAATCTCCCCCAAACTATCATGTCACTCATCCATGAGTGGAGGAAAAGATATGTCAAATATGTAGCAAAAATGTAGGTCATGTTAAAGGATTTATGATGCAATGTATCAATTATGATGAGATAAGTTGCCAAAAAGGGAAGTGAATTTCTATTGGCTAAGCCTGTAGAAATTAAATAGCACTCATAATAATATGATGACATAACCATAAATATTCACATGAAATAAAATATGATTATTTTGGAAGAAGAAGAAATTATTACCTTTACCAAGTTAGTTACCAATCATGTGGATTTACACAATCACCTCAAGTTAGTTCTAATAGCAGTAAGACATGCAGAAAGCTAATGGAGTAATGATGAGATGTAAAGTGTATGGAACCTTGATGGTGCTCTTTCTAGATTGGTTATGTGTCTAGTGGGTTTTGTATATGTTGATGAATGTGTTTATGTGATGATCTCTATGGATTTTGATTGATGGTAGTCATGCTAGTTACTCATATAGGTAAGTGATTGTAGGAAGAGGATTTCAAGGTGTTGTTACCCAAAAATATTACTCATTTTTGGGACAAAATTTGAACTATTTTGGTCCCACAGACCAAAATTGTATCTTCCCTTTCCAAAATTTGTCTTGGGCATTCAAATTCCTCATTTTTCAAGCTTCTCAGAAATCTATGGACTCTACAGGCTTGAATCTACAGACTTTGCAGGCTTAAATCTATGGACTCTGTAGGAAGAGAAATATACAAAATCTACAAGAAGAAAATCTATGGACTCTGTAGGCCAAGTTCAATGGACTTCATAGGTTGATTTCTATGGACTCTGCAGGAAAGAAGCAAGCTCTCAACACTTGGGTGATTTCAGAGTTGGTTCAACCAAAAGAGTTCATCAGTGAGCTTCTAAGTGAGGCTTGAACCATTGAACCACTTTGGTTCAATGGTTCAATAGGTTCAAGGTTTAACATGTTCAATGCATTTAGTTCAATGAGGATCAAAAGGACTTAGCCAAATCAAAGAGAATGAACCATTAAACCGTTGAACCATTAAACCACTTTGGTTCAAAGGCTTGGTTCAATTTAGTTGGTTTAAAGGCTTGGTTTAATTCAATTAGTTTAAAGGCTTGGTTTAATTCAGTTGGTTCAATGCTTCGGTTCACTCAGTCGGTTCATCAAACGGTTCAACGGCTTTTGGTTCAATCAAAGGGTTCATCGGCTTGGTTCAAAGCTTGGTTCAATGGTTGGTTCAAAGCTTGGTTCAAAAGAGTGGTTCAATGAAATTTTTTAAGAGAGCCTCCCAAAGGACAAGTGCCCTTGCGGAGGGCACTTGGTAGACAAAAGCACCCTTTGAAAGGGTCATTTTCAAGGAAGCTGCAAAGCTAAGTTATTTCAAAATTTTGTTTAAGGCAGTCGAAAGACAAAGGGATTTCCTTTAGGAAAAAGACTAAGGCATAATTCCTTCAGACTTTTTGTCTGAAGGAATTTGGGAAAGAAGTTGTGGGAGGAAAGCTCGAAGGAATTTCCAAAGGCCAAAGATAAAGCAATTGAAACAATTCTTGCAGACTTTTTGTCCATGGGAAAATGTCTGCAGACTTTTTGTCTGTGAGAAAATGTCTGCATAAAAAGTCCATGGGAAAATGTCTACATAAAAAGTCTGAAGGATTCCAAAGACAAAAGGCTGCCGAAGGACCTCGAAGGGTAGGTACCCTTGTGGGGGACTCTTAGCTACCAAATTAAAGGACACTTCCCAAAGCTAAAAGGTCACCTTCCCTTCGGGAGGATGCAAAATAAGAAAGCTGAAGAAAGCCCAAGGGATGACGCACTTGAAGACGTCAAAGTCAAGAATAGTGAACTAGCTATTAGAAATTTAAGCATATTGACAAGTGTGTGAACATCAATTTCAAGGTTCATAAAATAGCCATTGATTTTGAAAAGCCTTAAAGAAGAGCCAAAGAACTTAGCAACCTGCTGGAAGAAAGAATCTCAAAGGCTATCTGAAGACCACTCGAAGGGTAGATACCCTTGTGTGGGGCTCTTCTCAACCTAAAGTGGATCATTTCTCAAGGCTCAAAGGGCATGTCCCCTATGGGAAAGCTCAAAATGACAAAGCTGAAGGAATTGCTGAGGAAAGTGACGTGCATGTGGACGTCAAAGTTATGACAATGAAATAGCCATTGATCCTTGTAGTTTTAAATCTATGGACCTGAATGCATTCAAAGGCTTTAAGGCTAAGATTAGTAGGAATTAACTAAGGAACAGAGCATCAAATTGAATCAAGGACCCAATTCAATTAACCAGAAAAAGAGGAACGATGAAGAAGGATCAGATCACCAGGTGGATATTGAAAGATGCAAACTTTCAATAGTGCGACTTGTTTCTCTGCATTGAGAAAAGCAAATGGGTAGATGCCCCTAAATTCTAGCCTATCTTCTTAAAAAAATTCAATGCAACATGATGTGTTACTATTCCCAAGTTTGTCTTGAAGAGGCTATATAAGGGACTCTCTTATTAGTGTAAAAGGATCTCTCTCTGACAATCAGAAATAAAACTCTACCCAAATTGAAAGGCATTACTGAGACTTTGAGCTCAGATTTTTGATTATATTTTGTTATTGGAATAAGAAAGCAAGTGACTTTTCAAACTTTGTGTTGTGAATCTTTGTTGTTGAGGAAATTGTTCTTATGTCTTTTTCCTTAATATATTTTTTGTTCCTTTAATTTAACAAGTAGAATTAGTGAAAGTAGTCAGGAAGGTGTCTTGAAGTCAACTGTGGAGAGACTTTGTGCCCCCACAATTGATTTTAGTGTGTTTTGTTTTTGTTTTTGTGTAAAGGACCTTGGGACAACTTTGTGCCCTCGTTGTCCTTTGTATCTCACTCTTGGGCAATTTAGGTGGAGACTTTGTGCTACATCTCAATTTGTTGGTTACTACGTCCTTGTTTACATTTTGTAATTACTACCAGGAGTATTCTTGTGGTTTTTTGAATAGTAATTATGAAAGAAGAGGAATGCTTTTTGTCATTTACCTTGATATTTTTCTTTTGATTTGCATGCATCATCTCTAAAGAAAGAGAGATGGATGGTTTGTCCTACCCTTGAGTATTATTTTCTATTTATATATATATATATATATATATATCATATCTATAGGGAACCTCCCCTTGATGAGAGGAGAGATTAGTCCCCTTTTGATGTGGTAAACCTACACATTTGGATGACCAATCTTCCTACTTTGGCTGATCAGACCTATTTGTTTATCAGTACACTGATTGAAAAAATATTCAACCAACAGTTTTTGGTGACTCCGCTAGGGATATACATAATTTTATGCAATTTAGAACCTCAAGTTTCAGATTGAAACATCACCTGTGTCTTACCCATTATCATTATAACCCTTATCCATTATAGACTCTAGCGACTCCATTTCATGTCTTACCCATTATCCATTTATAGGCTTACCATCTTCCTCCACCTCTGTTATTTTATCTGGTTTGCAAAAACCAGAGCTGCTGGGAAAGAATGCGCAGTTTAAAACCTCAAGCTTCAAACTGAAGCAAGGTCAATTCTTTTCCATTTTTTTTTCACAATTTGGTAGATTCAAGTTATACACAAAGCCAAAGGGCTAAAGGTATTATTGACCCTATATTCGAGTTGGTACAACAAAGTAATTTTGATCTATTTCCTTCACCATCTCATCTCCAACAAACCAAGAGCTTTCCTCCTACTAAATTTAAATCTCTATTACTAGACAAAGTATCCACTTCTATTGTTGATAAAGCTTTGCCAATAATTACCCCTCTAAGATTTTTTATTCCTCCTTTTCATAGTCATATAATGGCAGTTCAAGGCCCCTGGGGTAATGCTTTTGGTCCTCTCAATCTTACTCCACCTCTACATGAGCTTCCACACAGTTCAAGGAAGAATTTCTCCAAATTCTATGGTGATGGGAAAGTTCATCCTGATGAACACATTATAGCCTTCAACATAGCCTATGGAGTAATTGGAGTAGAATTTGAAGATGTAGCAGTCAGGCTATTTATAGAAACATTACAAGGTGGTGTTGTAGATTGGTTTTATCATCTACAAGCTCGATCAGTAACTGATTGGAATACCCTCAAAGCTAAGTTTGGAGCTATATTCAAACCTATAGAAGATGCACATGCCCTTCTAGCTTAACTCACATAGATGAAGAAAGAGCCTCATGAACCAATGAGAGACTTCATAGCCAAATTTGACAAACTGAGGAATAGAATTCTTGTAATTGCTTGACCTACAGCTAAGAATCTCAAATGCTTCTTCATTAATTCTTAGTTACCTAAAGTAAGTTTTCTTTTGAGATGTGCTGGTTAAATAGATCTTTCTACAGCTCAACTTTTGTCCATTGAGGTAGAAGATGATCTCATCTTAGTAGGGAAGATAAGAAGATATCCAAATAGAAATAGACCCTCATCATCTTCTTAATATTCATCTACAGGAACCAATGATCCAATGGTGCAAAAGCTAGCAAATGAACTGCTAGCCTTGAAAAGACAAATGGCACAAGGTATGTCCTCTGCTCCTTCATATAGAGATATGCCAAGAAGGACATTTCTAAATCAGTCATATCAAGGCAATGCTACCAGGAATCAAGGGCAACCAGATCATCTTCCTTCCCTACAAGGGAAACTTTCCCTTGAAGCTCCTCCAACCAACTCAGTAGTTGGATATTTGGAAATAAAACATGCTTTCTCTTTCCAACCTAAGTTTGAGTAAGAAAATGATGTTGATCTCTTCACAGAGGATTAAGAAGAATCAGCTGGTGACTCCCACATTGGTTTCCTAAACTACCAAGATGAACCCAAAAGAAAAGGAGAAGCTTTTGATGGATCATATGCAGTGTTTACTAGGTCTAAGAACCAATCAGTCCAACAAGCTGATAAAGGTAAGATAGAGAAACAACCTCAACTAGCAATTACAATTGCTAAGTGTGGAGCCACTCTACCTTTCCAGTCAAAGGATCTGGTGATTACCCAAAATACAAGTACATCAATTTCACCTTCACCTTCTACTTCAATTTCACAAACCAGCCCTCCTCCCATCCCTCCTAAAACCCAAAAGGTTGAAATGCTTTCCTCTGTTCCTAGTCCAATTCAGCCATTTGACATAATCGATCATGTCAAGAAGACCAAAATTCAAATGTCTAAAGTTGAATATTTGCAGTCCAATCCTGATCAATTGGATAAGTTGGTCCAATGTGTCAAGAACTAAAGCATCCCTGTAAGACAAGAGGTTAAGAAAATAATTCATGATTCCCCAAAGAACATGCCCATTCTAAATAATCTTGTCATTACTCCTCCAGCTGTCCCTAGGAAAATAGAACCTTTTTATGTTTCCTTATTGATAAATGGTTATCAACTCAACAATTACATCATTGATTTTGGGGCATCTAACAATGTCATGCCTGCTAAAGTCGTTGAGTCTCTAGGCCTCACATTGACCAAAACCTTTGGGATATGTTTCTCCATGGAGAACAAACAAGTACCACTACTGGGGCAAATCAAAGATGCCCAATTTGCATTTGCAGCCTTTCTAGACAAGAGAATCAAGATGACTGTCTTGGTGGTTGACGTCCCAACATCCTATGGCATTTTGCTTGGACAAAATTTATGCAAAGATGTGGGAGGAGAACTAAGCATGGACATGTCTGAAGCAAGGATCCCTATCCAAGGCATAATGAAGAGATTGCTTCCTTAAAAAGAGGCAAAATACGTGGTCACCCAAACATCGGCCCCTGCAACACAAATTCTATTTGAGTCTTCAGGCAGGGGTAATTATTTTTTGACCATAGAGAATGGTCATATTTCTATAGACAAAATTCCCATAGTTGACAATCTATGAATTGATCCAAACAAGACATCAGAAGAATTGGTAGGGCACAATATAAATAAGGAAGGATCTTCCATCTCTAATGAAGAGAAATCTAATAGGAGATTAGCTTTTGATGATGCTTGGATCTTAGAATCTGATGGTAGCAATTCTTCTACTAATGATGGAGTTGGGACTATGTTGATATCTCCTCAAGGAGATATTCTTCCTTCATGCAATTTGTAATTTAACAACACTAACAACACACATGGATGTGAATCTCTATTACTTGGATTGAAGATTGCTCAAGATGAAGAGATCAAACTCCTTCATATCAAAGGAGATGCTAAGCTGATAGTTTGTCAAGAGTTTGATGTGGATAATCCAATCATGTGCTAGACTGAACTAGAGGAATAACCAATTATGGTAATGGACCATGCTGCTGCAAATCAAAATCAAGCAAGGGAACCCTTCGCCAAGAAAGTAAGGAGTTATGGCTTTCAAATTGAAGACCACATCTTTTCATGGGGAAAAAAGAAGAAAGAGCCAAGAGGAAGATGCAAAAAATTGGTTTCCTGGTGGAGAGTTTCATTCGCCCGTCACCATTTCTAGGGAAAAAATGCCTTCTTGCTAGTTTATTAGGATAGAGCACTATTTTTACTATCTCTCAGGAAGCAACATCTGAAACACTTCAACTCTTGAAGTATCAGATCATTGCATCTATATATATGTATATTTGTATAGTTTTTAATTCTATTCTATTTTGTTTGTTTCCTTTTTTGATGCCTTCCATTTATGGGTAGAATGACTTCATATCCCAATGGCATACTTCAAGGCACTAGAGATTTTGGTTTCTACTCCCTTCAATTCTTTTTTATAATTGATAGAAGTTCCCCAACTGGAGCTAGCTGTTGTTCCCCAAAAATATCACTCATTTTTGGGACAAAATTTGAACTATTTTGGTCCTCTAGACCAAAATTGTCTCTTCCCTTTTCAAAATTTGTCCTAGGCATTCAAATTCCTCATTTTTCAAGCTTTTCAAAAATCTACGAACTCTGCAGGCTTAAATCTACAAACTCTACAAGCTTGAATCTATAGACTCTGTAGGAAGAGAAATCTACAGACTCTATAGGAAGAAAATCTATGGACTTTATAGGCCAAGTTCAATGGACTTCACAAGTTGATTTCTATGGACTATGTAGGAAAGAAGCAAGCTCTCAACACTTGGGCGATTTTAGAGTTGGTTCAATGACCAAGTTCAACCAAAAGAGTTCATCAGTGAGCTTCTAAGTGAGGATTGAACCATTAAACCATTGAACCATTGAACCACTTTGGTCCAAAGGTTCAATGGGTTCAAGGTTCAACAGGTTCAATGCATTTAGTTCAATGAGGATCAAAAGGACTTATCCAAATCAAAGAGAATGAACCATTGAACCGTTGAACCATTGAACCACTTTAGTTCAAAGGCTTGGTTCAATTCAGTTGGTTCAAAGACTTTATTTAATTCAGTTGGTTTAAAGGTTTGGTTTAATTCAGTTGCTTCAATGCTTCAATTCACTCAGTCGGTTCATCAAATGGTTTAATGGATTTTGGTTCAATCAAAGGGTTCATCAGCTTGGTTCAATAGTTGGTTCAATGCAAAATTTCAAGAGAGCCTCTTGAAGGACAAGTGCCCTTGTAGAGGGCACTTGGTTGACAAAAGCACCCTTCGAAAGGGTCATTTTTAAGGAAGCCACAAAGGTAAGTTCTTTCAAAATTTTGTTTAAGGCAGCTGAAAGACAAAGGGATTTCCTTTGGGAAAAATACTAAGGCATAATTCCTTCAGAATTTTTGTTTGAAGGAATTCCTTCAGATAAAAATTCTAAAGGAATTTGGGAAAGAAGCTATGGGAGGAAAGCCCAAAGGAATTTCCAAAGGCCAAAGACAAAGCAATCAAAACAATTCTTGTAGACTTTTTATCCACAGGAAAATGTCTACAGACTTTTTGTCTATGGGAAAATGTCTTCGAAAAAAGTCTGCCAGAAAATGTCCACAGAAAAAGTCTGTGGGAAAATGTCCATGAAAAAAGTCCTAAGGATTCCAAAGACAAAACGCTGCTTCAGACCCCAAAGGGTAGGTGCCCTTGCGGGGGACTCTCAGCTACCAAATTAAAGGACACTTCCCAAAGCTGAAGGGTCACCTTCCCTTCAGGAGGATGCAAAATAAGAAAGCCAAAGAAAGCCTAAGGGGTGATGTGCTCGAAGACGTCAAAGTCAAGAATGGCAAACTAGCCATTAGAAATTCAAGTGTATTGACTGGTGCACGAATGTTAATTTCAAGGTTCGTAAAATAGCCATTGATTTTTAAAAGCCTTAAAGAAGAGCCAAAGAACTTAGTGACCCTCCAAAATAAAGAAGCCTGAAGGCTATTCAAAGACTACTCGAAGGGCAGATACCCTTGTGGGGGGCTCTTCTTGACCCAAAGCAGATCATTTCTCAAGGCTCGAAGGGCAGGTCCCCTCTGGGAAAACTCAAAATGATAAAGTTGAAGGAATTGCTAAAGAAAGTGACGTGCCCATGGACATCAAATTTATGATAATGAAATAGTTGTTGATCCTTGTAGTTTTAAATCTATGGACCTGAATGCATTCAAAGGCTTTAAGGCTAAGATCAGCAGGAAGCGACTAAGAAACAGAGCATCAAATTAAATCAAGGACCCAATTTAATTAACCAAAAAAGGAGGAATGATGAAGAAGGATCAGATCACCAGGTGGATATTGAAAGATGCAAACTTTCAATAGCATGACTTCTTTCTCTGCATTGAGAAATCAAATGGGTAGATGCCCCTAAATTCCAGCCTGTCTTCTTAATAAAATTCAATGCAACATGATGTGTTACTATTCCCAAGTTTATCTTGAAGAGGCTATATAAGGGACTCTCTTGTTAGTGTAGAAGGATCTCTCTCTGACAATTAGAAACAAAACTCTGCCCAAATTGAAAGGCATTACTAAGACTTTGAGCTCAGATTGTTGATCATATTTTGTTATTGGAATAAGAAAGCAAGTGACTTTTCAAACTTTGTGTTGTGATATCTTTGTTGTTAAGTAAACTGTTCTTATGTCTTTTTCCTTAATATATTTTATTTTCCTTTAATTCAACAAGCAGAATTAGTGAAAGTAGTCAGGAAGGTGTCCTGAAGTCAACTATGGAGAGACTTTGTGCCCCCACAATTGCTTTTAGTGTGTTTTATTTTTGTTTCTTTGTAAAGGACCATGGGACAACTTTGTGCCCTCATTGTCCTTCATATCTCACTCTTGGGTAATTCAAGTGGAGACTTTGTGCTACATCTCAATTTGCTGGTTACTACATCCTTGTTTACATTTTGCAATTACTACCAGGAGTATTCTTGTGGTTTGCTAAATAGTACTTTTGAAAGAAGAGGAGTGCTTTCTGTCATTTCCCTTGAGATTTTTCCTTTGATTTTCATTCATCATCTCTAAAGAAAGAGAGATGTATGGTTTGTCCTTCCCTTGAGTATTATATATATATATATATATATATATATATATATATATATATATATCATATCTATAGGGAACCTCCCCTTGATGAGAGGAGAGATTAGTCCCCTTTTGATGTGGTAAACCTACACATTTGGATGACCAATCTTCCTACTTTGGCTGATCAGATCTATTTTGTTTATTAGTATGCTGATTGACAAAATATTCAACCAACACAAGGAATTATTAAAATGTTGAGATGTGCTTTATAGTAGTTGCAAGAAACTAGGGGAAAAAATAGTGCATATAACTATCCATATCAATTGAAATCAAATATTTTATTCTTCTTATGATAATACCATCATCTTATAGAAAATTCATCTATCTCTATATCAAAGGTGTCCAACTATGATTGCTCTCAAAGAAACTACATCACATCCTTATGTTGTTGGTGTCCATCCTGTAGCATCTTCTACTCTTTGTTTCTTGTATACTTTCCATTTTGTTACAATTTACACCTTTTTGTATCATTTCACAAATTCATGTGGCATCTATTCTATATAATTTACTACTTTACATGTAGAAACTAATTCTAGCTTGTAGAAACTAAATTTGAAATTTGTATCAAGTAATATGCATGTTATAGTTTCTTAGGGGAGGTATAGCAGTTGTTTAGGTTTTAGGAAGAGGTGGTGAGTAAAGAGGATAATGGAAAGTACATTTGTATTACTTATTTTTCTCCCTTTATTTTATTTTTTAATCCCTTGGATGGTCATCAACCTAATTTTCCATCTAGTGTTTTTATATAAACATTGGTCATGTAGTGACTGGTATTGTAACTAAGTCTATCAACAATGCCTGAAGGTTTTCAATGTTGATTTTTTTTATGTTTTTTATCTTGACTAATTAGTAGAGTAGTTGATTAGGTAAATTTTTTATTTAATCTGTACCTAGCCAAGAAGATGTGTGACTAGACTAGTCTATGATAGAATCCTTACTATTTGTCCATGGAAAGGAAGGGTATGCTGAAATATCCTGCTAATGTTTGAACAAGGTCCCCTATGGACTGAGTAGAAGGAAGGTTATGCTCATACATAAGCTATCATATGATTCTTTCTTTGAAAGGGGTTTTTTTGTATAATTTTAGCTGATGACCATTGACTAATGAGAAAAATTATATCGGTACAATTATGTGTAACTTAATAAATCCATTATCAAACACTTCCTCTATCTCATAAGGATAATTCATATATTTCTTATATTCCCTTTGTGTTCCTTATACTTATAATCAAAAAGCAAGGCCCAATCTTCCATCTACAATTATTTCATCTTGATATACTTATCATACCATCTAATCCACTATTGATACACCATTTTTATATGATGCATTTATTCTATTTAGAGTTAATCCAAAGCATTCAACTGCATATTTCTATTCTTTTATGATTTTGACAAGTCTAGATCAAGCTCTAAATTTGTCTACAAACGTTTATGCTCAAATTCTATGGGGAGAACACATTTCTTCTCATAGATCAGTTCATATGGGTTTAAATATAGTTTTAATATTCTATGTGATCCAATTTTCCCATACTACTTTAGGAATATGTGCTTCCAAATCCTTACTGTGCACATTTATTATTTTTGTGATAATTTATTCTAATTTTCTATTTGTGACCTCTGACTATCCATTCGATTGAGGATGATATGGGGTGTACTTCTTGGGCCTAATTTTATATTCATAAATAAGGGTAGCTATTAAATCAGACATGATATGAGGCCCTTGATTTATAAAAATATCTCATAGAACTTCATATCTAGTGAATATTTCCTCATACATAATTTTAAAACTTTTTCATCTCATGCATGTGTGAAGGGTTTCACCTCTTCTCATTTGGTCACATAATATGTGAAAACTAGTATGTACTCTTTATTGTTAGATTTAATATATTTTGGTCTAAAAAATCAATTCTCCATTTTTCAAATGGTTTCAAAATCATTTGAGGTTAAATTAGCATCTCATCAAAACATGTTAGTTTCCACATATATTGGCATTGATTGCACTAGAAACTTCGTCTTTATGCAAGATAGTCTAATAGTAACATATAGTTAGGATCTTGGTGAAAATTACCCCCATAGGGTTCATCATGACATGCTCTAAGGATGTAAATAACCTCATCCTCTCTCATACACCATCGCATGACTAAATTAGGCCTAGTGAAAAAGAGGTACCTAGAGATCCATGAATATGGACCACTTTTCTCTACCAAATTACACCTCTATGGAGAGATGTTTTGAAAGTGATCCTACATCCAAATAATTATCAATGTTTTCATACTAAGGAGTGTTAATGGAAAATGCAAAAATATGTTCATTAGGAAAAGAATATTCTACTATAAGACTTTGTTCATCAGATGTTAAACATAATATAAATTTTACAACTAAATTATCCTTACCTATCCTATCTACAATAGTAATATCAAACTCTTATATAAGAATCAACCATATAATTATCCTTATAATGGATACTAGTTTATTTATTAAATACATGATTGTTGTGTGATTAATATGGATGAAAACTAGATAACCTACAATGTAACATCTAAATTTCTTGATGGTGTAGACTATGAAAATAAATTATTTCTCTATCACTATGTAATTAAACTCAGCACCTTGGAGGTTTTTTCTAATAAAATATATGACATAGCTTAAAGAATGCTCCTTTTTCCCAAGGATGACACCATGTGTAGTATTAGAGGCATTTGTGTGGATGTGAAAGGTTAATGTATAATTATGGAATATCAATACTATATTTGTTACTAATATATCTTTAAGTTCTTATAACATTGTTTGACATGCATCTACCCAAATAAAATTAGCATATTTATAAAGTAAAACAAATAGAGGTGTTATAATTTTACTAAAATATTTGATAAATCTATGATAGTATACAACATTCCCTAAGAAACTTTGAACGTATTTTTTTTATTTTGGAATTGCTAGGTTCTTAATTATGCTTATTTTAGTAGGTTTTACTTTAATTCATTAAAGAGATATGTGGTGTCCCAAAGCAATGTCTTTAGTCAACACCATATAGAAATTTTCATGACTTAGGGATAGTTGGTTGTCTTGATAACATTAGAGGAATTTATCCAAGTATTAGAGGGATTTTGTCATATGTTTTTCCATATACTGTGAAGTGATCCATGTAAATCTCAACATAATCATGGGATACATTATAAAATATGCTCAAAATATCCATTTGAAAAGTAGCTGGAGCTTTGCATAGACTAAATATTGGTATGGTGTATGCATATGTACCCAAAGACATGTGAAATAAGTCTTATATTGGTCCTTAGGAGATATTCTAATCATATTATAGCTACTAAACCCATCAATAAGGTATAAATATTTATTTCCTTTCAATGTGTAAAGTAATTAATCAATGAAAGGAAGAGGAAAGTGATCTTTCCTTGTAGCTATGTTTAAATCCCTATAGTCAAAACATATATGACATTTTCATCCCTTTTAGGTAAAACAATAAGAGGTGAAACCCATTAAAAATTATAAATATGATAGATAAACCTTGAATCCAAGAGTTTTTATAACTCAGTTTTGATTATGTATTTAACAATGGGATTCATCCTATGTTGTGGTTAGTGAATAGGTTTTCACTCTTCCTTGATGTAAATGTGGTGGGTACATAGATCTAGGGGAATAAATCTCATGTCATAATAGTCCCAAGAAAATATTGTTTTGTAGCTTTTGAGAGGATGAGTAGTTTAGCTTCTTGTTAAGGTTCTAATTTATTTTTGATAATAAGGGGTTGTCTTAGAAAGATTTCTACTTGTTTGAATAGGGAAAACACAAATTATACATTAGCCAATAATGTGGTATGGATGAAATGGTGTGGAAGTAGTTGATGGAGGGTTTTAATATATCTTATGGCATCATAGGAACCTCATTATGTAATAATGTCTATGAGGGGACATGGTACACATTGCAAGAGATTATGTATTTCTAACTCAACTTGATAGTTATTTTCAAGGACATTAGTAATTACTATGTATTCTTCCTGATCTTTCAAGGATAAGTTAGAGTCAATTGTGAATAATGTATGAAAATAAACTTATTCTTATTCTACATATTCTACCAAAGAATTTTGTTTTGTTTCATAGGAAGGCTTGGCTAGTGGGTACAACACTAATTTCTTAGTGTTATTTCCATTTTAAATTAGCATGTACCCAGATCAAAAACCAATGTAAGCATCATTTATAGCTAGCCATGGTCTTCTTAGGATAAGAGGGTATCCTCATAAGTTGGATTTAGGTTTTAAGATGATAAAATCAGCTAGGAATTTCCATGAATCCATAACTATGATAGTCTTATATAATCCACTTTGGATTTACCATGGATCTATCTATCATTTGCAGAATGTTAGGTGTTGGAAAAAGACATTTAAAACCAATTTTATGCATTTTTTCCATAGTCATGAAATTTATGGTTGATCCTAAGTTAATTAAGGTATTTTGTATAAGATTTTCATCAAAATTAACATCAACTATACCGATATCTAGATCAAAATACTTAGGTATAACTACATTTACTAGCATAATGTCTATAAGTTGTATAACTACTTAGATGGTAATTGGATTCTTCCTCTTTTTTTCCAAGATTATTTAAGCATAATTCATGGACATATTTATTATAAATTGGAATGTCTTTTATATCTTGAATTAGTGTAGTTTTGACACAATTTTTTTAGTTATCCTATAAAATAAAATTGATATTCCTTATTTGAACATTGGATATTCAATATCTCAATAAAAGGAGGATTGATAGGCCCATATTGTGTTGTGTTCCTATTTGGTTTAGTAGTAGTGGTTTATTCAAGTGGTTACAGGTTAGTATGGGTGTTTGAAACCTCTTTAGGGGTTCTATTATTATGGGTGAGGTGGTTTGTGGAATAACATGTCATGAATGAAAATGGACTTCATTAATGTCCATTACATAAGTTGGATATCACATTATTTTAATGGCTTGTGTTAGTTGAACCAACTTGTTGGCAAGGTTTGATATAGGTTGGGTGTGTAATTATGGTTGTTTAGGATTTATTTGAGTGCTAGGAATCAAGGTTGGTTATTTTTGCTATTGTAATTATGGATTCTATGTAAATCCAATATTTTGGTTAAACTAGGGTTGGATAGTTCTCCATGGTTTTTTCCATTGGTTGGAAGAAGATAACCATTCCTAATTCTGATTATGAGGTTTCCAAGACTAATTTTAGGATGGTTTCCAATTATTTGGTGTTTAGGTATTCTATTATTGCCAATTTTGAGGTCCAATTATGACTTTTGGGTGATTACCAATTTTTTGGAGGTTGGGCATTCTTTCTTGGATAATTATGGTTTTGGGGTGGCATAGGTGTCCAAACATTATATCCATAGAAATTAGGGGTGGCTAAAAATTGAGAATTTTAAAATTTAGAATCTAGTGGCATACCTTAATTAGGTGGCCTTTGTTGCCATTTCCTTTACTAATCTACATATAAAATATGATATCCATCTCCACGTCACATGCAATTCCACTATTTAAGTATCTCCCTCCATTATCCTAGCCACTTTTACTTGAATGGCATGGAATTTATAGTCTATTTTATTTTTATGATAGTCTAGATGATAAAGCATCAAGGCCTACTTTATTTCTTCTTACTTCTTATTTATGTGTATATTATCCATTTGTGTATCCATGTGACTAATAATATCTTGCTTCATATCCTACAAAAAATTACTTACCTTTTCTCGTGATATTTTTTTTATAGCTAATGAATTATCTTGTTCCAGGTTTTGTTCATTGTTAAACTTGAATAATTCTTGCATAGAAGGGTTATCTCATCAAATGTCAGTTTTGATACATCTCTACCACTATCAATTCAAATTATTCTAGGATATCTTCTTTAATTCCATTAAATAATATCAATTTGAGAGAATCATAATTCAATGTGGTCTTCTTATATTTTTTCAAGATGAACATAAACCATTCCATGTAATCCTATAGTGATTCATTTTATTTTTGTGACATTCTTAAAATGTCATCTCTCCTATAGTCCCTTCCTCTATAGTAGTTTTTATATTTGAAAAGAAACTTTTCCTTCATATCCTTCTAAGTGGAGACTATATCATTCTCTACACCAATAAACCATATAAGGGCTACATATTTGAGTGTTTTTGGAAACAAATTCAACCTTTGAACATCTTGGTTGTAGTCATAGTTGTAGCATAGGACATCAAAATCAAAGAGGAACATATTTGGATCCTCATTTTATTTTACCCTAAAATTAGGTAGGAAATAATGAGGAATATTTTTCATAGGTACATTTCCCTTAAGGGTGTTGATGGGAAACTCAAAGGTTGAAAACTCATTAATAATGTTTTCTTCTTAATGGTCCTCCATGAATTATCTAACTATGCATAGACCAATAATTTATTGCACACACTCTTCAAATTATTCATCAATCTATATAATCCATAGTGAATAATAAATGGAAAGTTTGGGTTTATTTAAGGGAAAAGAGTGTCTCCTATATGGAGGTAAGGGAGTGGAGTTTCTTGAGAATCTTAGCATAGGTTCATTAAAGAGGTTATCTTATACAATAAATTTAACATGTGTTATATGTTTGATATCTCTTTTGGGGGATAGAAGTGATTTAAATACTCTTTTAGAAAGGAGTTTAGGCAAGGGTGGAGGGAGTTGACTTCCAAACTCTTAAGTGTTGGGTAGCCAAATAGGAACCCTATGAAATAGTGGAAATGTGTTCTTTTCAGGAGTATGGAAATCCTTTTCCTTTTGATTCTTGTTTTTTTCTACTAGTTCAACCAAGAACTCCTCTATTGATTTATCCTTTAGATATTATAATGACAAATATGGAATTTCTACATGTGTTTCCTTATGACTTACAATTACTACAGGTTATGACTTTATTATTGTAGTAATTTCAACCATTTAGGCAATAATTTACCTAAATGTTATCATTCTTGTTACACACAAACCAACCACTCTCTTTATCTTGTGTTTTTACCTACCCTATCCTATACAAGGTTAGTAAAAAATGTGTGTTTGGGTTTTTCATTAATCTAATTATTCATAAATAAAATCTTTTGCTTAGAAATCAATAAATAAAAACTAGGAAAATAGTAATTAAAAGCCACAAAAATAAGAAATCAAAATAATTTATCAACTTGAAGATAAAAGTTTTTTGACACCTTCCCTATAAATGGGGCCAAAATGATGAGAATAATTTAACCATAAATTAAACTAATGCATACCAATATCTTAACATACAACCTTATCAATCAATAAAGCATCACTTGGTTTATGAACTCTACTTCCTTCAGTAATTTTCAACCTAGGGTGCATTAATCTTTACAAGATGTTGATATTGTATGTGAAACACTTATTCATTCATTGAGATTTAGTGATTTCATATAAGTAACCCACTCTTGCATAGAGTAAATTGCATAAATTAAAATTACAAGAAAGTAAATCACATTTGAAATAATTGAATGAGTAAAATTAATTAAAATAATTCTATCTAAGCTTCTCTTAATAAATTAAATAACATTCACACCAATCACTATTATGCAAAAATCAACTCATGAATCTTAATTCACACATGTAGAATTTATAATTAAATAATTGCATGCTTGAACATAAACTAATATTTAATATAATAGATCAAGATATTCACTACAACTCTTTATGAGGGGGCCATATTTGGTTGGATTTGAGTTATAACCCTTCCTTTGGGTAGTAAACTTTTACTTCAAATCACTTCTTGCATTAGGAATCCTTTAGAAACTAAAGATTGCTACAACAAAGATTACATAAGATAACTTGATATACTTCAACTATTATGCATTCCCTAATTTCCTATTACCATTGGCCTATGCATTTTAATCTTAAATACAAGGCATGTATTTTATTATTTTAACCATAAAATACCTAAGATAGGGATACAAACAGATGTGAGGAAAGTGGTTGGTACATTCTAACTATAAGAATACTACCAACAATGATTGTGAGATTAAAATAGAATGAAAGATGTTATGTTTTATGGTTATGATGATAAATATATACAATCTATTAAGGAGGAAAAATTATCAAAATATTTAGCCATGCATTGTTCATGGTCCTATCTTGTGATATTCATTCCTTAACTCCCTTAACTACTTAGCAACAATTAAAGATGTTGTTACAACTACTACAGGATGGAATAATTGTCCAGTAATTGATATGGGCTAGTTATGGTAACTTACATGTTTCTATGGGATAGCCAATATAGGTTGCATTAATTTATTCAATATTAATTAGCTTTGCCAAGTTACTACAAGCTAGCACTACCCAATTGATAAAAACTAGCACTACCTATTTGTTATGGGCTAGTACTTGTTGACCATTTTTAGTCACCATGGAGGAGCAGTGTTTGATTTCTATTCAAGGCTTAAATATCACTTACATGCTTCTCAAGATTTAGTCAATCAATCCCAAGACTTAACCAATTATATGTAGTCATTTGTCATCCCAAAATGAAATACTTTGACAATTTCTATTTTAGGATTTTTCCTAAGTGATTGATTTAGGAGATGATGAGCTTAAATTTGATGGGCACATAATGATGTCTTGATGGATTATCAAGTTATTAGTCATCATGGGACTTATACCTTTATTTTGAATTTTTCATGGTGCCATGTGTCAATATCATAGTAGTCTTGAGTACTTGCAAATGCTTTCAAAAGTTTCCTAATACATGTGTCACTCTCTCAATAGACCTGTCCCTATTAAAAAGTCTTTTAAAGACAATAAATTTTCAATAAATTTCATAGTAAGGTGATGATGTTAGAAAAGTATCAGTAAGTAGGCAAGCATGATGCTTCCACATATCACAATCCCATTGATCTGGTGACTTGGAACCATCTATATTATTCATAACCCTCTAAGATAACATGTTAGTGGGATGATTCCATGTGCCACAATCCCACTACCCCACTCTAACAAATATTTATGTACATTCCAAAGAGATGTCAAAGCCTTAAGGCTATTAGGTGAGTGGGATGGTATTGCATGGCATGATCCCAATGATCTATAGCCCTAGGGTGGTCTTTGTAAGCCTAATAGTAGATCAAGGTAGTAAGTTATTGAGATGTTACCAAATGATGAAATATTACTTCATTGTAGGAGGAATAGATAAAATTTGTGTATAAACTCAACTGATCAAAAGAGGAATGAGAAGGAACCATGTGGAAGTGGTTAGCCTTAACTATATAGTGGGAAGAGAGCATTAGTTGGTAAAACCTAACTGAGAAATCCCAAAGTAATTATGAAGATGATATGTGGGGGACATAGATAGTGGTAGGGGCTTAATGGGTTAAAAGAGTGATGCATCCAAAATAAAAAGGAGATAATGAGTGAGTTATTTCCACATCATCAATGCACAAGCTTAAATTTTATGGCTCATCCAACCATCAAAACTATCAATATCCATAATTTGACTATGTACTCAATTGGATTTACAAAAATTAATTTGTAGATTGATTACTCACTAAGAAATGATCAAGTGGGAGGTATAAATCAATGAAAAATTAATCAGTGGCACCCATTAAAACATGTCATGCACATTAGAATCAATAACATGACAAAAAATACAAATTCATACTTAAATAAACATGGTGTGAAAGTCTTTAGGGAGTAGTATTGAAATCAAGAGCAATGGATGTAGGTTAAAATATTCCAAGGTAGTAATTATAAGAGATTTATAGCTAAACTCCTACACATGAAATATTAAAAATTTATTTATGGTCATTGAGAGAATAAATATTGGTTAATTCATAATGAATGAGATAGTGTGTTGAGCTAACAAGCTTAATTTCAAGGTAATCATCGCATTGCCTCCAGGATGTAATCAAAGTCTTGATTAGCTTTGGCCATCCCTTTACAATTCATAGAGAGATTTTTTATCTTGAATTCTTGATATTCATTTAATTCTCTCAACTATATTTATGATTGTAATCAATGACCCATGGGCTTCCTATTGCTTGTAAAATCTTGGGTCTTTCATTATAAATGAGTCGACATTTCTAAGCATGGTAATGTTGCTGAAATTTGATCTCCAGGATCCTTTTTCCACCTGAACCTTGCATTTTAATGAGAATTAAGTTCACCTCTCTTTATTGTTTTGCATATTTTTCACCTCTCATGGTTTTTTTATCTTTGTCTATGGATAATTTTTATCCCTCTCATTGATGCCCATTCCCAACACCTTGTGCAAATCTTAGCTATTTTATTATGAGTTATATTCTATGTAGACACTATATGTGGTTAATTTATCATCCCTATGAGTGTTTTATTATTCTTAAACCTCCATGTGAATCACTTATGCAATTAACATGTTCATATCAGAGCCTATGTGATATTTTCTCATCCTCTACAATTTTAATGTGTTATTTAAAGCTTTTAGAGTTGATTTGTCTAGTCTTGGTGCATCACCATTATTTACATTTCATCAAACCCCTCTCTCATTTCCCCCCAACATATTTTATATTTATTATTAGTTGTATATTACCATTCAACTCTTTTAGGCCTACACATTGATCCTAAATTAGATGCATTTAGATTACAAGGAAGCCAACCTTATTTAGTGATTTGTCATAAGGATTGAATGTATCCCACACCTTGGGTATGATCCCATGATCTCATTGAACCATCTTATAATTAATTGGGTTCATGTTTTGAGTGATAATAGTTTTTGGCACACCTAGTGGGACCCTATTTGATGATCTTCACATCATCTATTAAATAATTTTGGTTTTTTCTTCAGTGCATCTTGCCATTTAGGGTAAATTATTTAACACCATGGTAACTCCAAGGATTAAATACATTTATTTTAATAGTATAAGTGATTAAATATTATCAAGGATCAAGATTTAGGTGATATTTTTATTTTTTTCCTTCTTTTGAATAAATTTAATCACTTGGTGACTATGATGGTATGTACTTATTCTTTAAGAAATAGACCTAATTATTTATCTTCAAAGGATATATAAATGTATTTTTGGTCTATTTTAATGCTCTAATATGCCATAATACATTAGGAAACATACCCCTTCCCCTCCAATTTATCTAAATACATTTTTATGCCATCCTATTATCCATATCAGACTAAAACTACTACTATTTTTATCCTGAATAACCCTATCATAGAAAAATATCATCCTAATCATAGTGTTGTCCTCCATCCCATGCCTACTCAACATTATTGGAAAACCACTCATGCTTATAATCAATCTCTTGAATGCTATGTTGCTCCTAATTATTCCAAACAAAGCATTAGATAAATAATTCTAGACTTTAACTAATGGATGGAGGTTGATAGAGAGATAGAGTGTAGTAACTAGTAGGAAGAGATTACTTACCAATCATACATCCATAAATTGGATTTGAGTGAGCAATAAAGATATCATGAAGAGTGTTTAGCTAGGTAGATTGTAGCCAAAGAGGAGTATATGCACCAACTACCTATGCAACCATAGGAGAATTGATCCTAAGCAATCCCTTTCATCCCTAGTTTCAAATAAACTAATCCTATAACTACACACCAACCTATGATAAATTAAACTTTAACATTCAATATCCCAGGCTTCAAGCAAGATAAACCATCTAAACTTTCAAGTAATCCTCCGAATTTTCAAATCCCAAGTTTCATAAGTCCCCATCTTCTGATAGAACCTATTCCTATGAAAAATCAACCTATCATCCCCCAATAATAGCCCTATAAAAATCCTAATATTCCTCAAGATCCTCAATATTCTCTACCATGGCATCCTTATTAGACAAAACATCCTGATTTTAGGATGCCAAACCTTGGGAAGGCCACTACTCTTATACCAACTAAAAATCAAGATGAGGAAGAGATTGAAAAAGTTGAACCAAGAAGAATTTAAAGTTTTAAGAGTGCATACTCAACCTCAAATCCAATTCATGATTGATAACAAACCATAATGCCTCATATTTCATTAGTTAAAACCTCTTTCCCTCTCACCATCTCCATTTTCAAAGGGGGACCTTCTGTATGGAGAGTAAATGAAGACCATTTAGATGAAAAGTAGGATATTTCAAGTGAATATGATGAGGAGATAATCATTGGTAACCCTCTTTCTATCACTATACTATAAAAATAAAACTTCAAATAGCAAGAAGAAGATAATCTTGATGATGAGAGGTTAATTCTCTCTAATTAAGAATGCTTTAAAGGGAATGAACAAGACTTTTCTTGGGTAGACGAGCTTCCATTCAACATGGAAGAGGATTAAAATTAGTTTGGTTGTCATGGATTCAACCTTATTGAAGAGGAATTGGTCTCCAAAGATGAAGGGTTTGGGTCCCTTCATAAGGTATATTTCAACTTCTAACATGCTAGGGGAACTCTCTCTCTATTGAATAAGAAAAAAGTGCATTCCCTCTTACTCCAAAGGAGGAGTTCAAGAAAGAGAGAGAGGTTGAGACTACCATCTTATTTTATAGGCTTCCATGTTACATGATGGAGAAGAAATTTGAGGATGAAAAAAGTTTTAAAATAGAGCATATGATTCAATAAGTAGACCCTAATCAGCTTAGGATCCATTTTCAAATACTGACAAGTGAAAGTGAGTTGTAGGACTTATTTGAGGTCTTAAAAGTAGGATATGTTCCTCTTTAAGGGGACTATAGTCTGACTAACACTGAATAGTGTAATTTTGGTTAGAAAATAAAGAAACAAAAGAGATGCAATCCATTAAATCTATTTTCCCAAGGGTCAGATTTAGTTGGTATTGATTTGTTTAATATTTTTCAATGTTGGCTATCTACTCCTTGATAATCCTATAGATACTTTCACACTCCTACAGGGCAATGCATATGTGTTTTGGTCTCAATCTATCAAGCATCAAGATTCATATCTTTTGAGGCTAATTATTCAAGCATACCCATCATTTTATCAAGAGAATACCCTATCAATCACCTAGTTCATTTGAAGGTTGAGAAGGATAAACCATCACAAGTTATGCCCAATCTAGAGCACAAAATTGAACATCAAGAAAGCCAAAATTAACCTTCCTATCCACTCCAGTATAGTTTCATTTATATTTAGTTTATGTGGGTAGGTAAGTTTGTTTTCATCCTTGAATAAGTATTTCACTAGTTCATTGAGCATGTAATCTTCTTCTACCTTTAGTTGGCTACCCTCAAACCTGAAAAACATTATAGATTAGTAAGAAAAGGTAGTTATTATATAGAGCTAGTTAATGGATTCATTTAGGTGTCCTTATATTTAGTTAGTTTAGGGTATTTTAGTTTCATTTTCTTTTCTCCAAGTGTTGTGGCATATTAATTTAGATTTATTTTGTTTTCCCTAACTACCTACGTGCACATTATAAATAATTTTAGTCATTATTCTTACTCTAGGTGACTTTGGCATAGTTGTGCATTTATTTCTCTCTTTTTATTAGGGGAAATTTAGTTTTAAGTATTAGATTAGGTAAAAGATTAGAAAGAAATCCAAAATTGAAGCTCAAAAGTGTATGGAATGGTGTCTAAGGATGTCAAAAAACTTTGGGAAATTCAAGGAGTATATCAGAGACAAATCATGAGAATTTTTTAAAATTATCAGTTCAATTATTTAGTATCTAACCAATTAGGTTGTATTTGTTTTGAAATTTTATAATGAGGCTTTTTTGGTGATCTTATGACTCTATGCCCATGGATTGATTCAATGACTACTATATTTATACTTAGCAAGCAAACAACATGTGAAGGTCGCTAGAATGCTGACCATTTTTGGTCACCATAGAGGAGGATCATATGAGTTCCATTCAAGGTTTTGGGATCACTTATAATATTCTAAATATTTATTTGATCAGTCCCAAGACTTAATTTATTCTATGCAATCACTTGTAATCCCAAAAATAAATGCTTTGACACAACCATTTTGGTATTTTCCCTAGTGATGGATTTAGGAGGTGATGATCTTAAATTTGATGGGCACCTGAAGATGTCTTGATGTCTTCTTGGGTTGTCAATTGAAGTGGGATTTAGAAATTTATTTTTAAGGTTTTTTGGTGCCACATGTAAATCTCACAATAATATGGAACCCTTTTAATAGCTTTCAACACTTAGCTGATTTTTAAAAGTTACTTGGGCCATGTGTCACTCTCCCAGGTCAAATAAAAGTTCTTTTGAAGACTTAGTCAATTTTAAAAAAAATTCCTATTGAGGTGATGATATCAAACAAGTAGAATAAAAGTAGGATGTTTCCATATGTCATAGTCCTGATGACCTAAAACCATCTATATGGTTCAAATCCCTTAGAGTTAGAGGGTTATTAGGATAATACCACATGGAAGAATATTTCTACCCCACTCTCTTAAAGATTTATGCATAACCTAGAGAGATGTTAGATCCTCTAAGATATGCTACTAGTAGCTGATTAGGATAGCACCACATGGCATGATCCTACTACTCTACAACCCTAGGGTGGTCATTTTAAGCCTATTAGTGTATCAGGGTAGTGGATGAGTGAGATGTTTCCATGTGGAAAAATCTTACTTTACCATAAGGGGAATAGACAACATGCATGTGTAGCCTCAATTGAATAAAGGAGGAGTGAGAAGTATCCATGTGGAAGTGATAAGCCTCAAGTGCACAATGGTAAGAGAGCACTAGCAAGCATAGCCCTACTAAGAGAGTATAAATTAATTGGGGAGATGACACATGGAGGCCATACATAGTGTCCACATCTCAATGGGTTAAAAGAGTGATGCAACTAAGTAATAAAAGAGATAATAAATGAAATAACACCACATCATTAATGCATAACCTTACATTTAATGGCCTATATAGCTATCAAAATCATCAAAAGTAATGATTTGACTATGAACTCAAATTGATTGGAAAAAATCAAGTTGTAGATCAATTCCTCACAAAGAAATGATCAATTAAGAGGTAGAATTCAATGTAAAACTAAGTATGGGCACCCACTAAAATATGGCATGCACAGTGGAATCAAGCATAGGATATAAAATACAAATTTAACCTTAAAAAACCATGGCATGACAGTCTCTATGGAGTAGTATTGAAAGTAGGAGCAGTAAAATTAGTACAAAATCTTCGAAGGTAGTAATTCTAAGAGATCTATAGTTGCATTTCTAAACATGAAAGCTTAAAAATTAAGATGTGGTCATTGAGTGATTAAAAATTAGTTGATTCACAACCAATGAGAGAGTTTGTTGAGTTGACAATATTAAGTTCAAGGTAATCATTACCATATATATATGATGTAATCAAAGTCTTAATTACCTTTGGTTATTCTTGTCTAATTCATAGATAGATTATGTGTCTCTAATTCCTAATATTCATTTAATTATCTCAATGATAATTATGATTATAATCAATGACCCATGGGCTTCCCATTGACTATAAATCTTGAGTCTTTCACTTTAAATGGTTTGACATTAATATGCATAGTAATGCTGTTAAAATTTTCCCTCCTAGAGCCCTTTACCACATAAACCTTGTATTTTAATGAGAATTAAGTTCACCTCTCTCTATTTTTCTACATCTTGTGTGCCTCCCATGGTTTTTTTTATCTTTGTCTATGGATAATTTTTGTCCCTCTCATTATTTTCCATTCCTAGCACCTTGTGTAGATCTTAGCTCTTTTCTTATAGTTCATATTATGTGTTCATATAGGTCTATGTAGACACTATCTATGGATCATTTATCATCCCTCTTAGTGTTGTATTTGTTCCTTTACCTCCATGTGAATCACTTATGTAATTAAAGTGTTCTTATTAAATCCTATGTGATATTTTCTTATCCTCTACAATCTATAGTGTGTTCTTTAAAGCTTGTAGAGTTGTTTTGACTAGTCTTGATGCATCACCATTATTTTTCTTTTAGCAACCCACTCTCTATTTTCCCCATAACATATTTTAGAATTAGGATCATTTGTAGATCTCCATTCAAATCTTTTGGGTCTACATTTTGATCTTAAATCAGATGAATTTAGATTAGAAGGAAACCAACATTTTCTATAGGTTCATCCCAAGGATCACAAGTGTCCCATACTTTAGGGGATGATCCCATTGTCTAACTAAACCATATTCTAATTTAGCAGGTACATGGTTTGAGTAATAATAGTACTTAGTCATGTTTTATCAAGATATTAAACACATGATATTATAATTAAACCAATATAGAAAAGATAGTCCATAAGTTATATTAATCATAAAATAAACTATTTTATCCATGTAAACATAAACAACATATGTATCATATTCACTAGTGATATTTATAGGTGGAATACATAAATTATAGATTTTATGTCTAAGAAGTTGTCAAAAGGAGGTTTCAAGGAAATGTATTAGGGTCTTAGATTAGGTTATTTCTACAACTCATCACACAACATAGGACTGAGAAAATATTTAGATCTGAAGTTGAACATACCTTCTGACAAAACCAAGGATCATTCCACTAGGAATTCATATGGGGAGGGGAAGAGATTAACCATGGCGATTGTTTCTCCCCTTATAAACATCATGATATATGTGAATAATAACATTAATTAATTATGTTTACTATTAAAACATGTCATACATAGGTCTTAGTTTTGTATTTTTGAAATATTTTTTTTATAAGTTTTTATTTGAATTATGTCCCAACCAACATATTATCCCATTAAGGGTATGATTAATTTATGTTCCTAGATTAATTAGTGAAAATGTCACATTTTATGGGAAATGAGTCACGTATAAATCAATGTTTGAATCATAAAAATGATCATGCTTTGTAAAAAATCTATCATTATCATCACAGTCAATATAATCATATATGTGTTGTGTATCTCTAGTATCCATAGTAACTTTTAGACTCATTTTTATGTCAGTAGAATGCATCAGTGTTCTTTGTGGAACATTTTTGTGAAATTATTGTAGGTTGTGAATGAATAGGTAATGTCTACTAAACTTGAATATATTTTTGATGTAATGGATATTGAAGAATTGATCTTAAAGTCAAGTCAATAAATTTCCTCTAATTTTCCTTCCTAGGTTAATTTTTTATAGGTTATATAATAGGTTATTATGGAGATGCCTGAGGAAATGTCTCAGGGTATATGGGATATTTATATGAAACACCTATAATCATAACCACACAATTGATATGAATATACTTCAATCATTGATGCACTAAAGATTGGATTACATGTATCTTATGTAACCATAAATCCTAATAGCATGTCGAATACCTTAGTGTTTGGAAAAAATAAAAACTAAGTAGAAATATTCTTGGTTCCTACCATAAATGGTAACATAATTCCCCCAAGAGGATTTTTCTATTTCCCTTGAAAATTTTTATTATATTTATAATTCTAATCAAGATTCTATATGTATACACCCAAACTAGTAATTCATCTCATGGTGCATATGTTTTCATTTGACCCATTATCCACCATCAGACATCCATTATCCACCATAACACTATGTATATGACATGAGTCAATGAAAACACATATGAATGAAGGTGTATTGGTATAATCATCATCAATAATTTCATGTTTATCGAGTGTGATTGTAGGTCATTATATTTATATTATTGTATTAATGCCTTGATCCTTAACAATATGAAATCTTTTATTTTATTTCCTCATGATTATTTGTTTCATTCCATTTATTATATGATAACTATAATATGACTTCCCTTATTGATGTGATAAAGAATCCATAAATTAATGTTTAAGAGAAGTTAGGATGATCAAATTATTTTAGGGTAGCATTTTTAATATAATACTTGGTTTACTTTGTAAACTAGTTACTTTTAATGTTTTATCATGGTATGTGGAAGATCTTACTTCTATGTAATCTATATTTTTAATTTAACTTTTTAGGTATTAGATATTCATTAGTTATAAATTGTGACATGTGTATATCTTTTTGTGATCTAGTAATACTATATTTTACAAAGTGTTGTCTCAATGGAGTGCTTATGGTGAGATATTCATGTCATAAATTGATAATGCAACAATCATTTAAATTTATATTCATGATTATCTTTATAATATAGATCACGATTTATTTTTTGATGTACCATAGATCATTCTCTCTTTACTTTCTTACTTTGTAGAGTTTTCTCTAGATATACAATTATGCCATTTGTATCCTTATGGTTTCTTAGAAGGGGTGTCTTCCCTTTATCTAAATTAGGTTTTTCATAAATAAGACATCATAATTTATCCTTTATTACCATGTTTGAATCATCTTGATACTCCCCTAGTGCTATAGGTGATAATTTTAGATAAGATATAAAATCATATATGGTAGTAGGAACTTCATTGGCATCATATCACTATCATCCTCAATAATCATTAGATTTGTATTTTTAGTATTGACCAATAGAGGAAGATATGATATCTTCTCATTTATGTTTTAGACTTGTATGGGGATTATTTTACCATTTCTTGACTAGTTGGTATATTTTAAGGTGACTTATTTTTTAATTGTTTCTCCTATCTCATATGTGTGTATTCATTCTATATGTATGACTTATAATGGAGGTATTATATAGGATTTAGGGTCTCTTAATTGTAATATAAATCCTTCATTAGATTCCACAAATTTTAAATATTTACAAGGTTTGTTATACATGAGACATGTATGTAAACTAATTCACCTTATTTTTTATTTTTTATATCTAAACAAGTATAATTTTTTGAAACAGTTAGATTATATAAAGTATATAAATAATACACAAATATGAATGTAAAAATGGAGAATATATTTGACCAATTTCAACTTATTATAAATTAAAATGACCATATGGAGTTAGATATTTATAATTTTACCTTTTTATGTAGTTTTGAGACTAGTTGTATGTGACTAAAGGAATAAAAAGACATTGTGAGTCACTTAGAATAGGAACTAGGTGTCTAGAATCATGAGAATGAATCTATCAATTTGTAGATACCTACACTTGATTATAGAATCTATCCTAATCTATACTTATCTACATATATTATTCCCATTTTTTTAAACAAAATCCATGACACCTACTTGTAATATGTCTTTGTATGTGATATAAGGGGCTACATCTATGTATAGTATCTAGAAACTTTCTCCTCTTTGAAACCCTAGTTCCACTTTTGAAATTAGGTTTAGGATTGAAAAATGGAAAAGAGGTGGGATGAGCTAACCTCAACCACTCACTAGTGAATGGTTGAGATATGCCTACATATCCAATACTCTTAAGATGGAATTTAAACCACACATATTTATCCCCATGATGTGTATGTGTGAAATGGTGCTCCTTTAATGAATGAAACTTGTAATATAGCTTTTGACACTTGGAAAACAAGAAAATTTTCTTGGATTAGATACTTCAGACTTGTCTATGGCTTGGTCCTTGTGACTAATTTATGAATTAGTAATTTTAGGGAAATCCATTTGAATGTGAAAGTGTTACAATATGATTGTTTGACAATGCTAAGAGATAAAATAGGCTTAGATCTTCTATGTATTTATATGTTTCTCTTTGTTTACTTTATCATGCAATGACATGAAAAACACATATTCCATTAGATTTAATTTTAATTATAAAATTACCATTGTTTTAAGTTAGATAGGTATGTTAGGATTGGATGCCTCTATAATTTGATAGGACTCTATGTCTAGTGAATTCATCTTAAATGCAAGAATATCGATATGATGATTTTGAGATAGTCTAAGTATGATAATGAAGAGTTTAGGCACATACTAGGGAATTATTTAAATGAGTGATATAAAATTACAAAGGTCAAACCCATGGAAATAAATTATATGTTGGAGAAGGGTGTGCAAGAGTAATATGTATATGCACAAGCCGTGTAAAAAGGACCATTTCATATAATCTAAACTTATGCCCCCTAAACTGGACTAGAGTGATTTTTAAAAAATAATAAATTTCATATAATCCAAATAAACTAGACTAAGAGTATGGTATTAATTTGGATCTATTAACCATATATTGCATTGGAAAAAAAATAAAAATAGAAAATTTTGAATAGTTTAGACTTATTTCTAATATATTTTTTGGAATTGGAATAGTAATAAACCCAAATTTTTAAAAATTATCCCTTAAGGTATTTTTAGGTTAAGACTAACATTTCCAAGTGTATAATACCATATTATAGTTATAATACTAGATTATATTATTTACACAAGCATCTTTCAAGCATAAATTTTAATCATCGATACAAGGTGGATGGGACTATGTCCATAACATGAATATAGTCTATGTAGAATAGTAGAATATAATGTAAATGGTTTGAAATTACTTGAAATATAGTTGTTAACTTATTAGGCTCCACTATGACATCCAATGTAATCTTTTCTAACACTTGGAGAGGTATATTATCAAAACCTATAATGTTCTTATTTCACACACACACACACACACACACACACACACACACACACACACACACACACACACACACACACACACACACACACACACACACACACACACACACACACACACACACACACACACACACACACACACACACACACACACACACACACACAAAATTTTAATAAATGTGATAATGAAAATGTTTAACCGTGATCCATTATCTATAAGCGTGCACTTAATCCCCTTATTTAAGATCTATACTTAAATAAAAAGTAGGATATTCTAATCTATAGTATGGTGAGTAGTCAAATATTATTTTTCAAAAAAAAATTATTTTTCACTATCCTTTAATGTATTACCAATGAATGCAAAATAATTTAGTTTTACATTTTTTGGTAAGTTTGTAACATGTATTTTTTTTTAGTAAATAATGTCTTTATATATTCTAGATCTCTTGATAAATTATAATATAGTGATTTTGGTGGGATTTTTCTTAAGTTGATCTAAGTCATCATAATATTTATTTTCATTAGTTGGTACCTTAAGTGGGGGATGAATATCAGGAGGGACATTTCTATTACCTTAACTTTGTCCTACAAGTTTATATACCCTACCTATTCATTTTGTGATAGTATATGCCTTTGAATCTAATATAATCCTAGGGTAAATAATATGTGAGGGATGTTGGCTATCTCTACCATGAGGATTTGAGGAAGGAGGAATGAAAGGAGTCATACATGTTCTTTCCTTTCGACAAGTAACCAAAAACATCTCATATTAAACATTCATGAAATATGTGTTACTAAAGAGAGCTAATATTTCATCATTTTTAATATCATACTTAGTTTTATTATAGTTGAATTTATCCCATTTCATTGCATGAGATATAAGTACATCATATAATTTATGAAATAACCATGCAACTATTACCATCATAGCTTAGATTTAATAATATAAATAATTAGAATCCATGGTAATTGTGTTAGTGTTTCGCTTATGTAAATAATGAAAAACTAGAAACCAAATATGAAATTCAAACCCTAATATAAGATAAATTTGAAACCCTAAAAAAATTGAAACCCTAATATAGGAATAAACCTAGGGGTTTTCATGTTCAAATCAATGATTGGGTTCAAAAACATGTTTTACTTATTTTAGATTACGGTGGTCCTAAAATAGTGTATAATTATTTATAGACCAGATTATGTAAAATATAAACATAAGACACAAATTCAAATTGAAATGATAACCTAGATATTGCATTTATATGATTTAGAAATAAAAAAATATAGATGGAAAAAGTGTACTTAGTCTATTTTAGTTATGCATTGCTCATAGAATATTCCCATGTGTATGAAAATTCTTTTACCTACATTGTCAATTATTCATATGTGAAACAAAGGCTCAAAACTTATTTATAAATTACTAGAAGACTCTGAAACATATGGTATACAATAATATATGGTGGTTACTAAAAGTGTTCCTATATAATGTGTGAGTATGTAACTCCTAAGACTTCTATGTTAGCACTTGTAAATTCTTATTATGCATGTGCCTAGATTTGGTCCTATGCATAGCTTCAGTCCTTTAAACTAATATTTTTATTATTTTCCTTAAATATAAACCCTATTTATGATTTTGACCACAATATAATCCTTTAAAATGGGTTAGTATTTTAGGTTAGACATCCCCAACCACTCCCCAATGAATGGTTGATTATTTCCTACATTTTAATAATCCTAAAAGGTCCCAAAACTATACATATTTATCCCACATATTTGTATATGTGAAACATAATGATTAATACCCTCAAAGGATCAACCTTAAAGCTAAATTTAAATACAAGAAAGTTAAATTTACATGGCGTTAAGTGTTGAACGTCAAACATTGGATTATAATGCAATGTTTGAGATTCAATGCTTAACACCATGCAAATATAACTTTCTTGTATTTAAATTTAGCTTTAGGGTTAATCCTCTGAGGGTATTTTAGATATGTAGGATTTTATGATAATAACTAAAGATAATGTTGATTTATTTCTTAATTTTTCAAGTGTTTATTAAGTTAATTAATGGGTGATTATAACCTTAAGATTGATTTATATAAATATATATAGTTTATTCTTATCTATTTCCCACTATAACCACTTATGAAATGTTTTTAAGCTAACTTAATAGAGACTTACCCATTTTAAAATTATCCCTTGAGTGTTCTTAGACATTTTCAGTAGAGGCAGACACTTGTGATAACTATAACTATCCAACCATTAGCAGTAGTATCATGGGAGTGTAAATCAATGATATGAGATATGGAGAAGGTGCATTTATAATTATTTAATTCTCTTGTATAGACTAGGTTTATCTTGAATAGGTATTTTTATAAAATAAAGGTAGCCAAGACAAGATGTGTATACAAATAGATGGAAAGTGTGTAATAGAGTCAAATGTATGTACAATGTCCATGTATGTCAAATTTGATGTTCCCAAAGTTTCTAATACCAAAATTAGGTGTTTATAGGGGATCATATACATGAATAATGATTTCATCTAGGATCATAGCTTGGATTGTAAATTTAAAATACAAGTCTTTGTTTGTTGTCCTATTGATTTGGATAGATAATGTTTAACACTACTACATTATGCTTTTCTTGAAAATAGGGAATGTGGGTTCTTACTTGAGGAATGTTCATAGAAAAATTAATTTTCATTAAAATATTTTGATGTTTAGTATATAGATTCATAATCTCAAGGAAATAAATATGACGAGGAAGATTGGATAGTTATTTAATGGTATCATTCATTAAGGCTAAGTTGATTGTAAGATGACTATAATTGAGAAACAAAGGTTTGAATAACATCAGGTTTGAATGTAGAAAGTTTTGGACCTAATTTTTTTATAGTTTTGGTTTGTTTTGATATTACCAACCATGGAACTATAGTTGGTTCAATTATAGATGACTATATTGACTTAGGATATATAATTTGGAGTTTAGAAGAGTGTATGAGCATAGAAAATATAATGGAAATAATAATATAGTATACCAACACATATGAAATATATTGTATTGGCATAAGTGATATAGTTTTATAAATGGAAAATTATATCATCACATGTGATAAAATTGAATTACCAAAAAAATTGAACTATATCAACATGGGTGAGTTCATCATTTTTTTTCTATGTTTTAAAATTCTAAGGATTTTGAATGGATGGAGATTAAGTTTTGACATGTATGATATTGCCTGAATAGTTTTATAAGATCTAAGAGATGTCATAGGTTGAGCTTGAGTGTTCTGATAAGAACTTATGTGAGCTATAATTTTCTTCACTCCATTTATGTTAACCAAGATTTTTTTATGAGTGGAATAATTAGGATTAATTGAAGTTCTATGACATTAGTAATTGGGGCTAAATGAGGATAATTTTTTGGTTATGAAACATTTTTATTATCTTTAATTTCATTAGTATTTCTTTGAGATTGATTAAGAAGATGATTTTGGTAGATCTCAAGGTGAGAATTAACTTGATTAATTACATCATGCTTGACCTTAACCTCATGAGTTTTAGAAACTTTATCAAAGGCTTGATAGCATTCTCTTATCATAGAATCATGGTCAAAGTTACATATAAGGATAAAATAATATGATTAGGTAAAAAAATAATGAAATTTTTGTGATAATCACCCTAATCAGTGTGAAACCAAGAAAAGTTTCCAATTATAATATTGTTTTAATTTTTGGTCACAAATTATCAAGTTATTTATGTTGATGTCTAAGAAGTCCTCTCATAAGCTCATCAAGTTTATATGTGTTGATGATTATTGTTTTTATTATGGTTATTATTAGGATTAAGTGGTTGAAAATGTCTTCCCATGATAGGATTTTAAAGGGATACATTTTGTGAAGTACCTAGCATGATGGCATGAATATTATTCTTAGAGTCATGAATATGAAAATGAGTGTCAATAGCACCATAATTTGTATCATATATATTTTTAGGTCTCATAATAATTCTAGTATGTTTATTAAATTTAGGATCCTCAAATTATCTCATGATATGGTCCTACCTTTTAAATTGATGTATGGATTCTTCCAATGTTTGATGAATTTATGTTTTGGCTCATTATCCACTTTCTTACAATTAAAAAAATTACCTAAGTTGTTTTCAAGTAAGACATGCTATTATAATTCTTAGACCACTTAATTCACTAAGCATTATAATTTGATGGTAAATATAGGCTTTAATTTATTGTTCCATTATAAAACACCACCCATTAAGATTTTGGCAAGCAATTTTGTAATTTAAAAGGTGTTAATTATGAACCACTCCTTATAGATATTCCCAAAATATTTAAGGTGTAAAGTGGGATAAGTAGATCCATTATAAGTGATCGTAGAAGTGATTTGACCAATATCTAAGGTTTGATTTGAGGTAATAAAGGTTTATTTAGATAAGTTTGATAATTATTTTTTGAATTGGAGGTTGGTGATAAGATTCCTAAGAACATTCTTAAGGGAGTAGGGGGACACATTGATTTGGTACTACCCACTAGCCTTTTTGAGGTTTATTATTAATTTTTGAAATTTCATTTTATATTTTCATGAATTGTTTTGAACAATTTTATTGCATATGATACATTTGATTCAAAACTTGGATCATTACATGAGTAGTGTTAGGTGCATTGTGATTGGTTTGAGATGCTTGAGTCTCATGTTGAGTAGAGTAAGAAGTTTTAGTAGCATTAGATTCATGATTAACACTAGTGTTTATATTAGAATTTTGAGTTTGGTAACTAAACATAGGGTTGTTCATACTTGTTATTATGTTAGGTATAGTGTAAAAATAAATATTAGAGGAGGTTTTAAAATTAATTTCCCAAATTCTTATAGAAAAATTAAGTTGAAGTTTCAAAAAATGGAGCCATTGTGATGGCATGAACTTATTCAATGCTTTTTATTAGGTGTTATGGATGTTTTTTATGGTACAATTTCATCTCATGAGTGTACTCAAGATAATATTTAACTTCACCCTCAGAACCATATTCTTTGATATGTGTTAATATTAGGTTTAGGAACAACATGCTTAGTTTTTGTCATATCCATATTAGAATCATTAGAATGATTTTCTTAAGAAATGTAAAAATGGTATGCATGAGGTTTTTAAAGATTATTTCTAGTGTTAGTCATGAACATAACATTATGGTTGAGAGATTGATATACCTGTAAATCACTAAAGTATTTTTGGATTCATTTTGGTCATGAAGGAGTTCTATTGTAGGAATGGAATGATAGCCTTCAGTGATGCTAAAGGAAAACATATATAGTAAACAAGGTATGTTTTAAAAATTAGGAGAGCTAAGAAACTATAAAGATAAAAAGGACATGTGAAAATGACCAAACATAGTGGTGGGGTAAGATTCACATTGGGTTCACCAAAAAGTATGTAGGGTTAATACCATCAATAATTTAAATATCCTCTAATATATGAAAATAATAATCCCATAATAGATACAACATACATATAAATATGTCACTTTGTAAAGGGGTGGGTCCATAAAATGGAGGATCAAGGATATGATTGGTAAGCCTATATAAGGAAATGCAAAATAATGACAACCTAGATCTGAGATATAAAATAGGTAAACTAAAGAGATAGAAATGGGACTAGGTAGTGATTAATGTATAAATAAACTAAGAATTATAACCAAGAGGTGTCTAACTAAGGATTTTAAAGCATGCAAAAATATCTTAGGTTAAACTAAGCATAGAGAGTAGGAAATAACATTATGCTCTAGCATATGCATTTATAAATGAAATAAAATATAGAGTTTATGGATACATATACTTATATTGGATTGACTTATTGGCACATATATCTCTCCCTTATCTCGAGTGGCACTTTATGAGTGATGATTTAGGTGGAACTAAAGATGAAAATAAGAATAAGATAGTATTCATTTTACCTTATTTTTTATAAAACACTAGTTAAATGAATTAAGAAGTGTTTATTTGATTATATGTGTAAAAATATAAATATCATAATACCAAAAATATATAGGATTTACTTATTCTAATTTTAAAAAATATTCTAAATATGGAAAGTTTTTATTTTTGGAAATTACTAAGAAGGAATATAATTAGCTTGCACATGGATACTAGTTGACATTTTTGATTGTTTGATTATAAAAACTAGAATAAGAAGTGATTATGTGAGATTAGTATCAGACACTGAATCAAAAATAGAATATACATAGGTTCACTTTAATTGTATGGTGGTACAGTGCACCTAAGTCTCTTGACCATAGAATTATCCCAGTTTATTATGATAGTCTATAATAAGAAAATGATAAAGAAAGTAGAGATATATAGATGACACGTCAGAAGCATATACATAAAATATCTCAAAATAGGTCCAGTGTAGGCATACAACAATGTAATGCACCTAAGCCTATTGACCACATATTTATTTTGGTTGACTATGACACATAATTGATTATTTCACAACCTATTCATGAATTAATTAGGGCCATGGACATGTATTCATATCTAAAATAATGTACAAAGAAATTGTAATGATCAAACCCTAGTTTCATGTACACAAACCAAATTGGGATCAAATAGGGGTTAGAATCAAGGGCTTGAGTTAGACTGACCTTGGTTTATCCCTATTAAAAAACCTAGTGTTACACTAAATTTTCAATACTCTAAAAAGGGATCAAATTCAAATGTAGTTATCCAACTTAAATGTGTGTGTGTGGAATGATGAATGCAAATATAGATTCTCTTATTGTTATTTTACCCTTAGTAAAAGTATGTAAATGAAGATTCAACTTTCAATATTAATTCAATATACCTATAAATATAATATGAAAAATTTTAGTAGCTTTTGATAGTGAGGATAATCATCCTTAATGCCTTAGAGAAGCCTTATATTTTTTATTTTTTATTCGGGACCTATTGGTATGCAAAATTGGACCCAAGATAAGACTTGATGAATAAAAATAAGAATAAACAAAATGTGACTTGAAATAAATTCCAAAATATACTCATTGAAAAGTATATGATAAATAGATAAGGTCCATAGGATACCCCTATCCAATTACCATGAATATGTCTAGAAGGATAGAAGACCAAGAATGGGGATCCCCATGACAAAGTGGTAAGATAAATAATCAATAAACAAATACACATATTATAAATAGAGAAAATCTCAAATAAAATTCACCCATAGATGCCTCATTCATTATCAATAGTCCATCATATAAAGCTGAAATAATATCATAAAGGATGGGCTTATATAAAATTTGGGTGTCTACATTTGTCCCCTTTATTCTAGTAATGAAATTTATAGAGTAAAGGAAATAATTGGTACATGAATGTGTATGCAACACTTTATCCTTTTTGACTAAAGATGTTGATTGTGCCAACTTCATTTTTATATAATTTGTAATAACATATGGATTAGTTAATATCCATATATGAAATATTAAATATTAAATCTAAATCTACAAAAGGTAAATAGCAAGGAGAGAGTACACCTATATGCATCTTGAATTATACTACTTATGGAGAATACTCATTGTTTTCCAAGTAGATAAAGGATGTTCTAAATCTTGATTATTTCCTAGCCAAGGAAAGGAATAGTCCCTCAAGCAATAGAGGGGAGGTAAATATGTTGATGAGTGTCATTATAACCATGACCGTATGAACCTGATAAGATTTAGAGAAGATGTGCCCCCTTATTGAAGTACTTTAAGAAATAATTTACTTATGTTGCAACATTTTTGAAGATTTGAGAGTGATCAAGTCTCAAAATTTGGATATAACTAATCAAACCCATGAGTTAGAAATATGCATTATTAAAACTGTCAAGAATGATAAATAGTACCCAATGTGCTAACTCCAAAAATTTTGAACCATGTTGGGTTCATTAGAACTGAAGCTAAGGTTGTTGAGTGTCACTTGCCTCAAACATACATCGCCCACACATATTTGAATAACACTACTGCAAATAGTTCTAGATTCTAAATTTTCATAGTAAAAAAGGAATGAAGAATATACATGCCCCCACAATAACCACATTGCTCATAAAATTTTATTTTTTAGAATAATGTTTTTGTAGATACTTGTATTTGGTACAAAGACAATTTCATATCATGTTTCATAGCCTTTTACATGTATTACATCTTTTGACTAAGAGTTAGATATATAGTGGCATGGTCTCATGTGTAACTCTTCAATTCCATCTTATTTCACTAATTTTATCTACCCTTATGGGACTGTATGTTGTGAATTGTCTTTTATCTATTTTATCCTGGGGATCCCCACATGTGCTTTTTATTATCCTTGGGTTTTTATCCTCTAGACATGTGTCCATTTTGGACACTTATGTCTATACAAGTGTCCAACTATGATGCAAGTGTCTAGACTTATCTTTTTTTATTTTCCACATCTTTTGCTTGGTGACCATTTGGTTTGTCCCCTTTTATTCATCATATTATTGAATTTTCACATACCCCTAGGGCCTAATGCCAAATTAGGAGATCCCTATATATACAAGGTTATGGTGTAATTATATTACCTAGACTTTTAATTAATCAAGTTCTAATTAGCAAGTATTTTATATTCCAAGCTATCAAATTTCATTAGAGTACTATATTGAATGTTTGAAGCACTCAAAAGGTCACTACATGGTTCAATTATTTGTACCAAGGTTACTATAGGATGATGAACATATAGTTACACAATTATAATTCCACACACATGCCTAAGAGGTAGAAATACATGTGATAATAAGGCCCTCTTTGGAGTACTAACTATTTAGGCAACACTTAGTAATAACTATGGTTATTAGGATTAGCTCAACTCACATATTAACCCTTTTTTTACAAAGTTATACGAGGTCAAAATGCAAGAATTTTAGGGATTTATTATTGGTTATATTTCAAACATAGACAAACTTATTCTAAGGCACCAAAATGAAATGCAGGTAATAGCATAAGTCTGATAGAAGTTTTTATCCAATTCTATGCATGTTTTAGGCTGGTCACCTATGTCAATGTTTGATATCTATGCCAACATAACTATATATGGTTGACACAAGTGTCCTATATGTGAAAATAGATAAAACATAGAGTGAAAAATGTCCAGAGCCTAATTAATACCCTAAGATGATTTCATCTCACTATCACATCCCAGATCTAAACTTTGAACAAGATATGATCTCTCTATCCCTTAGTTTAACTATATTTTATTGTATTTATTATACATATAAATTAGTTAAATTTGTATTATTGACTATGTTTTAGTATGAATTTGAGTATAGTCTTACTTATTTCAAATAATGTTTTTCACTTAAGTGTGTTTGTGTAAAAACACAAATAGAATAAAACATTCTAGTGAACCTAACCTTTGTTTGTTGAACCAAACCCTAGTTTATATTTAGGGTTTTTTCTCCTTCCAATGTTTATATTAGGTTTCTATATTTATTTTTTAGATCATATTTATTACCTAAGCATTTATTAAGGAATGCTTATTTATATCTTTTCTCTGTGTATTTTTATTGAGTTCTTTGTGATCAGATGAAAAGTTAAAGTTATCATGGATTTTATTACACAAGGCCCCATAAAGCACCACCATTTGGATTATTTATTTAATATTCTTGATTATAAATGTATTACATATGAAGATCTTATGGAAAATCAAAAATAGATTAACACCTCTGATTTCTATTATAACTATGTTAATGAAATAACTAATGATGAAAATACAAGTATAAATGAACATGGTAATTATCATAGTATTCTTTCATATGGTTATGAGTGTAATGATACTCCTCTTAATTATATGGAGAATATTTATCTTATTTCTTATCTTTCCAATGATTAAGGGTCTAAAAATTCAAGCACAATACATTTTGTTATTGCATTACAACCAAGGGATACCATACATAAGTAAGAAGTTATAATTCATCAAGTTGTAAGTCCAAATGTAGTACATTCTCTAGATGCATCAAAATTGAATGTTCCTCTTCTCCTTCCAATAAAAAAACTATTGAATAAATTGAGTGCATGCCTTCTTGTCCCAGTTATGCTTATCTTGAAAATATTATCCCTTATTTTGATCACTCAAATGAAAATAGTGAAAGTACTTCTCTTTCTAAAAATTGTAATGAACAAAATGCATGTATTAATTCCTCTCCTCCATTGCATGAATGAAAAAATGAAAATAATGTGAAGGTATTAGTATAAAATTATTTTATAAGTAAAATTGATACAAAGAAAATTGAAACTTGCATTATTCCTTCTCCTAATTCACCCTCTATAAGGATATCTCTCCCACATTGATCCTACAAAGGAACCAATGGTCGATCGAGTCCTTCATAAAGAGACACATGGAGAAGGTGAACCTAAAAATAGATATGGGTACCTAAATAGATACATATATATTCCAAATATATTTCAATAGATATTTTAGATTTAGTGACAAAAACAAAACTAGAAGTTCCATTGCCACATGATCATTACAGTCAAGATTTCTTATTTCCATTTGTGTTTCATTAAATATGGTGATTTATTTATTACCAATATAATACAAGAATTTAATTAAATGGAAATATTTTTTATATAATTTACCATATACAAACATACATTAAGAAAACAAATGCAATAAAACCCATACAAAAAGCAACAAAGAATTAAACATTACACATCTATTTGAAGAAACATAAACCATGTGAATAATGTCAAATATATATTAAAAGGGTATATATTTTATAAAAATAAATATATAATACATATGTTTGGGGAATGTTCCAAAGTGTATACTCATCATATCTATATATATCAACCACCCTTGTACCTCTTAATGTAGAAGAACTTGAATCTAGTGTGGTCCCTCATGCTCGAGACAACTTGCATACTCTTTCCTCATATGTGTCTAATTAACACATGGTCTCCTCATGATTAGGATATAGAGTGTCATATCACTCAATAAAAACCTACATGATCTTTGTGGCACTACATTTTAGTATGTCTTATTTATCTATCTTAGCACATAACTCCTCTTTTTTAGTCATTGTGGTGTGTTATGTAGTCACTACCATCACCATTGGATCAAATAGGGGTACATGGAGACCCAAAATATCAACAAATCTCTCAGTTAATCCCTTACCATATTTATCCATGGGTACACACTGATTAAGAGCCTACACCACATGACTCACCATGGTAGCCCATTGCTAATTGCATATAGACAAAACATACAAATTATAAATTAGATACCATTATCAACTAAATACTATGTCAATCAAATATAACAATTCAAAAGTGGAGTAATCACAAGTGGATTTGATAGTTTTCATACCTATAGGTGTTGGTCCAATAAGAGCACCACCACTTCCATCTCCTCCTACATTTGTTTGTGCCACAAGTATTATACCAAATTGGGAAACTCTGACCTATATCAATTATGACTAGTAGGCCCCTACCCACCATTATGTGTAATCATTTATACACCCCACATCATCCCATGCATATAGGGGAACTATGGGATATCTCATCACTAGGATGTGGTGATATGTCCATGGTCATAGGTATTTATACATCATTAGTCCTATGCCCACTTACCACTATATGTTGTCATGTGTATAGTGCTAATGTCACTCCCTGCTCTATACTAAACTACTAAAGTATATGATCATACTAAAATAAATCATATACTATAGGAAATAAATCAACCAACTACATCTTCACTTGAATCCTCTAAATCTCATTCCCATCCTTGATAAACTCTTGAAATTTCCTATATGAATGACATGTAATATGATCCAATGTCAATCTATCCAAAATGTTTCAATATTCCATCATGGTGTGTAATCAACCACATGGGAGTACCCATTGATCTACAAATGTCTATGGATGGGCACACCCAGCTAAAAATCCACTAAAGGGTTAAACTACCTTAATATGCATTTAATCCCACACCTTTAATAAAGTGTCAAATCTAATACCAATATCAGAGCTCTCTAATGTAAATATTTACATATCTCTATATATGTGGGCTACTATGGTACAACCCCAAGAATATCAGGTACCTTCCTACTTAATATATCAAACTATATGATACATGTGATAGTAAATCACAACATTACCACCCTCCACTACTATAAATGAGGCCAATAATTATAAAATTAACTTCCATAGCAACAAAACATCACCTCTAATAATTCTATCAAGATGCACCATGTTACTTAGATTTACATTTGGTGCTCTTTACCCAATAAAATACCTATGGGATTTCTAAAAATAACCATTGATTCCATATACTAAAACCTATGCTCTCTTTCATTTCATAGGTAATTATAAAATATGATACACATCCTCCAATGTAAATGTCATCTCCCCTATTAGGAGCCAAAAGTTACATGTATCTAGGTTTAACCTCTCAGCTAGTGGTGTGAAAAGGTGGACATCATATGAGACCTCTCCTAATCAGGCCACATCACCCAATATAACATGATCTATCTAATATATATATATATATATATTTCACCCTAGATGAAAATATAAATGTTCAAGTCCTACTCTCAAATCTAGTCCAACATAGAAATGACCCTAGGCTGTGGGTTACCTTAACTTGGGTCAGACCTCTAGGATTTTTAATGAGGCTAGCTCTTTAGGTGTAACAATATAGTCCTTTTTATTAAACCTATGCTATTGGGATAAAAAGGGAGAGAAATACATGAATGCAAATATATACTAAATGCGGTGATGCACCAAATGTTCACTAGTCCACTTTCAGCTTAGACACTTTTATGGCTACTAATGAATTCAATCAAGACAAGAACTGGTCAGATTCTATAACAAGGTTATAAGAATGGATATTTTTTATGAAGGTTGAAAAGAGGCTCGTGACTTGAAGGATAGAAAGAGATAGGTCTATATAAGACACTATGGACCTATGATACTTCAAGAGTAGTGTCACTATATAACAATTCACACAACCTACAAGAAACCAATAGAATTGAAGTAAGGTACATGAAGAACATCTAGATGATGAATAAGAGCATACACTTTGTACATAAAACTTAAATAAATCACACTTTGCATTCAAATAGAATTTGAAAACTATCTTATATTGTTTCAAGAGAGTGTTACAAAGTGATTTTGACAAAGCTTCACTATCTCCAATTGAGGGATGCAAATCAAGAACTCAAAGCCTGTATATATAGGAAGATAAAAGTTGGGAGAAATAAATAGTAAAAGGAGGGCATTAATGAGCACAATATAATTCAAAAAAACCATCACTATAATCCTCCTTGAGCCTAATCTTGCATTTATATCACTCTATCCTTTTCTAGTGTGATGGAGGATATGAAAATCAAGACAAGTTATAAGGAATAATCTTAGATACTGCATGAACCTTCTCGAGCTCTTTTGTATCAAAGTCCTTTACTGCAAGGGAAAAATATTTATATTCATAACCATGTTTTTCTACTTTTAATGGCTATTTTTTAAGAGTATGGATACCCTCAAGGATAGGATTCTCCTCTATTAATTACTTATATTTGCCTCTACTTTAAAATATGAACCTAGGCCTATTATAGATTGACAACTAATTTAAATTATTGGTTTTTCTATAGTTGATACATCTACCTAGACATATCTACATCATATGAATAACTAGTATCCCATCCTGATCTATATTAGGTATAAAAAATACATATTTTATCCTTACAAAGCCTTAATAGCATCATTTAATCCCAAAATATTTTCTCTTGGTCCAACTTGGATCATGCTTGAGTTTGGTTCCATTCATACTTGCTCATTTTGGTTGAAAATTATCCCTTTAACTCCATCAAAAGTGTTCTAGGCCGACCCTTCATTCATTAGCTATCACAAAATGACTTAGATCATTAATCTATTGACCAATCTTGCATCATTGATCCTGATTTGTAAGATAAAACATTGTTCATTGATCCTCTACTAGCTTAAATGTGCTCATGCCACTTGTCAACCATGCCCTTACACTCAGGATATGATAACTCTTTGACTTTCTTATGTGTTTTTAGATATAAATCTATGATTTAACATGATCCATTGATCTACTTGGGCCCATTAACCTATTAGTCACCACTCACCATTGGATTTTCTAGATGATCTAACATCGATCATTGATATTGCTTTTTGAATCTAAATGCCTATATTTTATGTTTACATGAATGTATTTGACATTTATGTGACCATCATTGAGATATTTGAAAACTAATGGTCATTTATCATTACTTAAATTTGACATCTAGACACCCATCACTTGACGTCTGCAAGAATGTCAATGACATCTGTGTGATCATCAATCTTTAGACCCTAATGGATGACTACTAATATTTAACTTTAACATCTACACACCAGCATCTATTTTATTGGATAAACTTCCCTAAAACAAAAAAAGCTTTTAGACTTTTAACCATGGGCATTTTGTATTGAAATTTTGTTTCAGCCTTTTTGTATCAAATAATTTGTCTGACGGAAATGACTTTGGGGTTTTTTCAAGATAATTTCCTTGAAATAATTTTGCCTTGTACTTTTTATTATGGGATTTGTGTGAAACAACTTCCCTAGTATAATTAATCTTCAGACTTTTTATTTTAGGCACTTTGTTGGACAGAAACATGCCTTCAAGTTTTTTCCTATGGATAATTTGTCCAAAAGAATTCTAACACTTAGCCAAATACCCAAAACAATTTATCCTAAAAAAAATGCCTTCAAAACTTATTCTTATAGATAAATTCCTTTGATATTTTTTCAAATACATTTCCTTAAATCTTATTTCAAAGACATGAAACTTGAATACCTGAGAACAATTCTAGTACTTATCCAAAATTTGAAATATTTCCTAAGTTATGACCAAGCTTTTATGCATGACATCTTGATGATGGTTTAATCTCTCTAGACTTGTACAATTCATCTTTCTCTTAAAAAAATACACCATGAGGTAAAAAAATCAAGATAAGGCCATGGTCATCAAAGCTTCAAACTATGGGGTTGACATCTTGGCTTGTGAGGCCAAAATGTTAACATTTCTAGTGATTCTAATGGCTTGACCAGCCTGCTAGTCATGGAACCTAGAATTTGATCAAGCTCATTTAGGATGAATTAACCAAATGAAACATTATTTATATAAAGACTTTGTTTATCTCCCTAAAACATCTTAAAGTAATGAGACACATATGAACAATAAAAAAAAACAACAAAAGGAAAAATAACTACTTGAAATAGCAGAAAAAATAACAAATAAAATAATGTGCAAGGGTACTTGGAGAAAAGATAGACCTATATACCTATGTACAAGGATCATGATACAATGCTAATAATATAACTTGAGATACATCCCATTTATAGGGATGAGAAGGTTCTCTCCATTCAACCTAGAAATCTCAAAATCATTTCTATCCTTGTAACTTATGATAACATAAGGCTCACTCTAAATACTATTTTTGAGGAAGATCTTTTGTCAAATTATGTCTTAACCTAGTTTTTATTGTACCACATGATGTGTATATACATTTCCCTTGTATCCTCAAATTATCTTATCTCATTCAACCTTACTTATACAACATCATCCTCTAGAATCTCAAGTTGATGTACAAGCTCTAATGCAAGAAGCTCAATAGATATGTGAAGTTTGGATTCCTTCCCATAGATAAATAAGTATGAGGAGTCTCTAGTATCTATCTTAGGTATCACTCTATCTAACCATAGAGTAGTTCTTAGTCTAGTATGACACTCCCTCTGACAATCCTTCATATTTATTTTGATTATTCTTAGCAGTTTATTATTGGTGGACTCTGCTAGTCCATTTACCTATGGGTAATAGTTATAGGATGAATTAAGATAAATTACATGTGAAAGATACCAATAACATACCTTGTTACTATTGAAGGCTAATGTATTATCAGAAATGATTGTAGAAGGAACATCAAACCTAGTCACAAGGTTATCATAGAAGTCCAAAATAGAAACTTCATTAGCCTCCTTGAGGGAAAATACTTCAACCCACCTTGTAAAGTAGTCTGTAGATGTAATGATCCATTTATGACCTTTACTTGAAGGGTGTTTTATCACTCCTATAAAATCTAAGCCCCATTTCATAAAAGGTTTCTCTACTTGTATGTGTTGTAAGGGAAGGGAAACTAACTTCTACTTATCAGTAAACATTACACATTTTCAGAATTTCCTTACCCAAGAGTGATCATATCTAAACATTTTGGGATAAAATTACCTATCTCTAATGATTTTGGAGGCTCTAGTTTCGGTATCAAAGTTCCCACCAACTAGACCATCATGGAATTACTCAAGTAGCTTGCCTATTTGGAATGATTCCACACACCTCAAAAGCATGCCTCCTATGTCTATCTTGAAAAACACTCCATTTATCAATAAATGAGGTATAATTTGCAACTTTAAGTGCCTTTTATTTGATATATCTAACCCAATATGGCATTGGCTTGACTCAATAAATCTAATTATATCATGTGTCTAATTGAAGGATGTGTTGTCTATAGCTACCTATTGGCCATCATGGACTCCAACACTTGATCTTTATCTTTATTTACTTTTGCTTCAAGGTGATCACACAAACATATATACCTCACAATATTTTTAACTTTAGCCTCAAGTTCATACTCCATGCATTTTATCACCCATCCATCCCTTTTCTCATTGAGGTCTCTATTGAATATAAACTCATTAATACTTGGGTGTATCACCATGAGTATGATATTATTATTGTCTACCATGTGCCTAAATTTATTAAAACCTATCACTAATTTAATCACATGTTTATCTACAAAGTTATACCTCTCCTCAGACTACTACAAGGCCTACCTGAAGAAAGCAATACTTTATTCTAGACCTTACTAATTTTATTGCATCAACATGGTAGAGATTTCATCGAATGTAGAGAAGGAATACAAGTAGAATTCCTTATTAAAATCAAGGTTAATTAGTGTAGGGGAATGAGATATGTCCTCCTTGATGGCCTAAAAACTCCTCTTACCTTATTTAGTCCATGTAAAATCTTTGCATTTTCTTAACATATGAGTAAGAGGCTTGACCTTTTTTGCAAATCTTATAATAAATATTATTATCAAATTAATAATTCCTAAAAAACTTTGTAGACCCTTATTGTGCTTGGGAAAGGGTAGAGATAATATGGACTTAACTCTTTCAGGGTCTATGGAAATACCATCCTTGGACACTACATGGCCTAATAATCTACCCTTATGAACATCAAATATGCATTTTTTAGAATTTAATGACACACTAAACTCTCTACATATTTTAAATACTAACCTTAAATGAGAAATGTGATCAGTTGGGTCCTTTGAGAAAATAGTGATGTCATCTAGGTAGATGAGCACCATGTCATTGATCAAACCTTCAAAGGCAACATCCATTGCCCTATGGAAAGTTTCTCTAGCACTGGATAGTTTGAAAGGAATTTTCATATATGCATAAGTGCCCCACTTTGTGGTGAAGGTAATATTATACCTATATTATTCCTTAACCATGATTTTATTATAGCCAAAGTATCCATTGATCAATGAGAATCTCTAAGAACATACCACTTTTTGAAGAATCTAATCTATTGAGGGTAATGGGTAATGATCTTTTAGAGACACCTTATTGAGGTCACTAAAATCAACACAAATGTATTTCCCCATTATTCTTCCTTATTTGAATAAGGTTTGTCACCCATGAGGGATTTTTTATGGGGAATATGATCTTTGACTCAATCAAATTGAATATCTTTCTCATCAAATCTTCTAACTTTTGATTGATAGGCTCTTGCTTCTGCCTGACTAGCCTTACATTGATCTCTATTTCAATGGTGTGTAGTGCAAGTTTGGGGTAAAATCCATTAAAATCCTTGTATTCTCACACAAATACATTAAATAACCCTTAGCATATATCCACAAAAACAACTTTCTCTTTTTTTGTATTAATCTTTCCTAAATTCAATAATTTACCCTTGAAGATCTCTATCCTTTCATAATGTTCCTCTTTGGATGAGATACATGCCTTACCTTTTCTCACTTGGTCATCTTCATTGAAGATGATTTATAATGTCACAATACCCTTAGGTATATTTTTATATCTCATATGTTCTATCTAATCATCATACTAGTGTTGGAACTTATTTTGATTTTTTATGGCAAAATTTTGCTTCTTGCATCAAAAAACATATAATTTGGTCATTATTATCAAACACCTACCATTTACCTCATTATTAGGTACAAATAGAATATATATGACCTTAACCTTACCTTGGCTCTAGTTTCCTTTGATTCTATCTCCAACTTCATACTGAGCTCTAATGGTTGCAAGCCTATCTACATGTTGATTTGCCTCTCTTGGTATGGATTATATATTAAATGCCAATAATTCTTCTATGAGATCACATACATGATGCTTTTAGGCTTTCAAATGATGGTTCTTGATTGCAACTACACCTCTCACTTATTTCATAACAATCTCACTATAGCCTTTGACTTGAATAAGTTTGACATCTCTTCTTCTTGCCTCTTTCAAACCATGTAAAAGAGCTTCATATTTAGCTATGTTTGAAGTGAAATTGAATTGGAATCTTGAAGTTTAATAGTAATTCTAACTTTAAGGTGAAACCAACATGACCCTAGCTTTGCTACCATTTTTTAAACTTGAGCCATCAAATAATAAGGTCCATAGACCTTCTTCTTCTTGAGTTGTGTTAATTAAGCAAGGTATAGTAGCACCTTCCTCATGCATATAATAAACCCCTAATTATGATTCCTCAAGATTGCTAAAGGGATCAAATTCATGGTTTTTAGCTACCCATTCATCCAAATATAGGTCTAAAATGCCTTCATGGTGATCATGAGGATCTTATTCACTAACATTTTCATCCTCCTCAAATATGGTGTAGTTGACATTTGCAATATTAGGCATATAAGGCTCTAGATGGAACCTAGAGATAGGTTTGAACCTAATAGTGACCTTAGTCCCATATCTAGTCTTGAAAACTATGTGTGACTAGTCAAAGTACAAATATCCCTTAATATTTGTAGGAAAGTCCCTAGATAGGCATAGGGAAAAATATGGGGGTAGGTTTACAACCATTATATCTTGAGTGATGACACAATTTGGGCAAACTACCAATGTGATCTTTAGATCTTTCACTATGCTTACCATTTTAGTGGGGGAACCATCCAACTAGATAACACCTTTTTAATTAGGTATATATTTAAGCCCAAGCTTATCTGTTATGGCTTTAGGCATAACTAAGATCAAATCACATGAACCTATCATATAATTATGTACTAAAGTGTCTGCTATGATGACTAATAAATAAAATGGAGGGGGATTGACAACCTTGGGGGAATGAACAACATTATGGACTTGAATTTGATTAGGAACTTTATTAGGAACCTGACTAGGACCATGATGACTACTATTTGTAAAAATAGTGTTCACTTTTTTAGCTGTCTCATTCATATGAGAAGGCTTGAAGAGTTCTTGCTAAATAATCTCTCTCCATCCTAGACTGGATAGAGTATCATACATAGACATAGTGACATTAAAATTTTTTATATGATCCAAAATATTAAAATGAAAACTAGTACCTTTAAACTTCACCTTAGAAGTAGACGCATTACTTGGCACTTGAGTGACATGAGGAACAAAAGGAGACTTCTACTGCTATCTTTGATGTTGGGTTACCTATTGAGTTATAGGAGTTTTAGTAGATATATTTGAAATGGTAGGTTGTTAACTAGTTTGTGGAGATGTTGAAAAAACCCTAGGCTACTCTAAATTATCATCCAATATCCTCCTTTTATAGTTGGTATGGGCTGTAATTGATTCATCTAGCCTTTATGTAGTCTATTCCAAGTTTGTTGTTTCATGTTCAAACATATACTCCCCTTCTTGAAAGTTTATGAACATGGTGTCAATTGGTGCATTACCCATGCTTCCTTGTTATTAAATTTGATCTTCTAATGATGTCATGGTAGGCATATTACTTTGAATCATTAGAGGGAATTATGGTGCAAGAGGCATGGTGTTATGGCTTGGTAATGAAGGAGCATGCTACTGATTAGGGTCCTAATACATCTTCCCACTTTTAACCATTAAAATCTCATTATACTATTCCCCTTATTATCATTGACCCTCTTGTGCAAGATTTTTTTGTGCAGGGACCAAGGCTCTCGAGCTATTCATAGTTGTGGGTTTATAGCTATTATAAGATCTACCTCTAGTAAGTTAGCCTTGGGCTTATTGTTTTGATGGATAAGGAGGTATATTATAGGATTGAGCAGGGTATTAGGTTTGGAAGGGACCTTGGTATAAGTATGGCCTATACGAAGTCTATTGTTGTCTCTCCATAGCCACTAACTTATTTTTTTATGCCTTCAAAACTCTATTAATCCTTGTAAATTTATCCACTTAACCATCATCATGTTGGGCCTAGTTGTTTGGAGTGTGTAGTGGAGCAATTGTAAGTGAGGTTGGCTGAAGTTCAAGAAAAAGTGGCATGAGAGGTAATGGCATGAGCTTCCCTACTTGTATCAAATAGTTTCCTAATCTTATAGTTATCTCATAATCCCCAGATAGATTTTTCCCACCCATAGATTGGATCATGACTATAATGTCTAAATTTAATGCTCTCAAATAGTAAAGGAAATCATTATTGGGTGTGGGCTTAATGATGACAAGGATCTTATCCCAAGTATTTTGGAATCTATAGTTGAAATCAACCATAGATTCTTGGGTTGCCCTTTTGATTGAGGTAAGTTATTTCACAAGTGATACATGGTCACTTTTATCCTCAAAATGTTTACATAGGAACTCACCAAACTCATCCTAGGTATTTATTGATGTAGGAATTAAGACTCTATACCATTTTAGGGATTTTAATTTCAAGGATGTGTCTAGTAGTCTCATAGATACATTATCTTGTGTAATATGATGTATTACACAAAGTTTTTCAATGTCAGTAATGTGCTCTATAGGAGTGGTGGAAATTTCTCTTATAAAGTATGGTATACTCTTCAAAGAGGTAGTAAGGATGTCATCATATTGTTAAAGGTTAATGGGTATCATCCCATTAAAGGGTACAAAATCTTGATTCCTTGGTATCATTGTGAATGGAATAAGAAATAGGCCTCACCTAAAATAAAACCTTCCAAATGGTGGTGTATACTATGCTCTATGGGGCAAGTGGCTTACATTGTGCCTTCTAATAGGGGACAAGGATGATCTTACTCTCATTGAATATGTTGGAAGATCACTAAAATAAAAGTTGATACCCCTTGTATATGATCTTATTATTCTTGGCATGTAGGTAATGGGTTGGATTTTTTGAACCATATATGTTTAGAGTTACTAGGTGCTCGTAATGAATGTTTGCTACACTTGTTAGCCAAAGATATATCCAATTCTTTAGTTTCTTCTTCAAATGTCCCACTAGGTGTGCCAAAATTATTAAAGACATAGATTATACCCTAGATTAAAATAGAAATGTTCAAGTCCTACTCTCAAATCTAGTCAAACATGGGAATGACCCTAGGTTGTGGGTTACCTAAACTTGGGTCAAACCTCTAAGATTTTTAAAGAGGATAGCTCCTTAGGTGTAAAAATATAGTCCATTTTACTGAATCTATGCTATTGGGATGAAAATGGAGAGAAATACATGAATGGAAATATATACTAAATGTTGTGATATACCAAATGTTCAATAGGCCATTTTTTGCTTAGACACTTTTATAAATACTAATGAATTTAATCAAGACAAGAACTAGTCAGATTCTATGACAAGGTTTCAAGCATGAGTATTTTATATGAATTTTTAAAAGAGACCCATAACTTGAAGGATAAAAAGAGATAGGTTTGTATAAGAAACTATGGACTTATGACACTTCAATAAGAACGTCACTACCTAACACTTCACATAACCTGTAAGAAACTAATATAATTGAATCAAGGTACATGAAGAACATACATATGATGAATAGGAACATACACTTTGCACATCAAAATTCAATATATCACACTTCACATTCACCTAGAATCTAAAAACTATCTTATATTGTTTCAAGAGAGTGTTACACAGTGATTTTGATAGAGTTTCATTATCTCCAATCAAGAGATGAAAATCAAAAACTCAAAGCCAATATATATATAGGAAGAGAAAATGTGGGAGAGATAAATTGGCACTGGGAGTGCATTAATGAACCCAATCTAATTCAAAACAACCATCATCATAATCTTTCTTGAGCCTGATCCTACATTAATGTCACTCTATCCTTTTCTGGCATGATGGAGGATATGAAAATCAAGACAAATTATAAGGAATAATCTCATCTACTTCATGAACCCTCTTGAGATCTTCTATAATAATGTCCTTTACTAAAAGGGAAAATCTTTGTATTCAAGACCATGTTTGTGTCTTCTTTTAGAGGCTATTTATTGAGAGTATGGCTACCCTCAAAGAAGGGATGTTCTTCCATTAATTGCTTATATCTGCCTCTACTTTGAAATGTGAACTTGGGCCTACTATATATTGAAAACTAATTTAAAGTATTGGTTTTCCTATAGTTGATACTTCCACCTGGACACATCTATATTTTATAAAAAACTAGTAGCCCACCTTGATCTATATTAGGTCTAAAAATACCTATTCTCTCCTTACAGAGTCTTAATAACATCATTCAATCACAAAATATCTACTCTTGGTCCAACCTTGATCATGCTTGAGCTTGGTTCCATTCATACTTTATCATCTTGGTAAAAAACTATCCCTTTAACCTCCATCAAAAGTGTCCTTGGCCTGCCCTTCATTTATCAGTTGTCAAAAAATGACTCATATCATTAATCTATTGACCAATCTAACATCATTAATATTGATTTGCATGATAAAATATGGTTCATTGATCCTCTACCAACTTGAACATATTCATGCCACTTGTCAACCATGCCCTTATACTCAATATCCACTAACTCTTTGAATTTATTTCATACTATTAGATCTAAATCCATGATTGAATGTGAGCCATTGATCTACATGGGCCCATTAACCTATTAGTCACCATTAACCATTGGATTTTCTATATTATCAAACATGGATCATTGATCTTGCTTTTTGAATTAAAATATCTATTCCATGAGGCTTAAAATTGACATCTATGTGTCTATATTTGACATTTGTGTGAGCGTATTTGACATCTACACCATCATCATTGAGATATTTGAAAACCAATGTTCATTTATTATGACTTAAATTTGATGTCGATGCACCCATCAATTGATGTTTATAGAAATGTCAATGACGTCTATATGATCATCAATCTTTGGACCCCAATGGATGACTGTTGATCTTTAACTTTGAGATTTGTGTGTCAACATCTGTTCTAATGGATCAACTTCCTTGAAACAAACAAATCTTTTGGACTTTTTTCCATTGGAATTTTGTATCAAATTTTCATTTTGGTCTTTTTTTATCAGACATTTTGTCTAATGGAAATGACTTTTGGGTTTTTGTTTTTGGGATAATTTCCCTGATAGAATTATGCCTTTTTTTTTTGAAATCTTTATGTGAAACAACTTCCTCAAAAGAATTATTATTCAAACTTTTTATTTTAGGCACTTTTTATAAAATAAAAATTCCTTCGAGTTTTTTTACTGCAGATAATTTGTCTAAAAGAATTCTAACACAACCAAATATCTAGAACAATTTCTCTGAAAGAATTATGCCTTAAAAACTTATGCTTGCAGATAACTTCCTTCAAGATTTTTTCAAAGACATTTCCTTTGAGATTTTTACAAAGACACAAAACTTGAATACCTGAGAACAATTTTAGCACTTAGCCAAAAGTTGAAATATTTTCTAAGTTGTGACAAAGATTTTTTTCATGACATCCTAATGATGGTTTGATCTCTCTAGACTTGTACAAGTCATTTTCATCTTAAATAAATGCACCATGAGGTAAAAAAAGGCAAGCTAAGGCCATGGTCATCAAAACTTCGAACTATGGGGTTGACATCTTGGTTTATGAGGCCAAAATGTTTACACTATTAAGGATCAATCATCCACATCCAATCCTAACTCTACCAACATGAAAATATTTCTACCATGCCAAAACTCCTAGATATGTACATATTTATACAAAATAAAATATAGAATTTAGAATAAAAACCTAGAAAATTTATCAAGACAATAGTGATAGACACTAACATCGATGTCAAATAGAAGCATCAGACAATTTCATCCAAAAGCAAACATTATGTTTGAGATCCATATGAAATTTCTTAATCTTCAATGACACAAAAAAATTGCTATAAAGGTACAAATTTCAAAAAACTAACTTTACCATACAATTCACACTCAACCTTACTTACCAAATCCTCAAAGTCTTAGTTGGCTAAGGCTATCTAGATCACCTCAAATCACTATGGCCATGGGGCTCTACTACGTGGCATTGTATTTTTCTACTCAGAGCTCAAATTTTCAAAAAGATAAAAGTACATATGAATTGAAATTTCTATTTAAAACTCACATTATACAACTTATATAATAATTTCAATTGCACATATCTTAAGTACCTAATGTACAAATTCAAAACCATGAGTTTCATTGGAATCCAAGCATCAAACACTTTCACATTATACCAATTTAGAAAGATTTCAAGAAATACCAAAAACCACCTAAAATTTTGTTTACACATAGATATTATCAAAATCATAGGTGGTACCCACACAATATTACTATTATCTGGTACTAATGCTACCATGGTAAAATTGGTTACTATACACTCATATACATAATGTTGTCACTTATTCCTATTTTGATGAGGTGAATAGAAGATTCTATTTCCTTTCCTCCTAAAAGAAGGGGCATATCAGTGAGAGCATATCATAGAGATATAGTTTCCTCATATTCATACTTCTGTATTCAGTTAGGGCATGTTATGGAAACAAGTGTAGATGTTAATTTTATACACCTTCGTGTATTAACATGGTGCGCCATCATGTTTATCCTTCATCTCTAACATAATGATCTGATTCATAATTATTTGAAATAATTACATTAACCTCACCCATTTACCTTTACCACATGAGTTAATAGAGTTAATTAACCCTATTTTACTACCCCTAACCACAACTTCATAAAAATAAATAAAAAATAAAAATGCTCCCAACCTCCCAACAAACCCATCCCATGGCTTAAACAACCTAACAACGTAGAAGTTAGTTAAACCCATCTTTACCTTGTAAACAACCCTTTTGAATGGCCTAAAGATCACGTCCACCCATTTTGGGTAAATCAACATTGATTCTCCATGATTGACATTGATCAGCCCAAAATAATATTGATCCATAAATATACAATGAGCCTTCATGGCTTGAAAAGATATGCACAATGATTTTTGACTTTGAACCTCTACTATATTTTTCCTAGAACCTACGTACGAATATTGTCAACACTTTTCTACCTTGTGGAACCTCTGTTCATGCAACTATCAATGTATTTTGAAGGTTTTTGAGCATACTTTTATAGTATTATTTATTTTGATGTTTTCAAGCCATTCAAGGTTAGTATTTAATGTTAATTAATTCATATTTAAAGCTTGCTATCTTTTGCACCACTATGTCAACATTTCCATTCAATTTTCACCATTTTATCAATTTTACAACTCCTTATTATCACCTATTTTCATAGTTTATAATTTTAATCAGAATCAACATCGATCCATTTGAATCAACATCAATCTTTCAAGATCATCATTGATCCCTACTAAACTATTAAAATAGACTTTAAGTCTATTTTCATAACATTCACAATCCTAAAAACTTGTTAAATCTTACATGTCATTTTTTAAAAATATGTCTTTCACATGTAGATGACTCTGCTTAGATTAGTGCATGATATTGTTAGCATATTTGATCTCCCCATTGTCCCATAACCTTTATTCACTTATCAAAGCAACATTGCATTCAAATTAGGTCTTTGTATTATGGTTTTCACACCTAATCAAGAAAGCATTAATGAACAATTGGTTTTAATTCAAGAGGATGCTGATATAGCTACTAAATTTTGGGATGATTAATTTGATCGCATTAATCTTGTTATAGATTAGATATCTTTGTTGTTATCTATTTGCATTCTATCCTTATATATATTTGTAATTTCATGTTTATTTATAAACTTGAGTGTTAAATGTGGGATGACATCCACCTAAGGAATTAGATCACTTATTAGGACTGGTTTCATACCAGGCAACCCATTCATCTTTCTATTAATCAAGTTTTTATGAGTTAGTGTGATTTGCAAGTCATCATTCCCTAGCTAAAGAGGAGTTCCCACAAACCAGATCAATGGTGTGTAATCAGTCTACATCTCCAGGTAATCTTTAAAACCTTGCATTTACTTTGTTTTTAGTAGCTAATTAGATCACATTGAAAAAGAAAAAGAAATACTAAAACAATAAGTCCACATTTATTCAATATTCAACATATAAAAATTACATTGGGGGCATGTTTTGGAACCATGTCCTCCACATTGGTACACAATTCTAAAATTATCTAGATTATATTTAGGGAACATTGTGTAAACATGTCCTCTACACTTATGTCATGTTAAAACTCACTAAATATCCTTCATAAAATCTAATAAAACCATGGTCAAAATCCTAAGCAAAGTCATCAATGAAGCTAGGAAGGATTGACATCTTCGTATCCCTTTCACTTTATGGGCATATCAAACTAGTATTCTAACCCCTATAGGTGCTACTCCTTTTTCCCTAGTCTATGGTATGGAAGTTGTACTTCTTTTGGAAGTTCAAATCCCTTCTCTTCATGTCTCTCTTAAATACATCATTTTTTATGAATATTTTTGTCAAGAGCATTTATCCCAACTTGAATTCTCAGATGATCATTGCACAACAACCCTCGATCACCTTCGTATATATCAAGAATGACTAAAACAAGCATACAATCAACATATAAGAAAACAAGAATTTAAAATTGAAGACCTTTTACTTAAATAAAATCAACATGTCACTAATATGGAATGAAGTAAAAGGGGTAAATTTTCTCCTAATTAGCTTGGACCATACATCATAACCCATAAATATGGATATGAGGCATATTGTCTAGCCTCTCTTAATGGTAAACCAAAATGAGAACCACTTAATGCATTACATTTGCATATTTTCTATAGTTAATATATCTTGGCTCATCTTGGTTAGCTTATCTTAAATATTATCATATCCTCCTATCCTAAAATACCAAATAATGATATGAGAGTTATGTGGTTATCCGGTAGTCACTATAATTGCAACCTTGAATATGAATACCCTGGCTTTATTCATAGCATTCCCTCATGGATATGTTTTCACCTATAATAAGAGAAACCCTAGATCATTATTTCCCTTATTTTTAAAGGCCATTAATTTTCCAAGATAACACAATCACCTCATGTAATGAACTCATGGAAACTATCCTAAGGTATCTTTTTATTCCAACTTACATTACTATCTTTGGGATCCAGAATCAAGTAAGTATTAAAAATCAAAAGTATCAAAATGGGATAAATAAATAAACTAATCCTTCAAAGGATATCTATAATCTAAGGTAAATAATAGACTAATCCCTTCAAGGATAGCTATATAAAAACATCATAATGTAGACCACTCCCTTGAAGGATGGCTACCAAGTAGAAAAATTCTCGTATTGATCAATTTTAAAATTATTCCACTTAAAATCCTTAAAAATCAACAAAACCATGAAATAAATCATTAAAATCAATGTGCCAAGAAAGTTTTCCATATTGATTAGCTTTCTAATTGTAGGCTTCCCATATTGATTAGTCTACCCATTGGCATAAAATTGATCCCTAAAAGATAAATCCTAATTTTGAAACATGGTATAAAGAGGTTATCTCTAGATAAATCCATCGCCCATCCCACCAAAAGCATATAATCCTAATAAATTACCAAGGTCAAAGCTCTAGCTAACCTAGGTTGTGTCAAAATCTATTATCATCAAGCTAAGGATGCATAGGCCATGTGTATGAGAGATTCTCTTTTTGGTTATGGTCCAAGTCAATTTCGAGAAAATCCATAATATATAATCACTAAAACCCATAAAATCACAACCATTAAACATTAAAATCTATCTATAATCCATAATCATAATCCATGTAGTAAAAACACAACTCATGATATAACATAATCCATAATCATCATTAAGCATAATCCATAATCATAATCCATTTATTAAAAACATATCTCATGATATAAAATCCAGAATCAATAATCCATAAACATCCACAACATATATAATAACAATGATCAAAATTAAAATACATAACATCTAATCTATAATCAATCGCATCAAATCATCAATAAAAACATAACATATCCATAGACATTAGTAAATCCATAAATAAATACACATAATCCATCCATAAGCATAAGATATATATATATATATATATATATATATATATATATATATATATAATGTATGTACAAATGTCATAACACAAATAAAATGGGGCTCTCGGCCCATACAATGTGATCTACTCCATGAACTCAATCTTGTTGAGGTGAATGCTATCACCTCCCTCATCATATCCTCCTCAACTCATTACATTAATAGTAATACCCCACAAGATTCCTCTAGGATCTGGTATGGCTAGCCATATATGAAGCAAATTAAGGAACATCTGGCAACTACCTCTGTACTATCATCTTGTAATATGACATCTCTACAATCAAATCCATGTACTACCATAGTGGTTCATATCCAGAGGAATAACACTAGATCCTATAATATCTAAAGCTGGCCTCTCTACCATAGTGGATCTCATCTACTCCATCTCTACATGGTATCTATCTTGATCCTATATAGATTAGTCACATTGGCCTCTCATAATATTATATCACCCTATAGTGTGGTAATCTAATCCTTAAAGTACTATAGGCTACCCAAGTCTCTTATAACTCATCCCTCAGTGCATCCCTCTTAGTAATAATTATAGCCATGTCTATATGATTAGGTGTGGGGGCATCCTACAATGGTACATTTGTCATGGGTGCATCAGGGGCATCTTACCAACCTCTCCTCTATCCTCACTCTCCTCCCTCATCTCTTCAATAACCACCTCCTGGTGAGGTCTCACTGATCTATCTTATATCCTCCCCATATCTACTATAAACCATGCTACATAATCATTCATATAACCAATATCATCTAGGTCAGTAGCCATGAGCTCCTCCTATGGCCCCATAAAGACCACTATAGTATCTGTAGTAGGCTAGTTGAGCTCTGTATCATCCTACCTATACATGTGTGGGGCTAATGGTATATCCTATAACAACCCAAATTGATGATCGACCCTATAAAAATAGAATAGCTCCAAATGCTCCAACCATCATCTATGTACCCATAACTCTTAGGCAACATCCCCTATCTCCATATCTAAACTAGGCCACATTAGGAAGTGTACATATAGCCTCTAGATAACATCTCCTATCTGTAAGTCACTAAAAACCTATCTATAGTATGTTAGATCATATACTACCCTATTTGTGTATGAAACCACTAGGTCTTCCTTCTACCAAAGGAAGCCTATAGTGTAAACCATGTCTTTGAAACCAATCCATGGGGTCCCTATGGGGTGAATCACATGAATGTGCTCATATTCCCAATAATGTAATATAAAAGTGATGTTGAGTCATGATCTACACTCAGTGTAAGAGCCCCACAACTCCCTATAGATCTACCCCAATAGTGTGGGAACCCAAGTAAAAATATTCTTAAACTCCACCATGTCTATTATGACACTAGTGAATATCCATGGTAGTTATCCTCATATAATCAAGCAAAAGATAATAGGTCAATGCCAACATCATCATAGTTGACACTAGTCTCTCCATAGGGTCTTGGTCATACAAGGGCTATAATGATAACCCCATAATAAATAATTTGATATCCAGAGCATCCTCACCATACAATCATATTAGTGCCATCACTCACCCAACCTTATCCATAGTATAAATAGGGGCTCCTTGGATCGGCACTCATAGAATCTGATGGATGTCCTTGGTGGTGATGGTCATCTCACTAGTTGGTAGCCAAAACATGTTGGTAGTATAATCCTACTACTCTAGCAAAGCCACCATCATACCAATTTCTTGATGGATATGGTGATAATGGAAAATCCTTTCAAATCCAATACCATCAAGATGGGTCCAATCCTCATCACCCATGAACTCTCATAACTATGTCAACATTGGAGGGATCCTATCCCTCATCATCAATAGCTCTTATGCTTGTCAAAAACATATTTTTAGTTAATCAAGAGCCTAACTTTCTTGATTTCTATCGATCCTATAAGGATCAATGCCAATTTACCCAATTGATGTCAATCCTTATGGATTGTGATTGATCCACATGGGGAATGTTGATCCGTATGGATCGACGTTGATTCCCTCCCCCCAAAGAATCTTCCCCTAGGTCATACACTCCTAAAATGCCAAAAAAAATTCAAAACCTACCTACCCTCCCTACCCAAAAAAATTTCAAACCAAAAACTCTCCTACATATCACAAAAAAACAAATTTCTTAAGCAAAAAACAACAAAATAACTAAAATAATAAATTTCACCAAAAGTGCATTTTGTCTACCTCATAGTGAAGTCATCATCATCATCCACTCCCACTCACCTCCATCATCTCTCACGTAAGCTTAAAATGTGGAAAAAGATCAAATTTGGATCTCAAATACTTTTTCATGTCTATAGCTAAATGAGCCTTATGTCAGGTCAGATGCGTATTTATAACCTTTCCTACGATCGATGTTGATTACTCTAATCAATGTCGATCCCCTAAATTGACATCAATCCCTTATGGATCGATGTTGATTGTCTTATATTGTTGAAATTTTTACACTTATAGACCATTTCACATGCTCCCAATCTAGATCCCAAACCCCATATTATTTCCTTTACTACCGCTCTCTCATTTTTATGTCATATTACCCTTTATATTTGAGGGTTTTGACCCTTTGTTGGTTCCCCAGTCTCCTTAAGGCATACCCTTTTTTTCAATATCTTTCCATTGTAAGATCCCAAGGGTATATTTTGTCCTAAGAACATTCATCTATAGGTAATGCATACACCATACACACTTCGGATGCGATGGTCCACCATTCTTATCTTTTATTCTCTTGCTAGCCTTTTATTAAGCCTACCTATTTTAGCTCTAGAATTTTGTTACTCAAATAGGTCTTTGGGGAATTAATACCTACATCAATTTTTATCCCATTAAGTGCAACCTTAAAACTTCCTTGAGCCATTTTTACTTCTATTTGTCAATTGATATCTTCCACTTGTCCATTTCCACTCATCCACATTTGTTTTTACCTTCCATCTTTTTCAAACCCGTCATCCATTCCATCTCACTTCTTGGTGCGTGATTTGAGTGGGGATACCTCCTCACAATAAACTTGGGGCAATAGACACCTTATTATTTTTGTCTTGTGGCATGCTATTGCATATCGCTCCATAAAAAAGGGCAAATGTAGATGTTAGTTTTATACACCCTTGTGTATTAATGTGGTGTATCATCATGTTTATCCTTCATCTCTAACATAATGGTCATATTCATAATTATTTAAAATAATTATAGTAACCTCACCCATTTACCTTTACCACATGATTTAATAGAGTTAATTAATATATTCAAATGGTAATTAACCCTATTTTACTACCCCTAACCATAAATTCATAAAAACAAATAAAAAATAAAAACCCTTCCAACCTCCCAACAAACCCATCCCATGGTTTAAACAACCTAACAAATTTGAAGTTGGTTAAACCCATCTTTACCCCATAAACAACCCTTTTGAATGGTCTAAAGATCACCTCCACCCATTTTGGGCAAATCAACATCAATTCTCTATGATCAACATCAATCAACCTAGAACAACATCGATCCATAAATATACAGTGAGCCTCTTCAACTCAAAAAGACATGCACAATGCTTTTTGACTTTGAACCTCTACTAGATTTTTCTTAGAACCTGCATACGGGACATTATCAACACTTTGCCACCTTGTGGAACTTATGTTCCTGAAACTATCAAGGGATTTCAAAGGTTTTTTAGCATACTTTTATAGTCTTTTTTATTTGCATGTTTTCAATCTATTCAAGGTTAGTATTTTACATTAATTCATTCATATTTAAATCATGTTATCTTTTGCACCTCTGTGTCAACATTTGCATTTAGTTTTCATCATTTTATCAATTTTACAATTTTTTATTATCACTTTTTTCATAGTTTAGCATTTTACTCATAATTGACATCAATCTATTTGAATCGATGTCGATATTGCAAGATCATCATCGATCCATACTAAACTATTAAAATAGACTTGAAGTCTATTTTCATAAAATTCATAGTCATAAAAACCTATTAAATATTGCATGCTATTTTTTGAAAATATGTCTTTCACATGTAGATGACTTTGCCTATATTAGCAAATGATATTATTAGCATATTTGATCTCCCCATTGTCTCACAACCTTTATTCACTAATCAAATCAACATTGCATTTAAATTAGGTATTTGTACAATGTTTTTCACACCTAATCAAGAAAGCATTAATAAACAATTGGTTGTAATTCAAGAGGACGTTGATATAGATACTAAATTTTAGGATGATTACTTTGATGGCATTAATCTTACTATAGATTAGATATCTTTGTTGTTATGTATTTGCATTCTATCCTTATATATCTTTGTAGTTTCATGTTTATTTATAAACTTGAGTGTTAAATGTGGGATGACATCCACATAAGAAATTAGATCACTTCTTGGGATTGGTTTCTTACCAAGCAGCCCATTCATCTTTCTGTTAATCAATTTTTTGTGAGTTAGTGTGATTTGCAGGTAATTCCTTCTCAGCCAAAGAGGAGTTCCCACAAGCTTGATAAATGGTGCACAACCAGTCTACATCTCCAAGTAATCTTAAAAACCTTACATTTACTTTGTTTTTAGTAGCTAATTAGATCACATTAAAAAATCAAAAAGAAATACTAAAATAACAAGTCCACATTTATTCAATATTCAACATATCCAAATTACATTAGGGGCATGTTTTGGAACCATGTCCTCCACATTGGTACACAGTTCTAAAATTATCTAGATTATAGTCGAGGAACATTATGTAAACATGTCCTCCACACTTATGTCGTGTTAAAAGTCACTATATCTCCTTCATAGTATATGATTCAAATATATATTTGGGTCAACATTCTATACATTGGTATTACTATTATAGAGATATTACACAACTATGGTAATTATGAAAAAAACCAAAAGGAAAAGTCCAAAACTATTGTATTCACTCTAGATATGATAGGGGGAATGAACAAGGGTTCATTCCTTCTAAGTACTCAAACATTGATTTATCTTCTAGATTCACTAGGTTACCATGGATTGTTACTATATCATGGAATTTAACACATCATGGATTGACACCTAGGTTAGACTATTATGGAATGTTATTTGGACTTTATCAATCTATATTGTTTGGTTCTATTTATATATTATAATTATTAAATCATCTCATCTCACTAGGTTATGAAATTGAGTTGTGTTGGTTGGGATGTGATACTCTAGATGGTCGAAGCTCTACTCTTCCTATTTCAGGTTAGGAACATGATCACCTCCCAACTTTCACCACTAAAAATACATCACTACTAGGGTGCAACCCAATTTAACACTTTTAGTCTCACTCATCTTCCTATCTATAATATGGATGAGGTCACAATTCTCCTTCTACTTTTCTAGTTTCTAGCAATCTAAAGCCATTACTACATAGTACATACACAAGTGTATTCTATTAATGATATTTCTTTATGTTACTTTATATTATTGTTCATATACATATTATATGTGTTGATTACTTTGTGACATACCCTTTTTTATAGGTAATATTCAAACAAGAGGTTCAAATAAATTTCAAGCAAAGAAAAGGTATGTTGTCCACACCAAGGTATTCATTTTCTTTTCTTTTAAACTAGTCATTTCAGTTTTTATGCATTACTAGATTAAAAGGGGAAATTTAGATACCCATATTTGGTACAAACATAGTTTCATACAAATTTTCATATCCTTTTTCATATATACATCCTTTTACTAAGAGTTAGATATCTAGTGGCATGGTATAATGTGGACCTCTTCAGTTCCATCTTATTTCACTTATTTTATCTACCCCTGTGGGACTGTATGTTGTGAATTATCTAGGGGATGCCCACCTATTTTTTCTATATATATATGTATATATATATACATATATATATATATACATATATACATATATATATACATATATATATATACATATATATACATATACATATATATATACATACATATATATATATATATATATATATATATGTATATATATATATATATATATATATATATATATATGTATATATATATATATGTATATATGCATATATATATATATGTATCTATATATATATATATATATATATATATATATATATATGTATGTATGTATGTATGTATGTATCTATATATATGTATCTATATAAATATGCATATATATAAATATATATATATATATATATATATATATATATACATATATATTTATATACATACATACATACATACATATATATATATACATATATACATATATATATATATATATATATATACATACATATATACATATATGTGTGTGTGTGTGTGTGTGTGCGTGTGTGTGTATATACATATATATAGATACATATATACATGTGTGTGTGTGTGTGTGTGTGTGTTTATCCTTTATACACCTATGTTTGTGTTATAAACTTGAGTTTATATAAGTGTTCAAATATGACATAAGTGTTTAGATTTATCTTTTTATTATTTTTTATATCTTTCACTTGGTGACTATTTATTTTATCCCCTTTTATTCATCCTATTGTCAGCTTATCACATGCCACTAGGTCATAATTCAAAATCAAGGTTATGGTCTAATTATATTGCCTAGAATTTTTATTAGGCAAGTTTTAATTATCAACCATTTTATATTATAAGCTATAAAATTATATTATAGTACTTTATTGAATATCTAAAGCACTCAAAATTCCACTACACTTTTTCATTATTTATACCAAGGGTTACTATAAGAAAAAGACCATATATTTATACAATTAAAATTCCACACACATTCCTAGGAAGGAAAACTACATGTGATCCTGAGGCCTTCTTTAGAGTATTGTCTATGTAAGTATAACTTATCAATAGTTAAGGTTGTTAGGGATATATTAACTCATCAATAACCATTTTTTACCAAGTTACATGAGGTCAAAAGGCAAGAAGATTAGGTTTATTTCTTATTTTATAGATCTTGTGCACAAACAAACATATTATAAGGCACCAAAGAGGTACATAGGTGACAATGCTAGCCTTTTATATGTTTTGATCCACTTTGGTGCATGCTTTAGGATGGACACTTGCATCAAATTTGGACATCTACATCGATGCAACTATCTATGGTTGATGTAAGTGTAGTGTATGTTAAAATAGAAAAAACATAGAGTGAACATATCTTGGATCTTAATTAATTCCCTAAGATGATTTGAGATCACTGTCACATCCTAGATCCAAAATTATAACAAGATATGATCTCTCTATCCCTTGGTTACATTGTATTTAATTATATTTATTGTACATACTAAATTAGGTAAAGTTATATTATTAATTATATTTTAGTCTGAATATAAGTATAGTATTAATTATTTAAAATAGTTTTATTTTCTTAAGTGTGTTTTTGTAAAACCCCAAATAGAATAAAATAGTTTTGCCTTTGAATCTGAGTATTTTGATTTTTGAAAATTTGAAACTTTAAATGTTTTCATTTCTATATTTAAACAATATTGAGCATGACTTAGTATAATTCCACCTTTGAATATGTTTGAATCATATAGAGTGTTATGCATATATACTCTCAATTGTAATTGTATTTGTGAGTTGTAAATTTTATTTTGTAATTTTTTTATAAATGCCATGCATATGCATTCAAGTGTGCATGATTGTGTTCTCTGAGTTTTTCTAAGTGTGTGTATATACTTTTTATATGCCCATAGAGTATGTATGGATGTGATAAATATTTCTCATGTGTTTGATTCCTAAATTGACCTTAAATCTTTGAAAACCCCTATACTCTATTATAGAATCTAATTTTTTCCTTATTTATAATTTTATAGTTTGTACTTGATCTAACTTTGAGTGCATTTATATGTCATGTGCCCCCAATATTACTATGTGTATTTTTGAATATATCATGTAACTATAACATGTGAACTTTTTAAAACCATTCTAAATCATGTATAGTGTGATAAGACATATTTTTTAATAGGCTTGATGGGTGCCACCCTTTTAATGTGAGGCTTGAGAGAATCGAGTGTGTCATAGCAAAAGAATAGAGTGTATGGTTTAAAATAGATTGGGCATAGATATTGAATGATTTTACTATTTTGATTTAGTGTTTTGATTAAATTATGATGATTTATTATATCTAAAAATAATTTTCCCTAAGGTTGATAAATATTCAAAAGAGATTGTGTATAAGTAAGTGCAAATTTTGGTATTTTGAAAAGGTTAATTAATGTGATAAACATAGTATCACATGGAAAATCACATTTTATATTTTCCAATGTAACTCATGAGGATTTATTTTGATATATTTCACTTGAGATATTACATGCACAAGTTTGGAGGATTAATTTAAAGAGTTTTGAATTTACAAAAAAGAATAAGGTTAAATCATATAAATAGAATGTTTGAAAAATAAACTGTATTTCATTTGAAAATATAGACTATATGATTTTGATATCTAAGAAATACATCATGCCATAGATGAGATTAGTCATATTGACTTGGTTTGAGTATGTGGAAGCTAGCTTACAAGCAAAAGTTATGGCATCCTTATTAAGTCCTAAAAACTTAAATTTTAAAAAATAATTAATTTTTATGTAGTTTAGATACTATTGGGAGGTTTCATGGTCTTATCCTCTTTGGTATAGTCCTATCCAAAACCTATCAAAGTTCTCCTTTGCTAACACATACTCTTATGCAAACCTATCTATCTCATTGTAGACTCATTTGAAAACCAATTTGGGTGAGGTTGGATTTGTCCACAAACCTTTCCTGAAGAACATGATCCCATCCATATAATAAGTATTATTTTTTAAATTTTCATGTTTTTAATGAATTTTATTTTATATATGGGATTTATAATGTTAGCTATTTCACTTATGTTTTTAGGGTGATATGTGAGTGAGAGAGTTCCATCATGGGCATATGATGGAGACATGTGAGCTCTACCATTAATAGATGAGGAGAGAGACATCTTAGGTACATCTAGTCTTAGACATATTAGGTGCCTAGTACGGATGTCATATGATATGTGTATGATGACAATTATACCTGATAGATGGGGTTTAAATATGTGTAATTTATGGATCTAAATATGGGGATAATTATTATATTATAGGATTTATGGTGCATTGTGTGATTATAGATAATTAGATAGTGAATGTCATTATAAGGTGTTGGTAGGATAAACCATATTTCACATACCCATTTGTATTTGATGTGACATTCATAGGATATTATTTATTCCCATAGAGATATTATTATATTGACATTAAATATTTATCCAGTAGATGTTTCACGTTTGTATAAAAAAAGGTAGCTTGTTGGCCTCCTTCATTGCAGGTTGATAGTGATGGGGTAGTAATTTCATATCAAATGCATAGATATGTCATAATATAGAGGATCATGGAATGAAATATTTTGGGGTTGGATTATGATATCCCATTTTTATAGGGATCTACATAGATTTACCTGAGAGGTTTTTGCAAAGGTTTGGGCTCAATAACACTTATGCATTTTTTGTCTTATGATTAAATCAAAGTTAGTCAGCCTATGGGAACACCTCATGGTATATGGGCACATCCCCAAATATATGTAGAGATATGTGTGGGGATGGTCAGATATATGAGGGGTAGCATGATGGAGTGATACCAAATATCATATTAATTGACTAATAATGACATTATATGCTAGTCTTATAGAGGGTTTTATGGATGGCTAGAGGATAAGGTTGAGTTAAGACATATTTAGGTCAGCTATCAGTGGCATGACTAGTGGTTGGAAGTTTATGATAATTTTTAGTATGAGAATATAAATTGAAATTTTATGAACCCATAAGATGTTCCTTATACAAAAAATATATGGAGTTATTCATTTAGGACTCCACAATAAGAGGGTGATATGGTCCATCCTACTCCTATGGATAGAGTTCCTATCCCCTTGGCAAACATGCACCACATTATTAAGACACCTAATATTAATGATGTTGGTTGTACACCAACTTATACACGATGGTGGTCAATCAATATGTGGCCTATTTTTGTTCCATAATTCATTTATTCTCTTACATTTTAGGGTGGAGTAGATGTAGGTGGCATAGTAGATATTGATCCTCAAGTTTCACCTAAGAGGAAGTATATTTGAATTTTTATAATTTTGTATATAATTTTAAATTATATATATTTTTTATTTTAGATAACATTACTATTAAATTGATGTATTTGTTTGATTTAATACATGGGCTAATGATTATTAGTAGGTCATCATAGAAACATCCCTCTAGAAGCTTAAATGGCATATGCCTTATGAGTCAATTCCTAGTGGGATGTTGGGGTGAGTTATGTATAGTTTTGGAAATCAATCTACCTTATTTGGAAATTCATCGATAATGACATAAACCTATGTTTTGGTGGCTCTAATGCATGAGGATGCGGTATAAGAGTAAGATTCACTTATTATTAAGTATGATTATTTGAGATCAAATCTCGCATGATATCAGATGCCACCTTTAGCTCCACTAATAGATCTAGTTCAAAGTGTTTTCCAAGAGTACATATAATTATATCAATATCATATGGAATTAAAGGTGATATTGACCATATTTTAATACCACAAGCATAGGATTTGGTGTCACTCAAGATCATAAGTAGCTGATATTGGAGTATCTTCATCTCATAGTTGATTATTAGTAGAGGGTGGTGGTGATGTACAAGGAAAGGAGCCCATTATAGAGTGATGAGTTTATTCACATTGGATTCACTAAAAACATTTACCCTATTATTGATAAAACATTTTATAAATAAATTAAGGAGTGTTTATTTGATTATTTGATTATATACATTATTCAACTATTCTAATTTCAATAAATTTTAGATACTAAAATATGATTATATATGATAAACTAATCTTGTACATTCAAAAAATATCACTCATGATCATACCTTTAGTCTTATGAGTCTTATTATGAAACCATAGCTTGCTATAGGGTTTTCAACCTTCTAGAGTTTCATATTATTGTAAATTTATTTTCAAATCTAAATTTTTTGCATTATTATTGGCATCTTTATTACTCGTTTATAATAAATGGAACATGTTAATAAAAAATATCATTTTGAAATGGAAGACATGGTAGTATTTTTTTCATCATTTAAATATAAATCAAGAACAAATTGATGTACTTTTGTATGTCACACGAGATGAAATCAATAAAAATGCTAAGGCTAATGAATCCACATATAATAATGATGAATCCTTAAATGGTATTATTATTGATGAAATCTCATTAATCCTCCCCTTGAGCACGCCATTGATTCCTACATCTCCTAGGGTCATGATTTATGACTTCAATACATTGTTACCTAAAGACCAAACAAATATTTATACATTCTCCATGGGAACACTCAATGTTTCAACTCAATTATTAGTTTCAATGCCTATATCAACATAAGTAGTAATTTCAACCCCTTTTTTGACTTCCCAAATATCAATTTTCAATGATTATAACTTATAAAATATCCTTTAAGTTATTAAAATTTTGGAAGACAAGGTTAAAAAAATTGAGAAAAAGATTCAAAATCAACTCATACTATTGATTCACAAGATGTATTGCATGATCCTCTTACACCTAATATATCTTTTCACCCTTTGCCAACCAATTTTTTAGCAACCAAATTCACACTTTATTATGGTAAGGGTGACCCTACATAGTATGTCAAAAATTTATATGAAACATGTCTTAGTTTTGCTTCCAATGAAAAACTTAAGACAAAATTATTTCCAAGAAGCCTAAAGGATGATGCTTTAAGATGCTTATATGATCTACCACTACGATTAATGAAAGAATTCAAACCTATAGTGGATCAATTTATATAAAATTTATTTATCAACATTACTAAAAATATGTCATATTCACAAATCACTATCAAGCAAGTAACAAATAATCCCATCAATGAATATGTTTCAAGGTACAAGATAATGTTGGCAAAAATGACAAATCAAATGGCAGATAAAAAGCTTCAAGATATATTTAAGAAAATTTTACTTACCCTACTATATGATTATATTATCTTCAATAAGTTTAAATATTTTAATGACTTATTCCATATTGTTTTATATCGATAAATGAAACGTATTGTAATGAATAGGCTTAAGTATGTAGCCAACACATTGAATACATCAAATACCAAGTTTCATATCAAACCAAGCTATAAGGTAAAACCTATAGAGGATAATAAGGAAATAAAAAAAATAGTGAATATGGTTTCATAACAACCTAATAAACTCATCTTATATAATGCACCTAATATCCAATTTACATGATTACCTATGTTTTTAGCTTTGCTCCTTAAAAATCTAGTGAAGTGTCATCTCATATCCCTCCCTCCTCCCATAGAGGTTGATATGATTCAACCTCTACCAAAATTATATGATGAAATTTATTATTGTTAATATCACCAAATTTCTTAGGCATTATACAAACATATATTACATGATGAAGCATAATATATAAGACCTCGTTGATAGTGAAAATATTACATTTGATGATTCACCAAAGGATTTAGGATCACAACATAATGGCCCTAAAAACCAAAAGATATTAAATAATACATTACAATATCATTCTAAGGAAACACTATAATTTTAAATGGTATATAATTCACATCTTCCTCCCCCCACATTATGAGTACTGATTAGATAGGATTATTGTCTCACTTACACACAAGATACCTCATATGGTTTAAAGGATTTTTATTACATTTAATAATAATTAAATTGTGGATGATGACTCATACCTTCACTCATTATTTATTAAATCACATATTTATCATCATCATATATGCATTTTTATGATTGATAATGGATCTAGTGAGAGAGTGTGTACCATGACATTTCTCACACATTTGGGATATACACATGATGATTTACACCCTTCGACCAAGATGGTCAAAGCATTCGATGGGAAAGTAAAATAGGTTTTTGGTGAGATTGATTTTCCTTTATAGGTTGGTAAGAACATGTGACCACAAATTTATTATTTATAAAATGTAAAGGTGTATTGGTGTATTATCGGTATGACTTTGGATTCATAATCCATGTGCAATTCCCTCTACATTACATAAATGTCTCAAATATATTCATGCCAACAAGGTAATCACAAATTTAGGGATTTATTACAATCATCCATTAAAACTATAGAGGTCTATTCCAAGATAATTAATCATAAAACCTACTCATATTAATCATGAGTGAAAAATTAAGTAAAAGGTAATCCTCTTTCCTAGGCAACCAATACTAGAGAAGTTAATGCATCAAAGATACATAATTTACTTCATAGAGTCATCATCTATACCTACACAACCCATCTAGTTATTGAGAGTAGATCAACATGTTTCAAAGAGGTACTAAGGACCAAAATTAAAATCACACCTAACAATCATTAGACCACTAAGCAATGGGTTCTATGAACCAATAGTACTCCATGACCATAAAGTATTATGAGGCATGGGAAAAATATTATAGATTATTCATATCCAAATTTTTCATATATATATATATATATATGTAATCCTTGGTCGCATGACCAGTTTTTTGTAACCTATCCTAAGCCTAGATCACCCTATGAACATCCCTTAGATGGGAAAGTCATCTATTCTTCCCATTCCTATATTCAAATATTTAAAAAAAAACAATAAAATACAAAAAACATTTAAAGAAATCAAAAATACTTAGCATTTACATCTTTACTAGCTTTTGCATATGGTATTTAATTTCTATTAGTATATATCATATAATTTTCCTTTATATACACACATATGTTTCATGGGTACTTGAGTATGATATGGGCATAGATTAGATCCATGATAAATGAGCCTAGAAATCTTGGACCTTTCTGATACCTACATGACACACTAGATTAAGTGCATCTACTTTTAATGATCATTATTACTACAGGTTCCTATTATTTTATGATCACTTTACATTATCATGTTGAGCTTATAAATTGATTCTTACACATGTCTATATTTATGATTGCATATTACACAATGTGTTAGATGTGTTATGCTACATGACATTTTGTTAACACATGTATGCAGGGACTAGTATGATATGCTTACGTTAGTTATTTATCTTTCACCTTTCATATTCTCGCATGGATTACTTGACTATACTTCTTATTTTCTACCTTATCTTGATCATGGAACATTTTGATATGCTCCTTGTTTATTATCCATAGTGTCATTGATTATTATTTCTCTAGTATGTATACATTTGAATATGTCCTCTCTTTTGAATGTGAATCATTTGAACATACCCCTTGTTTTAAGTCTCATTAGACCCCATTTGTGTGACATTGAGTGATCTTTATATGTTCTTGATTATTTTTTGAATTTATGCTCATTACTTGTAGATGTTACTATGATCCATATCATACATCTTAGGGATTGTTATGTTTGGATACTACAAACATAATTTATACATATAATTTTACATGATATTAATATATGCTTGATTAATACATGATTAATACAAATATGCCATGGTTATCTTATCCTTTTAAGATAAGGTTGTTGACTATTCTAGTCACCTTGGTCTTTTGACACCCTATTTTCATCAGATAGATCATTTTATACCAAAACCAAATGAGTATAGTCTTTATAACACCTAAATGATCACTATTATAGCCCAAATATAGGTATGTTGGGTTCATTGAGGTTCTTTGAACATTTTGTTCCACTATGGGAAATCTAACAATCATTTATTGAGGTCATGGTTTTCATTAGTGCTATAAGAGTCCTATTGGAGTGATTTTTAGCATGAATGTATCAAGAGTCTTGTATAAGGTATGGTTAACATTGTTAGGTCCCATTTTCATGATTAAGAATATTAAAGTTAACTATTAATTCAAAATCTTAGTATAAAACCTAATATATTAGTCTTAGGGTCATATTGGCCTAATGCAGACCTATGTGATGATTAGAAACATGAAAATGCTATTCAAGGGTTAAATACATCAAAAGATTCCTAGGGTCAGTCATTAGTGTCATGTACGTCTCTTTCATTTCTTTCTAATCTAGAAAAGAGTAAAAATGTCTTAAAAGACACTCATGGGGTCATAATAAGGTCAAAACTATCTTAAGTCACTCTTTAAAGTCATTTTGGGGGAAGGAAATGTTGTATAAGGTCTCATAAAGTCACGTTGATATTTGAAGACTTCTCACAAGCTCTCAATTCCATACATGTAGTCTAAGAATGCATTTGACTTAGTTGTTTTCCCTCCATTCCTACCTCTAGTAGATTTTAATTCTCTCAACATGGGAAGAGTGCATACAATCCATGACTAAACTATTACCTATCTTCAAACTTATATTCAAGGTAGTATTCATTATCCCAAGAGTCTTCATTATAAGCTTCATAATGTTGTGATGAAGAAAACATCATGTTTCCAATAGTGCAAGACTAATAGATAGGTTATCAAGATTAAGTCACTAGATTCAAGGTCTCCATGATAGCCTCAAATCTCTTTCAAGGATTTAATCTCATAAACATGAAGAGTTATGGTCAACCATTCAATAATGCTAACATGCATGCATGAGGATATGGGTGAGTTATGGTAGTTAAGGCAAGATATTCCCCAAGATATAGTTATATTTAAGGAGAAAACCCAACATCCACAATCCCACCAAAGGATAAAAATAGAAAATAATGAAGTCTCCTCTCCCAATACTATGCCAACCTTCATTAAAGATCTTTTGGGATAGGCCTAATGTATTTGGGAGAGATTAATAGTTCCATTTTCCCTTGATTCTTCTCTTGCATGGGCTAGTTTAATGGAGTAATAACAAAATTCATGAGGTATTCTAGTGATCTCTTCCTCTCTCTCATAGCCATTTATTATATATAATATTGAAAATGATGTGTTCATGATCCCTCCTCTTGGGTATGACAAGACTCTACTTTTTGGAGACTTTTAATGCTTGTTTATGTAATCACCTAAAAGTGGTAATTTGATGATAAGAGTGTCACTTGAGTTAACCTATACTTAGACTAGCCATAAACCTATGCTTGACCATTAGACTTAATTTTCCATTCATTCAGTAGACCACATTCACCTATGACTAGTCAAAACATAGTCCTAAAACTATCATCTCAAACCCCAATCCAAATTGCTTAGTAGTATGCAAACAGGACATTAGCACCACATTTGGGACACTCCATCCACATGGTGCTAACGTCCCCAACTAGGCACTATTATCCTTAGCCTTAAATATTCCCAATGGATAGTTTTTCAAATGTGTAGCTCTCTTAAGGTCAGCCTAAGATTATTTTCTTATCTGATTAAGAAACAAAACCCTATAATTCTAATCCACCTCTATTCACTAGATGGAAAATATATGAAAAAATCTATTCAAATGAAAGATAAAGTTGAACAAAATTAAGGTATTTGATCCTTATTCTACCTTACTTATGCATACTACCATCATCATCCATAATCCCAATTTTCAACCATTTCAAAACTCAAGAACATTCAAGGCATCTAAGGCCACTCTCATTCTAGTATTCACTTACACATACATCAAGCTCTAAGTGGGAAACCTACATCTAGCTTGATCCCTCTTTAGATTATTGGTATGTAGGCAAATCTCTACACAATGGGGTGTTGAAGATGTCCATTCCATCTTAAAAACTCACATAAAATTATTTCTCATGTCATACTTACAATTAGGATTAGTATTTGCACCTTGAATCAGGTTTTCCAAGCACAACATATAGCTATAAGTTTCATGAATGTAATAATAAGAGATACAAACACAGGCATAGGTGTTCTTAGAAAATAGGAATAGTCCCATAAAGGGGACATTAATACCACATTAATAACACTACATAGAGATGGCACTATTGTCCAAACTGGGAACTACTATCTAGAAAGTAGACAAACACTAGAATCCATTTGTTGACATAAATAATTGTCTAGATCTCAATTTTTAAAACCTAGATCATCTATGATAGTTAGGTTTTAGATAAGTCTCTATTTATGCCTATTTATTGCTATTATTCTAAATTCAAACAAAGTTAAAGGTCATAACAAATCATTATTTAATTATTGCATATTTATTTAATTGCTTTAAGCATTTCAATCCTTTAATCTAAACATAGGATTTTCATTATAAAACCTTAAAAGGTTAAATCATATGGTGAGCCTATCTTACTTTGAATATTGCATCAAACCCTAGCTTGTATTCATCCAAATTTTGTGCAATAAATTTAGGGATGAAAAATTATGGTTTTATAAATTTTATTTAGACAACCTAACTAATTAAAATCAATTTTACATTAGGGTTTCAATTTATTTTACATCTAATTTAAATTGTTGCAAAGAAACCTTAGACTCAAAAAAACTAGCCCTAAACACACTTACAGTTAATCTCATTTTTTATTTAAACTCAAATTTTATTTCCAAAACTCAAATTTTAGATTCATATATATTATAATTCATATAATCGTGATCATAATGAAAGAATAAACCAAACACTTTTTTTTTAAAGTCTAATACTTTCATTTACATGATTATTCCCTTTAATTTAGAATGAACTCAGAAAAGACATAAACACATGTATAGATGATGGTTGATATCAATTTAAATATATGTCATATCTCATAAAATTTTATATTTATCATATATATAATTCCATTAATAATAAAACCTATACACACAAAAGATAACAACTATGTTTTAAGCTTCAATGTCATATCTTATGCATAGGAAAGATTCTCCTTCTCCTCCTTATCTCCATGAGGGTGATAGATACTTTTCATCTAACCAATTCCATTCTATAATTCCTCCATGGGATTAATTATCCTATAACATTGCCACTAATACCCATACTTAGCCTATTCACACATCTTCCCTACAGGGTGTGTGCCTACATGTTCAAATAGAAACAACTAGGGTTTAAACTTGTGAGACTCTATGTGATCAAATTATCGGTATGAGAAAGATAATTAAAAGTTTAAAAAATAAAAATAAACTAATCCATTCAAACATTACATTGGAAAAATAATTTACAAGACAAAGGCCTCTAGGGCACAATATTGTAAATCATGTTTATACATCTTCAACTACTCAATTTGTGGCAAGCAATGTTACATATAAGAATGCCAAATAACAAAAAAGTAAATATACAACTAGTGATTCAAAAATAATTCAAATGTAAAATAAGAGTTCAAGTGAGACACTAAGGGAGATGATTAAATATAAGTTAATCAACCAACCTCCTCTACACCCAATGAGGAGATCTAGATATTTTTGTGCATATCATAAAATACATGGGCACCACACCGATTCATGTTGAACATTGAAAATGAAAATACAACATATCATGGATACATATGACTCACACTATGACACTTCATTCAAAAAACATACCCTAGCACATCTACCAATTCAAAAAGGGTCAAAATTAGGAATAGTATAAAAATGCTTAGCAAAGCATAACTCAAAACAACAAAAGGTTCCAAAAGCACAATCACAACAAGAAATAATACAAAAAACACAGATAAGTCAAGAAAATCTACTTCTCCAAAATGAGGCTAAACATTTAATATGGTATGGGTTTAGTTAAAAGTATATACAATAGTATGATTATCATGGTCAAGGTTTGGGAAAATATGCTCAAGGCATCACTTCTCCTATTCTAATAGTTGATAATATTGGTCAACAAAGTTTGGGGTTTATTGAACATCCTAAGGCATATCACTCAAAGATATAGTTTATGAAGGAAAAACATCTAGAGATACAATAAATATTAAAAAGATAGTAAGAGATTCAATTGTAAAGTCAAAATCATGCTCAACCAACAAGCATACTCAAAACAAGTTTTCTAGCAAAGGAGCATCCAAAACATAATATATCTATAATAATCACAATTTCAAAGGGAAAAATCACAATCAATATACCAAATCATAATTTAGAAAGGTCAAATCCATAGTTTGAGGTAGTTCCCTTTATCACACCAAGTTATGATTCTGATGTGGAACAATATTATGAATTTGATGATGAACAATACTTATATTTCTAATAAAACAACATCCAACTACAACATAAAAATCACACTGCATGAGCTATAACCATTCCTATTTTTGAGATGGGCCATAGTGATATCAAGTTTACCATGAGACTCATTGGTTAGTATGATTCCTACCCTTGTACATACTTCCTTCTCTCTCTTGCTCCTTGTACATAGTTTAATTTCATTTCCTTATACATAGATTATAATTAGAAAACAAAAATAATATAACATGTTAAAATATAAAAACATTCAAATATTTCAAAAACACAAAATTTTAAAAATTGTATGCATTGTTATGTTTAAATTTCTAATACTTGTTAGATATTGCATATTGTTAGCTATCCTAGTATAGTCAATTTTATCATACATGTATAATTCACTTGTTCCTATTGAGTGCTTTAATATTCTAGAAAGGACTCTGATCCAATACACTAATCTAGACCAATTATCATCTACCCATTGGGGGTATTTACATTAATCTAGGTTTACACATTGCTACATCAACCCATTTGGGGGATCTCCTACTTAATTTCTATAACCAAATTTTATCTTTACATACTATACATTCTATTTTATGCATTAAATTATCTTAATATTGATCATTATTCCTCATTACTTAGATTTTTTCCAACTATCACTAGTTATCCTCAATATATATGTGCATCCTAGCATTTACATAGATTTGTTCTACACAATTATACATGATTTCATTTCTAGTTCCTAGATTAGACTTGATTGTGTTTCCTATTCTTCTTTCATCTTTGAGGGAATTTGAATATGCCATTATTCTTTATAATATATTCCACTTCTCTATTTTAATGCCTTAGACATGTTATGATGTCCCTTATGTGTGTTTTCCTACTTCTATATATGGGAATTTGAACATCTCCTTCTCTGTGGCTTTACACCAAATTGTGTATTTCTTGCATATGTGGACATTTAAACATCTCCTTATATGTCTTCATTATCAAATTTAGTGACATGTGCCCATGTCCCTTGTATTATGACCCCTTGCCCTACCTTTTATGTGCCTCATATTCTTTTATGTTTTCTTCCTTGTATACTTCTACACCATGACACTTGTTATTATTTGTTAAACACACACGCACACATTTTTGATGCCATGATGGATCTCATGCATCTACCCTTTCTACTTGGGATACTTGATGGACATCATGCCCCATCTACCTAGGTAATTACTCAGATTCGATGTTAGATACATTGATTACATATATCTTTACACCCTTGTGCAATGATATATTACAACATACATCTTACATTACTTACCTATGCTCAGATACATTTACATTATGATATTATGTTTTACATTATATTAGAATATCATTCACATGATTTAGCTAACACATTTTTTAGATCTAATTCTTTATAGGGTAGTTCTTACATAGGTTTCATAACTATTCTTAGAATAAGGGGCATTCACATGGGTTTGTAACAAAGATCAATCTCCTAATTTGTTTTTTATAGACAAATTTTAGCACAAAGGCTCAGTTTCCTAAATTAGACTTGGGGAAAACATAAGACTAGAATAGATATTCAACATTTAGTTTAGATCACTCAAAATTTAGACTAGGTAGTCATTAGGACCTAGAATGGGACACTAGTGTCACAGGGTGATACTTTCCATTATAGGTCACTACTATCTAGTAACCCCATATTCAGGACATTTTGGATCATTCAAACTAGTACACTAGGTACAATATAGATTTGCACATATACAATAATAAGTTTGGTAGTTATGTTAAAATTTAGCTCAGATTCATTCATTTCAACTCAAATTCATACCAATTACTTAGACTTGGGGGCATCATACATGGCATGATCACTCCCACATTAAAATTAGTTACACAGGTTTAGCTATTACATACTTGATTTAGATTCAATATACTCAAATACTAGATTGGGGGCATGTGTGTAGCACATAGTTTTTGTATACTTAGCTTCAGATAGGTTGATTAAATGGAATGTAAAACTCCATGTCATTATTTACACTATATACACTTGTTATCACATTCCATTTTGTCACCTAATTCATGCCTTACTCCATATGTAGTGGTTGGCATTCTTGAGTGACCCAGAGCCGCCTACTATACCCGAGTGGCTGTGGAGTTGAATACAAAGTTAGATTTACCTAGTTAGATACTTTCATCACTTTATGCATTATAGTTACAAATGCATATACTTAACACAGGGGAAATGATGGAGTCATATCCTAATTAAGTTTTTGAGCCACCTACATGATAGGATCAGACACACTTACAGTGTTATCCAAGATAGTCATAGAGATGAGGATCCACCAAGCAAGGATGGGAAATGATGGAGTCAAAATTGGATTGAGTTCTTGAGCCACCCATATGAATATTTAGTAAACCATCAACTCAATTCAATCCTATCAACTCACAAACATAGGTTGTCACTAGGTTCATGCATTGGTTCACTTACCCAATGAGGTGTGTTCATTCCTTTCCCCTCTCTTTACTCATCTTTACTCAATTATTTCATTTCAGCATATTCTTTTGATTTTTATTCTCTTAAGTAAGGATTTATTTTTGCATGTTTCATTATAGGACATTGTTTTAGATCATGATCCACATACACAGACCCAAATTCACATATTTAAACTTAGCTACATGGGTTTAACTTCCAAGATAAGTCCAAGTATGCTTCTTTTTCCTTTATACTAATCATTTTACTTTGTTGCATTACTAGCATAAATGGGGGAAATGTAATCACCTAAAAGTGGTAATTAGAAGCTAAGAGTGTTGCTTGACTTAACCTATCCCTAGGTTATCGATAGACCTATCATTAAGCATTAGACTTATTTTTCTAGTCATTCATCAAACCAAAATCACCTACATCCAATCAAAACATAGTCCTAGAATTTTTATCTCAGACCCCAATCCAAATTTCTTAGTAGTATGCAAAGAAGGCATTACCACCACATTTGGGACACTACAACCACACGATGTTAGTGTCACCAATTGGGTGCTACTATCATTAACCCTAGATCTTTCCAATAGATACTTTTTCAAATATGTTCCCCTCTTAAGGTTAGCCTAATCTCATTTTATTATTCACACAAACAACATAACCCTATAAAAATAAGTCTAATCCACCTTTATTTTCTAGATGGGAAATAGATGCAAAAAGATATTCAAACCAAAGACAAAGTTGAGAAAAATTAAGGTATTTGATCCCTATTATTCCCTACTTCTACATACTATCATCTATAACATCCCTAAGCCTAGTTTTTAAGCATTTCAAATCTCAAGAAAATTCAAGGCATCCAAGCCCACTCTCAGTCTAGAATTCACTTGCACATACATCAATCACTAGGTTGGAGAACTACATCGAGCTTCATCCGTCTTTGGAATATTGGTATGCAAGAAAACCTCTATATAGTAGGGTGTTGAGGATGTCTAGTATATGCTACTAACACAAAAAATTATTGCTCATGCCATAATTTCAAAGAGGATTAGGGTTTGCACCTTAAATCAAGTTTTCAATACATAATAAAGAGCTATAGGTTTCATGCACATAGGAACATGACATAAAAACATAGGCATGTGTGCACCTAGAAAATGGGAACAGTATCACAAAGGGGACATTGGTGCAACATCAAGGAAACTACACATATATGACATTTTTGTCCTAATTGGGTGTTACTACCTAGTGAATAGAAAAACACCAAAATCCTATTGATGACAAATAATTGTCTAGGTCTCAACTTTTAGAACCTAGATTATCCATGACAACTAGTTTTTAGATAAGTCTTTATTTATGCCTATTTATTTATTTATTTTTTTAATTATTATTATTATTATTATTATTATTATTATTATTATTATTATTATTATTATTATTATTATTATTATTATAATAAATTAAAACAAATTCAAAGGTCATAAAAAATCATTACTTAATTATTGCATATTTATTTAAATTATATAGGCATCTCATCCCTTTAATCTAAAGGATTTTCATTGTAAAACCTTAAAAGGTTAAATCATCTTGATTCCTTGAATCTAATAAAATTGATGTTTACCTCTTATACCTTGTCAATTTTATTTAGCATTGTGTAAAATCTAAACTATTTATCTTGACTTGTGGTTGTTTATTTACCTAATGTTATTTTCTTATCATTTTTACATCCCTATTTGTAGGTTATAAGTTATGTAGACACCTACCTTCATGCAAATCACTTATGCAAGTGTTGATAAAGTTACAATTTTTTTAAGAGTTGTGTAGTTTCTCATAAGTTTGTCGATTTATTATGTTGTTAAAGTGAATGGAGGAAATCTCTATATTTGGTGTATCACCTCTTTTATGGTTTCAATCTAGTTTTTACTCCCTTTTTCTTGAAAAAAGCATAGTATTAAGTATAAATGGGTATTTTAACATAGTTTTAAGCTTAAAACTGATCTTAAATTAGGTGCATCTGGTTTAGGTAGGAGTTGGCATTATTTATAGGTTAATCCCAAGGATCCAAGGTCTCACACCTTGGGAATGATCCCAATATTGCTACTAGATTAGTTGATTGAATGAACGGGTGCAAGATGTAAGTGACAATAGTGTTTGGCATGCCTAATGGGATAAAAGTCTATAGGATTGAAGAATTTAGCTAAGGACTTGGTGTTGGTCTTTATCTACCTATATAATTGAAGACACTTTAAAGGCACCTAGTGACTCCATGTATTTTTAGTCTCATATCAGTCTTACACTTTCATGCCAAACGAAATAAGAGCTTCTGCATAGGTACTAGTTTTTAGTTTTTTGAATTGTCATTATCTCTTAGAAGAATAAGAACATTATCAAGGTCTCCTAAAATAATGGACATAGGTTATAGATAGCCTCCTCCAAGGTCTCAATCAATACCTCATTTTAGAATATTTCCTAGACCAAGAGGGAGGCTCAATCCTATTCATCATATAGAAGCCCAAATAAATCAATTTTTTATATCTTTAATGGATGAAAACCCTTACACCTTTAATAAATTCATTATATCCCAATTAAAACTCTAAATAACATTCATTATTTCACTATTAAGGATGATACTAATCCCATAGATCATATACAAGGCATTGCCAACATATGTGTAGTCTATAACATCACTCAAAACAATGTGGTCTTGAGATATCTTGATACATCCCTGAAAGGAAGGGATATTAAATGGTATAGGGGGATATAACCTGGTATAGTACACAACTAATATGAGTTAGGAGAGATACTTTTCCATTAATTTGAAGACAAGAGTGATCATCTTTCTCTCATGGAATAATTTTCTACCATCAAGAGAGTCCCTCATGAAAATATGGTGGAATTCAAATTCAAGTTCCAAAAAACTTGGGATATAATCCTACCATTGGTGAATCCTACATGAAATACCACATTCTTTTACTACTTTAGGTCCTTGAATAGTCACATTGTTGTCATGATACAATCCATGGGAGGTACTATATTACTAGTCACATATGACATTATTATAAGGGCTGAAAATAGTCTAATTCAAGTGGGAATGATTTCCCATAGGCCTCCAATGCATTTATGTCTTGAAACTTCACCCATTTATCCTAATTTATCACCCATTATAGTATCAAATAGATAATAAACTCAACATGTTTCCCCTCTAATTAACTTACATAAAGTGAATACATTGATACAAAACTTTGGAAATGAATTAGTGGCCTTGAAGAGGCATCAAGATCATCATATCATACCATACCAACATTAAAATCAGCCATATCAACATAAAAAGTAGCCTTAACAATTTAATCCACAAGCTCAAGGCTAAATCACACATGCTAGGCCCTACAACATTCAAAATCTTAATGTTCCTAGCACTTCAAAATCCTTTATACCTATGAAAAATGGCTTGTTTTATGATTATAAGTGGTCTAATCCATGTAATCATCCTCACAATCAAACAACATGTCCAAATGGAGTTCTTAACCAAGCCTTGATGGTCCAAAGCATTTCACTTTCTCAATGATAATCAAATAAATCAACTTCAAAAGGAGAAGTACATAAATAAGTCAAAGTGAAAGGTGAGACTACTCTTTTGAATTGGAAAGAGAGTGGCTTTTGTGCCATAAATTAGAATTGGGTCTCAAACAAATCAAACATTTTAGTGGCATATAACACAAGGTTTAAGAGGAGAGCAGTGAAGGGAGAGCCATCTTCCTCAATTGGTCAAGTTCTTACTTCCTAGTCCCCCCATGATGCTACCAAGGAGAAAGTAGTTATTAAGCCATCTAAAGCACAACCAAATCAGGTTATTCAAAAGGTAACGTATATTCCAACTATCCAACATCAAAGATAAGATATTGGTGTTCCAAAGTTGTAGTCAAAAGGATGATAAATTCCATTCAACATAATTGAGAAAATGAAGATAACATACCTATATATCACTATGTGGGAGGCTCTCTCTATTCCTACCCAAAGGGATTGATTGGAGGAATGTTTAAACCATATAGGTCATGTAAAAAAAGTAAGTATATTAGTTTTTCCTACTCAGTTATGCCAACTAAAACAAGGATATGTTGGTATATTAGCAAACTATCCCCATTATACATCTCCTTGATTATTGATAAGCACCTTGTACACAAGTTTATGATTGATTTCAGTATAAGTAACTTAGTTATGCCTTAAAATATTACTAACCTAATAGGATTAGATTACACTCTATTCATAAAAGGAGTTATCTAGTTAGATGGTAAAACTATTAAAATTGTTGGCATCATTAAAAACTTTAACCTTACCTTACATTCTTGCCCAAGCCTCTCCATATCCCAAGATGTTTTAGTCATAGACATTTCCCCTTATTTTTCTATGTCTTTCCAAGGATTCCACTACAAATATTGGTGGGTATCTATCCTTATATTGGTCACACATATTACTTAGAACTAGGTATGGTACCAAAGTAACTATCAACACTAAACCTATTTCAAGAGATCACATTAAACCATATTATTCTAGCCTAATCCCCATGAATTTCACCATGTATGATCAAGAGGAGAGTTTTGTCTTTAATTATACTACCACAGAATTGGACAATGTTCCTAATATATTAATTTATGAGTGGGAAAATTATCACTATGGATTTGATCCATATGATCATGTGGAGGATATAGGATTGGGTACCTATTATGTCCTTAAGGAAGAAATAATTATACCAAATCTTGTGAGGTCACAAAAATATTTTGGAGGTATGTAGTTGCTAATTTTTTAAGGTTTAATGAGCATAATTTTTACTGGTGTAGGTGTTATGTTGATCTCCCCTCAAAAGGAATACTTGTTCTCATATAGGATATAGTTTAATTGTACTAATAATGTATCTAAATATGAGGCATTGATCTAAGGCCTCTAGTTGGCCTAGCAAAGAGGAATAAATACACTTCAAGTTTTTGGTGATAGTGAACTAGTTGTAAATTAAGTTATAGGCCCAAATTTATTTAATAACAACTTATTTAAGGAATATAAACATAGAGTGTGGGATCTCATTGAAGGTTTTGATGCCTTCAGCATTCAAGTTATACCTAGAACACAAAATGTTGATGTTGATAGACTTGTTATTGTGGGGTCTCAATATAAAGGGTTAAAAATAGCTTGTCAAGTTGTTGGTTAGACCTATAGTTCTTGATAACAATTTTAGTTGGCAAGTGTTTGAGATTGATGAGCAAATCATCAACTTTCTATAAGAGGAGACAAAATTCTTAGCTAAAAACCAATAGAGGCTTCAAGAGAAATATGAGGATCATATTATTCAACTAAAAGGTAAAAATTTTCCTAAGGGGTTCATCACTTTATAAATCATGTTCAATTTAGATGATCAACTCAAAGGTGAGGAAAGGAATATGATGATCAAGGATGATAACTATGAACCAGTTGTTATCTCTAATGATAATTTTTTTAAGGCTAGTAAGATATGTACACAATCTTAAAAACAAGGTTTTATTGGTCTTTATAGGAGGTATGATGACATATTTTATTGGAGTTACTAATACCTTAGAGGCTTTGATCCAAACTTAGCTCAACACACCATTGAGTTAGACCCCAATGTAAAACTAGTTAGGCAAAAGTAGAAACCAATAAACCCCAAACTTGAACCTTTGATCAAAAAATAGTTAAATAAATTAAGAAAAGATAATATCATATTTCCCATTAAGCATTCCCCATGGGTGACCAACCTAGCCCTAATTAGAAATAAAAATTGGTATATTAGGCTATGTGTGTACTTTAGGGACTTGAATAGATCATCCCTTAAAGATCATTACCCCCTTCCACCTATGGAGTAGATCTTCCAAACTATTTTGAGGGTTGAAAGGTTTTCACTCCTTGATCGATATTCCAGATATAACCAAATACTTATGCAATAATGTGACCAATTAAAGATAGCTTTTACTACCAAATGGGGTACCTTTGCTTACATGAAGATGCCTTTTGGGTTGACCAATGTTGGTGTAAACTGACAAAGGGCCATCGATATGGAATTTAGAGGCCTCATAAATGATATGATCTTGGTAAATTTATATGATATAATTGTTTTCTCTAAGCATGTAGATGATCATTTGGATCACTTGAGGCAAATTTTGACAGGTGTAGAGATTTTGGGGTGTCATTGAACCCAAATAATGTGTGTTTTTTTTACATGTAGGTAAGTTGTTGGGACAAATTATTTCCAAATAAGGCCTCGTAATCAATTTAGAAAGGGTGGAATAAATCTTGGATTTTTCACTTCCAAGTCACAAGAAAGGTCTCTAAAGCTTTTTGGGTAAGATCAACTTTGTAAGAAGGTTTATTCCAAAATTTTATACTTTGGTCAAACTTGTCACTACTATGCTCAATAACAATGTTACCTTCAGCATCAAGTCCTGATAATGATGAAGGCTCCCACTCCTGCACGCGCGAATCCAAATTTGAAATCGGTTGTTGTGTTCTGAGCGGCCGGTGAGGCTGTGGATGCTGTTACGGAGGAGGTCTTTCCGGCTAGTGGAGGAAGAAACCAGAATACACGCAAAGGGATTTTTGCTACGGGGATTGATGATACTATAGCTGCGGGTCCGACCTACGTTCCTGGTTCAGGGCATGGAACAGGGGTGCGAACCTATGCAGATGTGGCGGCCTTTGAAGCAGATATACATGATGCTCGGCCTCATACAACACCTGTACCTACTTGCGTAACGCCTGTAAGTGCTTTAAAACCTATTAGGGTAACTCTAAACCCTAAATTAGCAGAAAATATCTTCCAAGAAGAAAAATGGTTTTCCTCTTGTGCTGCCATTTTTTGCTTGCGTGGTTTCTGGCCCTCTTTTGTAGAACTACAAAATTGGATTGCTAAGAGTTGGCTACATATTAATGATGGTCAAATCCAGCCTTACACCAGGGGTTTTTTTATAGTAATTTTTCAAAGCCCTGAAGATAGGCAGTCTATATTGTGCCACAATAATTTTTCTTGGCAGGGCAGATTTCCTCTTATGGCCAAACCTTGGCATAAGGATTTTAACCCTCTCTCGGAATCCTTTAACAAGATTCCTATATGGGTGCAGCTCCCTTATCTTCTGATACAGTTGTGTCAAGAGGCATTTTATAAGACCATTGGAAATGCTATAGGGGAGTTTCTATATGAAGAAGACAGTACGAAGAGCCACCATTTGACTTGTGCACGATTTCTGGCTGATCTGGATGTTTCAAAGGGCCTTCTTGAGGTGATATGCATTGACTCCCCTAGGGGCACCTGGACACAAATCTTGGATTATGAGGGGATTCCTTTTAGATGCAGGAAGTGTCACCAGACGGGACATATTGCAGCCCGTTGTGTTGCTGGGAAAAACAATCCCAGACGTTCACCTTCTTGGTGGCCAAAGGATTTCTCTGAACATAGTTTAGACAAACTACCTTTGGAAACAACAACAGATTCCGAGTCTGAGAATGAGGAAAGGGTGCAATCCGAATCAGAAGATGAAGAGGAATCACTGGAGAATCAATCAAATGAAGCCTCTGAGGAGGCTGTAGTCAAAGATATAGCTGAGCCTGAGGAGGAGGCGGTGATCTCTTCCCCTATTTTGAAGGATCTATCTAAGAGCCAAACTGTGTTAGACTGTCACCAAGAGTTTATGCCTACTGGTGTCCAAAGATCATTGTCCCCTGAGGCATGGTTTGCTGAGGCAACTAAGGTAGAAGACGGTTGGACAGCAGTCAGAAGAAAGAAGTCTAAGCCTTTGGTCCCTCCTCTTGATATGAATCTTTGGTCATGCAAAAAGAAAAATCTGAATTTAAAAGATTCATCCAAAGTTCCCTTCTGCTGATTGGTTTTTTGGGGGCAGCAAACCAGTCTTTTTTTTGGTTTGCTGGTTACGGATCTGGAAGCTTGTGGTTAACTTTCAGTTTTGTGTTTTGACTGTTGTTTTGTCTTGATCTTATTGTCGGTTACAGGTCCCTGTAAAACCTGGTGTTGGTTCTTTTTTGTAATCAGGTTCTTGTGTTAACCTGGTTGTGCTTTAATGTTTATCTTTCTCCTTGTTCAAGGTTTTGGGGCCCCTTCAAAACCTATTTTTACCATAATCTAAAACAATGTTACCTTCAACTAGTCAAGAGAAGGTAAGGATGGCATTGATTCAATTATAAGGGTAATTTCTCAAGCACTTACACTGATGTTATGACAAAAAAATTATTATTTATGCTTTTGGTGGGAATGAAAGTATATCATCCATACTAGTGCATGAGAATAGTGATCTAATGGATAATCTCATTAAATTCTTTAGTCAACACTTAAATATTATGAGCTAAGATATGGTTTTGTGGAGAAATAATTCTTTGTTGTCATAAGTTCCCTTAATAAATTTAGACACATGCTTTCTAATTTAAAAAAAAATAGCTAATGGTTTCGTGCTCAAGCATGAAAGAGTTCTTGTTGAACAAATATATAGGTGAAAAGAGAGCTAACTAGATAACTAAAGTCATGGAGTATGACATTGACATCAAGGTTACCAAGCTTTTGAAAGGAAAAGGGCTATGTGATCAGTTGGTAGTAGACATAGAAGCTTATAATAAGAGATTTTCTATGCTATAATAAGATCAACAAGTTGATCATGAGGTTCCTAAAAGCTAGACTAGAGACATGGTCACCTTCTTGCAAACTAGTGGGTATCTAGATAGTCTCAAAAAATGTCAAAGAAGGTATTTTAGACTTCAATAAATTCCATATGTCATTATTTATGGTACATTGTTTATTAAAGACATCAATGGAGTAATTTTGATATGCATTGAATCTAACCAAGTGGATAATGTACTAAAAGAGTTTCATAATGGCCCATCAAGAGGCCATTTCTATCTCAAGACTACTATTGTTAATATTATGAGGGTTGGTTATTATTGGCCAAATATATTCATATATGCACATATATGGGTTAAAAACTACAAGAAGTATGCCTTATTCATAGGTAATCAAAAGCTATCAGATCTCCCTCTTCATCCCATCCTGGTAGAGTATCCTTTCATACAATAGGGTTTGGGCTTCATTGGGATGATTTATCCACCTTCAAGTGCTGGTCACAAGTGGGTCTTAACTATCACGTATTACTTCACAAGGTAGACAAAAGTAGTGGCAGTTAGAGATGCAAATGAGAACTCAATATTGGACTTATATGAAGGTATTATTACTAGAGTTAGTGTTCCAAATACTATCATATCTGATAATGCTATGGCTTTTGTTGGAACTTAAATAAGTGAATGGAAAATAAAGTATTGCATATATTTGAGCACCTGTTCCAACTATTACCCATATGGTAGTGGCTTAGTAGAATCTACAAACAAGAACCTTATCAGGATTATCAAGAGGACCATGGAAGAGAACCAAATATTTTGGCATACAAAGTTAAAAACATCATTATCAGTTGATAGGATAACACTTGAGAGAGTTTTTGGTAATTCCCCTTTCATGTTAGTCTATGGGAGAGAATAAAGTTTCCTTTATCACTTGAATTACTAGGTTTATAACTCACTCAAAATCTAGAATTGATGTAGAATGATGTTATGAAAGTGATATTAATAGAGTTGATGGATTTGGAGGAGACTAAAAACCATGTAATTCATAGCATGGAGTTTCATCACACTCAAATGAATAAGACATTTGACAAGAAGGATATTGATAGGTATTTAAAATAAGGAATAATAGCCTTGAAATGGGATGAAGATAAGCTAAAGGCTACGAAACACACAAATTTTAATGTTATACTAAGTAGTCCCTACCTCATAACTAGTTGTAAGGAAGCCAATTTTTTTCATCTCTCAAATTTGAATAAAGAGGAGTTGCCCATCCCAATCAATGGTATCCATCTCAAAAATTATTCTTGAAGTCATTTTTAGACCTTTGTACATAGTAGGTTAACTATTTTTTATCCCTCTAAGTGTTTTTGGCACAATGTTTTCTATATAGTGTAGTGGTTTTCCTATTGCTCTAAGTATTTTTACACAATTGTTATTTCTCTTTGCTTCTTTGTTATGTGTGTTTGAGGTAAATTTTAGCTCATTCAAGGATGGTCCAAGATGTTACATCCATGGTTTCCCTTTTAGATTAAGTTGTAGTAAATATCATGTGGCTCATATGCCCAATATATGCTTAAGGCTATTGGATCCTTACTTAGTAGGCAAGTGGACCACATAAGTTAGAAAAATCTTGACTATTCTAGTCACCTTAGTCTCTTGACACCCTATTTTCATGGGATAGATAATTTTCTATCAAAACTAGTTGTGTATAGTCTTTGAAACACCTAAATGATCACTATGATAGCCTAAAGATAGGTATGTTAGGTTTATTGAGGTTACTTGAATATTTTTATCCACTATGGGAGATCTAAAAATCACTTGTTGAGGTCATGGTTTATATTAGTCCTATATGAATCCTATTATAGTGATTTTTAACATTAATGTGTATCAAGAGTCTTGTATAAGGTATTGTTAACCTTATTAGTGTTAGGAATATAAAACATAGATCAATATTAATGAATTAAAGATGGAAATAAAATGTAGAAAACATAACAAAATAGAGACATATATTTAATGTGGTTCAACCAATATGGGCTACATCCACACTAAAATAACTAGTCCAACACATGAAGGGAAAAACTTGTAATACAACCACTGTAATATCATTTTCAATCTCACATACAACATGTCATCATAATGTCAATACCCTCATATCAAAAATTGGGTTACATATAGGTAAAAATGCATAAACATAATTTATACCATTAGATATACAACCTAATAGTGAACAGTCCAAATTTACTACAAAATTATAATATTTTATAGTGCATTTTTAACAAAAATTTGCTTTGGGGGCACTACCCCCAAACTACCACCAAGGGAGGATCTAAAATATGTATCCACCCCCATGGAACCCATGAATACCCTAGTGGGTGGGGGGTGGAGCGGGGGGGCACCACGGGGGAATTGACTCCCCCAAACACACCCTTATTTGGGACTAGGCATTAAAATAAGATTAGACTCCACCATCCAACAATCCCCCACTTGTAAACTGATTGTTATAACTCCATATCTATAACTCTTGCTTGGAATTTTCTTTGAGATTTGACCCTGACATGTTTCTCATCTTCATTTTTATCCTTGAAGACCTATTCAATCTAAAAAAATCTCCATCTTCTCTTTAGTGACTAACTTTGGTATCATATCTATAGGATTTTAACTCATATGGATCTTTTCCAACTTTAGTTGACCATCCTCCAAAACTGAATGAATGAAGTGATACCTAAGTTGTAGATTTTTGGTGTTTGAGTGGAATGTCGAGTTCTTTTATAAATGAATTACACTTTGGCTATCATTATACAACCTAAAATCTTCCTGTTTATGCCTCAAATATTTCATGAATCGTTGCATCCATATCATCTCTTTGCTAGCTTTTGTAGTTGTAACATATTTTGCCTCTATAGTTGACAAAGAAACTATCTTCTAAAATTTTTAAATCTAATTAAGTGTTGTATCACCTACAGTGAAAGCATAACCTGTGGTACTCATCCTACCATCTAAATCTCCATCCATGTCTACATCAACATATCATTTTAAGGTAGCATCTGAACCTTCATAACATAATTGTCTATCAGTGGTCCCTCTCAATCACCTGAGAATCCACTTGACTACATCCTAGTGCTCTTTTCCTAGATTATTCATAAATCTAATGATAAATCTTAATACATGAGAAATATTTGGTCTTGTGCACACCATAGCATACATTAAAATTCCAACTACTGAAGCATGTGGAACTTTAGACATGTAATTGATTTCTTCCTGCATTTTAGGACATTATTCCTTGCTTAATTTGAAGTGTCCTCCCAAAGGTGTACTTATAGGTTTTGTATCTTCCATATTGAACCTAACTAACACCTTCTTTATATACACTTCTTGAGACAATGCTAATTTTCTATTTTCACTATCTCTTGTTATTCTTATACTAAGGATTTGCTTTGCAGCACCCAAATACTTCATTGCAAATAAATTTGCTAATTTTCTTTTGAGATCATTTATATCTTGCATGTTAAACCCTGCAACAAGAATGTCATCTACATACGATAATAAGATAATATAAATGCCATTATATAATATTTTAAAATAGACACAGTGGTCAAAATGATATGTACTATAACCTTATTCTATCATAAACATGTTAAATTTTAAATACCACTACCTTGGAGCTTGTTTTAGACCATATGAACTCTTCTTCAACCTGCACACCCTTTTCTCCTTACCTTTTAATTTATATCCCTATGGATACTCCATATATATTTCTTGATCCAAATCACCATGAAGGAAATCAGTATTCACATCTAACTATTCAAGGTTCAAATCTTCTATTGCTACCAAACTTAAAACAGTTCTTATAGAAGTCATTTTTATAACTGGAGAAAATATTTTTGTCAAAATTGATACCTTTCTTTTGTGCAAACCCCTTTACAACAAGTTTGGCCTTATATATCTTTTTGCCTCCATCTTCATCCTTCAACCTATAAACCCATTTATTCTACAATGCTCTTTTACCAGTAGGCAATTGAATGAAATCCTAAGTTTGGTTATGTACCAAGGAGTCCATTTCCTCTTTCATGCCTTGCTCTCACTTCTTTCTAGTTTCTACCTAAATTGCTTCTTCATAGCTTTTTGGCTCACCAACATCATTCAATAATAAATAATAAAGTGAACGATATTATCGTTCAAGGAGTCTACTTACTCTGGTAGATCTTTTAACTACACTTTTAGGAATTTAGAGTACTTATTATTGTATTTGTTGTACATTCTAATTTTATAGAACTTTTAAAATCTCATTTCCTATGATTTCATCAAGTACTACATATTTTTTATTTGGATTTTCTTATTTCTTTTCCTGAAACTAATCTCTATACATGAACTTATCATTAAAGATAACATATTTACTCTTAATTATTTTTCATTTTTCAAAATCCCATAAATGGTAACCAAAATCATCAACTCCATATCCAATAAAAGTAAATTTATTTGATTTTTCTTCAAGATTGATTCTATTTTCTTTATCAATATGGGTAAATGCTTCACAATTGAAAGTCTTTAAGAAGGAATAATCTACCTTTTTACCTATCCATGCTTCTTTTGGAATGCCACCATCCAAAAGACTTTAAGGCCCTTTGTCTATTAAGTAAATAGTAGTATCCACAACATCTACCCAAAACTAGAAGGGTAACCCCGCATGTAATCTCATGCTCCTTGCACACTCTATGATTGTCCTATTCATCCTTTCTAACACACCATTTTATTATAGTGTTCTTGGAACTATCTTCTTCTATGAATCCCCTGTGATGAACAATAATGATCAAATTCCTTGTTTCAATATTCACCTCCATTATATGATCTAACACAATTAAAACTATTTCCTGTCTCATTCTCAACCAAAGATTTCCATTTCTTAAAAGTATAAAAAACATTGATTTTCTTTGTATGCCATAAACCCAAATTTTTCTAGTTACATCATCAATAAAAGTAACATAATACTAAGATCCACCAATGGATGATACCTGAGCCAATCCCCATACATCTATATGCACAAGCTCTTACTTTTCATCCTTCTTTGTCTTCCCAACTATGATAAATTTGACTCTCTTCTATTTTATGTACACAATGCTCACAAAATTCTAAATCCACCTTCAAATTTGGAAACAAATTCTTTGAGTGTATAAATTGCATCCCTTTCTCACTCATGTGCCCAAGTTTGTGGTGCTATAATTTTGTATCCACTTCTGTAAAAGCTAAATTAATAAAAGATCCAACATTACCATTAGATAAACATAATGTACTTACCTTTTCTCTTTTTGTTATTACCAGTGATCCTTTAGTGACCTTCTATGAATTTTCTACAAATGTACCTATGCATTCCTCACTTCTCAACTACCCTACTGAAATTATGTTTCTTCTCAACTCAGGAACATGCCTCACCTCTTTCAACAACCATTTTTTTCCATTCTATATTTTTATCTGTATCTTACCCTTTCCTACAATTTTATAGGGTTCACCATCACCCAAATAAACCTATTCAAAATCACCTTGAATATAGTCTTGAAAATATTTCTTATGGGGTGTAGCATGAAATGAAGCCCCTTAATCTAACACCTAAAAATCATTAATATTATTTAAAGAAAGGATTAAAGAATCTTGTAACACATCACCTGCTACATTTGTTTCCTAATTTTTATCTTGTTGTCCATCTCCTTGTTTTTATTTTCAAAACCAATAATCTTTCTTCAGGTGTCCTTTCTTCCCACAAATCTAGCACACCAACATTCCTCTAGATTTGGATCTACCTTTCTTAGACTTACCATGATTCCCTGGGCCCTTTCCTCTATATATTTGTATTCCCCTAATATCTATAAATAAAGCAAACTAATGTCTTACCTATGATTTTTTATCACATTTCATCATTAAGAATAACACCCATAACATCATTAAACTTTAAAGTGTTTGAACCAAGAATAGAATTACTCACAGCCATGACGAAGCCATTCTAGCTTTCTATCAATGAGCATAGAATCAAAAGAGCCCTAACCTCTTCATCAAAATTTACTCCTATGGAGTTTAACTAATTTGTGACCATGTTAAATTCATTTAAATGATCACTAATAGATATACTTTCTGACATTTCTAGATTAAATAAATGCTTCATAATAAATACCTTGTTAGAGGCTAAGGGTTTTTCATACACTCTATCTAATGCCTTTATCACATCCTTTGTTGTCTTTTCTTTTGAAATATTGAAGGCCACTACTGCTACCAAGCATAAATATATTATTCCTAGTACTTTTCTATAAATAACCTCCCAATATTCATCTTTCATAGTTGTTGGCTTTTTGCTATTCTACCCAATGGTTGAAAAAGATCCTTCTGATATAGATAGTCTTTAATTTTCATCTTCCATAGCTGGTAGTTTTGACCGCTAAAATTTTTGACCTTAAACTTACCTTCTTCTACCATTACTCCCACTCAAACTAGGAACCCTCTTTTCCTATGAATTTATCTACTAAATAAACCTTCATCTCTAATACCAATTGTTAGGATTCCAAAACATAGATTAATATTAATGAATTAAAGATGGAAATAAAATGTAGAAAACACAACACAATAGAGACATAAATTTAATGTGGTTCACCCAATATGGGCTAAATCTACATAGAAATATCTAGTCCTTCTTATTATTCAATCCAGTAAATGAAGGGAAAAACCTAAATACAAAAATTGTAATCTTCACTCACATACAATGTGCCACCATAATTACAATTCCCTCATATCAAAATTAAGGTTACATATAGGGAAAAAATACACAAACATAATTTCTACCATTACATCTACAACCTAATAGTGAATAATCCAAATTTACTATGAAATTACAATATTTTATAGTGTTATCCCCTAGACCCCCATAGAGACCCTAGTGGGGGGGGGCATTTACCCCCACACCCCCATGTTAGGAACTAGGCATTAAAATAAGATTAGGATCCACCATCCAATAGTTAGGTCTCACTTTCATGACTAAGAGAATTCAAGCTACCTCTTAATTCAAAATCTCATTATAAAACATAATAGATTAGTTGTAGGGTCATATTAACCTAATGAATACCTATATGATGATTAGAAACATGAAAATTCTATTCAAGGGTAAAATACATCAAAAGTTTCCTAGGGTTAGTTATTAGTGTCATGCTAAGGTCTCTTTCATTGATTTCCACTATGAAAAAGAGCAAAATGGTCTTAAAAGACACTCATGGGTTATCATAATAAGGTCAAAAGTGTCTCAAGTCACTCATTAAAGTCATTTTGGAGGAGTGAAACATTTTTTAAGGTCTCATAAAGTCACTTTTTTATTTAAAGACTCCTCACAAGCTCTCAAGTCTATACATGTGGTCTAAGAATGAATTTTACTTAGTTATTTTTCATCCATTCTTTCCTCCTAGTGGATTTTAATTCTCTCAACATGGGAAGAGTGGATACAAGCCATGACTAAACCATTATCTATCTTCAAGGTTGTATTTAGGGTGGTCTTCAATGCCCCAAGAGAATTTTTGCAAGTATATTGGAGAAAATCTTAAGATAAAATCACCAAAGATAAGGTTTCACCATGGTTTCAATCTCCTTCAAGGACTATAACTTTAAATCAAGGGCTTATAGTCATATTTATAGGCTTCATAAGGTTGTGATGAATAAAATATCATGGTTTCAAGAGTGTAGGCCTGATGGATAGGTTATCAAGATTAAATCAATTGATTCAAGGTCTCCATGATAGCCTCAAATATCCCTTAAGGATTTGAGCTCCAATACATGAAAATTTGTATTCTCATAACTAGGTTCAAGTCCTCCAATGTCGAATAAGTTCATTCATGAGAAAAATAATAGGTTTCAAGGAAGATCATTAGGAATCAAGCTTTGAAAGCAAAAAAAGAACACAAAATATTATAGGTATTCTACAAGTCTACAAGAATTTTAAGAGCAAAAGGTAGAGATTATAGGGTTTTTCTAAAATATTTAATGCATATTATAAGAATTATTGAGGTTTTAAATGAGAAGATGTTGTTTTCTAGGCCCTCAAAACTAAGTTATAGGTTTTGATAGAATTTCCATTATTTTCAAGGTTTTATGATCTAAATGTCAAATCCCCAAACCTAAAAACTAGTTCTAAAACATTCTCATTAGTGTATTGGCATTGTATATTATCTACATACACTAAATAACCTCTATGTAGACCATAGATAGAGCATACAAGAAGTCCCAAACTTGATGTTGAAAGTTACAAGCTTCTCCATGATGTCCCATCTTTGTTATGATAGTGCATGGATCAAAGCAAGGCTTGGATGGTGTTAATAGGATTTTAAAGATCATATTAATGATGTTTATATAAAATTAGAAGGAAAGAATTATGTCATTTTGTGAAGAATATGATAGATAGGTATAAAACCCTAGCTTGAGTAAGTACAACTTGCAAACATTTTAAGGTTATAAATGGATATGCACACATATTCAACACCTTTTAAAGGCTCTTAGGGAGTTTTTATGCTTGTATGATAAGAGTTTGTAGTTTTCACGCCATCATTCAAGGAACTATGTAGGGCTAAATCTATTGCCAAGGGTTTTAATTTTATAAGACTCAAAATAAATCTATCTACAACTCCTCCATAAGATTCAAGAGAGTCTTCATGCCTGTCACATGTGTTTCATGCCTTATAATGTTCATATGTACCTATGAAGGTTAAGGATTAAAAGTTGAAGTCATAGTTTTAGGGGATTATCATTATATTGCATGCTCTAAATACTTGCTTATAGGCTTATAATAATGGGATGTAAAGTTTTGTACTTCAAGGCTTCCTATATCATAAATCAAAGATGTCAATAAGTTATAAGTCTTCAAAAGGCAAAAAAACACCTATTTATAGGTTTTTTAATGTTCTCATTTTCCCTAAATGGTTGAAGGGTGGAATTGGTATATTTTATTACTTCAATGCTTTAAAATACCTTCATATAGACCATAGATAGAGGATGTTAGGGAGTTCCTAACTTGTTTTTATAAGTTACAAGTCCTAGGATGGTTTTCAAAGAGAGAGCATAGTTGAGTAAGTAGATGTAGGGTAGTTTCTCAAGGTTGCAAACATGTTCCAACATGTTCTCTATGGTAAACAAGGAGGTAGAGAGATTTTTAAAGTTTCCAAGATCATCACAATCTTACAACATGGTTTTAAAAAGACTTATTGATGTGTATAATAATAGGCAAGCCAAGACAAAGAGGCATTACTTATTAAGGCCTATAGTGATTCTATTTAGAAGCAAGGTTCTCAAGTATGGTCATGGATATCTATAAGTACTTGGATAGGTTTCATTTTTCTCAAATTTTCCATCCCTTCAAAGTTACATGTATATATGCATACAAGTCTACATGAGGAGTTTTAGATGTGGTCTTAAACATGTTCAATGGTGAAATAAGCCTACGAGGTGCTAAAGAGTCTCCATGGTTGATTAAGAGACCTGGAGGTAAAGTTTCAAAGGTCATTTAAAGAAAAACACTTTCATCTATAGGTCTACAATCATATTGTTGAAATTTAGGCCTCACATGCCAAATGTCAACCCCTACCATAAAAAAATCATGAGAACCCTTCTGAGCATACCTATAGTGCCTCAACTAGTCATGGTCCTATGAATGTATCTTAAAGTCTTTTAATCTTGTTGAGAGGTCTCATGTTATCATAGAGTCTATTTGTGATCATCATATATCAAAAATATTTTAAGGCCTATTGGTGATGTATTAGGTGTGATAGTGATCATGAATTAGGAAGTTCCCATTATCATTCTCAAGTCTAGAAGTATGGTCTAAACAATGTTTGATAAGATTAAGGTCATTTAGCAAATATTAAGTTACTTTAAAGAAAATGAGGTTTCCAATTGTTATGGTTTTAGGCCTACCTAAGCCTTTTCATTAAGGGAGGACTTTACCAATGGGATGTAAACATGGTTAAACCTTGTTTTAAGCCATGACATGAGGTATAATAGTGTGTTTGAGGTCATTATTCATGATGTACCATCTAAGCTCAATTCACACCTTAATTCAGCCTTAAAAACCATCAAATGCCCTCAAAATGCCTCACATAAGCATGTTTGTATTTTAAACCTTTAAAAGGGGGGAGTATTTTACAAAAATCACATTATAAAGGTCTTGAGGAGCTCCCATTATTATCACATGGTCATGTTAGGCATTTTCACATCATAAAGGTCCATTTTAAAGCTCATTCCACCTCCCAATAGCCACATGGGCCCCACACATGCCAAATATGTATCATTTCAACTCATTTCAACTCTTCCTATCATGCCACTCAGTATTAAATTTTATTTATCTTGTGTTTTCCCTCTCTTCATCCTCCAATGGCATCCCAAGGTCAAAAGCATGGAGAAAATGCAATAGAAAAAGAATTTTTAAGTATTTTCCATAGATTGTATAGACTTGTATAGATAGTTCTATATAGATAGGGATAAAATATTATAGAGGATATTATTATATATGTTTGGGATAAGTCACAAGTCAAAAGGATGCAAAAACAAGCCAAAACCATTCCTCTCTCTTAATTGGGTTCCTTAGTAGCCTAGGCAGTCTTTTCAGGTTTTCACTCATTCCATATAAGAGAGAGAATATCAAGGTCCAATCTCTTGGGTAGGAGAAGGGATTCCCTTTACCTACTTATTTATTTAATTTTTATATAATTTTATGGTATAATATTTATGAATGAATGCTAACAATCTAGGCACTCCAGTGAGCTTCTTCATATGTACAGGGGTTAGGAATGGCAATGGTTTTGGTGCATTTTTGAGTAATTATTTAAATTAAATTATTTTTGTGTGTTCCTTATGTCCTAATAGACCATATCCATCACTATAAAACCCTATTTCACACGTTTGGAGTGTGAAGGAAATAAAATATTCATGTTTCTTTATTTTTCAAACTATAGGCAATTTTCTCATGTTGCAGGACCTTGGTGCATAAGGTGGAAGTGTTTAATGGTTTCCTATATTTGGTTATGATTCCATTGAGTCCATTTTAACTTATATGTATCTCCTAAACACTCATATAAACCCCATAATTTCTAAGTTCCCTTCAAGTTCTATTTCTAGTGGACTATCTTATGTGCATTATTACCTCTTGTTACAAAATAAAAATAGAGTTTAGAATGGATATGTCATCAAATTATGTCAAAAAAACACATGTTTACCTCACCCCTAAGTCATGAATTTTGTACATGTTGACATTGAAGATTGCACCCTTGACATGAGGTCGATCTCCTGCCTTCTTCACGCAACAATGGAAACTCCCCTCTTGCCTGTGGGACCAGCGAAGCTAGAGGGGAGAGTCTCTAGATGAGGGCTAACTCCCTCAAATGTATCTTTTAGGCCCTGGTTTCTCCTACTGCTAAAAAATAAAATGTAAAAAATGGGGGGGGGGATGAAAAGGGAGAGAGAGATGCTGAAAATAAAGCCTAAGCCTAAAAAAGAAAAGGTGATACACCAAAAAATGTGATCCACCCAGCCCGAATATACACTTTTCACCAAAAGGAAGTGCCTATACACTTAACCTGAAGTGAGAAAACCTTTTGCATCAGTGGGTCATGGGTCCGTGGAGATACAAGGAGGAAATAACTACTAGAGGCATTCTGAGACACATTGTAGCAGCCTATCCACTTCACCTATACTCCTCTAGGGACACTTCTGACAGACCTATAAAAGGAAACTCAAAAATGCACCAGACATGCTAAAATCATTCTATAAAAGCATTAAGAAAATGAATTAACATAGAATCAAGGCATAGACACATACTAAAGATGCAAAACTCAGAATGGAGGTAAAAAATAGCTAAGTTCTAATTCAAGCTAAAAATTCTGGCAGAGCTCCACCTTACAAGCCTGAGAGATTTTTGGGCAGAGTTTTGCCTTAAGGCTAAGAGCAGATTTTTTTTCTCAAAAGAGAAGTTTTCAATATATATAAAGAGGAAGAGAAACTTGGCACTTCTTGGGAAAGACTTTGGCACTCTTTTCTGCAAGTGGCCCATGTGCATTGAACACATCAAGAAGAGGAAAGCCATTGTTACTAATGTCATTCTTCAGAAGAGGCCTACTAGAACCATACTACACAATCACCCAAATTGACTTTAGAATTCAAGCATTAATGTAAGAGCATGACCGTGCATCTTTTCCATAAATAGACTGTTGTTTATCCCCTCATCAATGCCAACTATAGAAAAGTAGGTCACGCCGCTCATCTGCAATAACTCTCCATCTCTTCACCACGTGAATGCTTTGTCATTTCTACTCTTTGTCTTCTTCCTACTCTTTCAGCCCTCAAGGGTGATCTTCTGGTAGGTCGCTGCGTTCCTTGGGCCTTTTTCATGGTTTGGCAATCTTTACAGTTCAAAAGTAAATGGATATTTCACTGCATTAAATTTGACATTCATGTGGCTGTCACCCAACGACTAGTTTATTTGCTTAAAATTGATGGATTTCAAGACATCATCATCCTTGACAAAAGTCATCGATATTTTTTGTGGCTTTTTTTTTGTGGGTCTTTTGTTTTGAGCTTTTCTTGCAGATAAAAATTCTACAAGAATTGTCCCAGTCTTTGTCTTTGTCTTTTGGGCTCTTTGAAGCTCTTTCTACCCTCCACAAGGGCTTTCAGACCTTGAACTACCCTCCACAAGGGCTTCTAGACCTTTGGTTATGTCCTTTAGCTTTTTGGTCTTCTTTCCCTCTGCAAGGGCATTTGGATCTTGAACTACCCTCCAGCTATAGGGCACACCCTTGAACCAAGCCATTGAACCAAGCCGTTGAACCAAAATTGGTTCAACAGTTCAATTAGTTCAACGGTTCAACCACTGTGCACTGATGCCATTAAACCAAACCTTTAAACTAAAATCATTGAACCATCTTGTAAATTGAAGCATTAAACTTAAATATTGAACCAAATGATTGAACCAATCCATTAAATAGGTTCAATGATTTAATGAAGCGTGCCGAGCCCCTTTGAACCAAAGGCTGATGAACCATCCAATGAGCCAAGTGATTGAACAAGTTACTAAACCAACTGGGAGGACTGAATGATTGAACCAATGCATTGAACCTACCAAATGAACCAATTGGTTGAACTGGTTCAATAGTTCAAAGTTGCACACTGATGAATCAAGTGGTTGAACCAATCGTTGAACCAAATGCCGATGAACTTTAAACATTAAACTAAGGACTTGAATCAGTTCAATGGTTCAAATATGCCAATTTTCCTATGATTTCCTTTAGACCAGAGCCCAAAGAAGCCTTGTAAAACCTAGAACTCTTTGAACTGATCCTTCATGCACCAAAGGACTAACCTGCAGAGTCCGTAGAAATCCAAAACCTACAGAGTCCATAGATTTAGAATTGTAGAGTCCATAGATTGAAACAGATTTATGAAAAATCAAAAAATGAAATGGCCTAGAATAGTAGGGAGAAAAAGGGGACTGATTTTTGGCATGTTGGGCAAAAAATGGTCAACAAATTGGTGACTCCCAGGGGAAGCATACCTACTATGCTTAAAGACCAGTTACCTTACAGTCCATTGGGCACGGAGTAAGATGCAGCTTGAACAAAGGTTAGCAATAGCCCCAAATATCCAAGAATCAAAACATGAAGCTTCTTACCACACACACAAAGGGAAACACATAAAGCTAAAAACACTACCTGTGCAAACTACACTTAGGGAAAATAGGAAAGACAACTGAAAGAAAACTACTATATATAGCTAATCAAGAAATTTTTCTTCCCTCTTGGATCAAAGGGAAAATTTCTTAAGTCCCCTTCCTATAAAGAAGACTTATGGTGCCAGGCAAGTAGCTAAACAAAAAAGAGAGTTGGTGACCTGCTCCTCTTTCCTGTCACCTTGCTTGGCTTGTATCTGAGTGGATCAGAATCGAACATGATTCTGACATATATGTACTCTACTTGTCCTTGGAATCTCATTGAATGTTGGTCCCTCATATTGGTGATCTTCACCAAGAAATCAATGGCTACTATCTCATCACCATAATCCTTTTGATCTGCACATTCCCTCTACAATGCATCATGGTCTGACTTGTTTCCTTCTACCTCATTGTAGACTCTATCAGACTCATCCTCTACTTCCTTTTGGCCTTCTTGAAGAAGGGTGACTATGGTGATGTCTAAAATGGACTCACAAAATGATTGCTCATCCCACAGAACATCGCCTCTTTGTTTGAAGCTTTCTTCTTCAAGGCCTTCCTCCAGGAAGATAGACCTCTCCTTTCCCTCCTCAAAGATCAGGACCTCTAGATGTTTAAAGGTATCCTCCTGATCCTCCTCCAACTTAGGATCTTTAGCATAGTCATCCTCCTCATCAAAACAATAGGGAAGTTTATCGAACAAAATGGAAGAGAGCTCACCATGCTTTTGTTCCTCCTCGTATTGTTGGAACATCTGCATGTATGTGTGACCTAAGTCTTCTCCATTGTTGATGATGCCTTCACAAAAAGCCTCAAAGATGATTTCTTCTTCACTGTCACTCATGATAGCCCCTTGAAAAAATACATATTGGATCTTCTTCTCCTCACTCACCTCTTGCAGAATAGGTTCCTCCTTGAGAAGGGGTGCAATGGGAAAAACATGTGGAAGAGGATGTAGTCCTTGGGCTAGAATTGAATGATTCTCCTCTTTCCACTTGGTTAGCACTTCATCTATATAAGGTGTAGCCTAATATCTCTCTTGGAAGTGTGTAGATGGGGTGTGTTTCAAACATGGAATGTGCCATTTAGTCTAAACCATCCATCACACACTGGCTAAGGAATCTCTCTTTGGATTCCAACTCTGCAATTCTCTTGGCTAGATCTTCTTGGAAGAGCCTTTCTTAGAGATTATAGGAATCATGGGTAGGAGCAACTTTATCTTCAATAAGGTTTTGAGCAAAACCTTTCTTCTCCTCTTTCCTACCCCATGATTCCACTATTTCCCCCTAGGTTAGGAGGTTGCCATCATGGTGAAAGATCTTAGAATTGGAATTTGCCCTTTTGGTTGAAGGGCAACTAGGAGGGCTACTTGGGGAGATGCCATTAAAAAGCTAAGCTTGATCAAAATTATAGGAAGGATAATAAGGTCCATGATTTTGTGCAGAGGGATTATACATACAAAAGTGATTTCTTAATGGCACCAGGGTTGCTTAACCAGCTAATTCAACTCAGAGTCGCCATTGGTGTTTGATGCAAAGCCTCTAAAGGTTGGTTGGTTGAAGAACACACCAAAAATTCTTCAACTCTTTGGACACAACTTGTCCTAGTTGGTCCCATCGGGCATGCCAAAAATTGTTGACGCTGAATATTGCACCCTTGGTAGGAGGCCAAGCTCCTACCTTCTTCATGCAACAATGGAAACTCCCCTCTCACCTGTGGGACTGACGAAGCTAGAGGGGAGAGTCTCTATATGAGGGCTAGCTCCCTCTGATGTATCTTTTAGGCCCTGGTTTCTCCTACTACTAATAAATAAAATGTAAAAGGGGGGGGGGATGAAAAGGGAGAGAGAGATGCTAAAAACAAAGCCTAAGCCTAAAAAAGAAAAGGTGATACACTAAAAAATGTGATCCACCCAGCTCGAATATACACTTTTCACCAAAAGGAAGTGTCTATACACTTCACCTGAAGTGAGAAAACCTTCTGCATCAGTGGGTCAGGGGTCTGTGGAGATACAAGGAGGAAATAACTACTAGAGGCATTCTGAGACACGCTGCAGTAGCCTATCCACTTCACCTATACTCCTCTAGGGACACTTCTGACAGACCTATAAAAAATGCACTAGACATGCTGCAATCATTCTATAAAAGCATTAAGAAAATGACTTAACATAGAATCAAGGCATTGACACATACTAAAGATGCAAAACTCAGAATGGAGGTAAAAAATAGCTAAGTTTTGATTCAAGGTAAAAATTTTGGTAGAGCTCTACCTTACAAGCCTGAGAGATTTTTGGGCAGAGTTTTGCCTTAAGGTTGAGAGAAGATTTTTTTCTCAAAAGAGAAGTTTTCAATATATAAAAAGAGGAAGAGAAACTTGGCACTTCTTGGGAAAGACTTTGGTGCTCTTTTTTGCAAGTGGCCCATGTGCGTTGAACACATTAGGAAGAGGAAAGCCACTGTTACTAATGTCATTCTTTAGAAGAGGCCTGCTAGAACCATACTACACAATCACCCAAATTGACTTTGGCATTCAAACATTAATGTAAGAGCATGGCCGTGCCTCTTTTCCATAAATAGACTATTTTTTGTCACCTCATCAATGCCAATTGTAGAAAAATAGGTCACACTGCTCATCTGTAATAACTCTCCATCTCTTCGCCACTTGAATGCTTTGTCATTTCTATTATTTGTCTTCTTCCTACTCTTTCAGCCCTCAAGGGTGATCTTCTGGTAGGTCGCTACATTCCTTGGGCCTTTTTCGTGGTTTGGCGCTCTTTACAGTTCAAAAGCAAATAGATATTTCACTACGTTAAATTTGACGTTCACATGGCCATCACCCAACGGCTAGTTCATTTGCTTAAAATTGATGGCTTTCAGGATGTCATCATCCTCGGCAAAAGTCATTGGGATTTTTTGTGGCTTTTTTCCTATGGATCTTTTGTTTTAGGCTTTTCTTGCAAATAAAAAGTCTGCAAGAATTGTCCCAGTCTTTGTCTTTCAGGCTCTTTAAAGCTCTTTTTGCCCTCTGCAAGGGCTTCTAGACCTTAAACTCTGCAAAGGCTTTTGGACCTTTGGTTGTGTCCTTCAGCTTTTTGGTCTTCTTGCCCTCTATAAGGGCATTTGGATCTCAAACTACCCTCTAGCTATAGGGCACACCCTTGAACCAAGCCATTGAACCAAAATTGGTTCAACAGTTTAATTGGTTCAATGGTTCAACCATTGTGTGCCGATGTCATTGAACCAAGCCTTTGAACTAAAATCATTGAACCATCTTTTGAACTAAAGCATTGAACTTAAGCATTGAACCAAATGATTAAACCAATCCATTGAACTGGTTCAACGGTTTAATGAAGCGCACTAAGCCCCTTTGAACCAAAGGCCGATGAACCATCCAATGAGCCAAGTGATTGAACAAGCTGCTAAACCAACTGGGAGGATCAAATGATTAAACCATCTAATTGAACCAATGTGTTAACCTACTGAGTAAACCAATTGGTTGAACCGGTTCAATGGTTCAAAGCTGCGTGTCGATGAATTAAGTGGTTGAACCAAATGTCGATGAACTTTAAATGTTGAACCAAGGCCTTGAACCGGTTCAATGGTTCAAAGATGCCAATTTTCCTATGATTCCCTTCAGACTAGAGCCTAAAGAAGCCTTGTAAAACCCAAAACTCTCTAAACTGATCCTTCATGTGCCAAAGGACTAACCTACAGAGTCCATAGAAATCCAAAACCTGTAGAGTCCGTAGATTTAGACCTGTAGAGTCCATAAATTTAAACAGATTTATGCAAAATCAAAAAATGAAATAGCCTAGAATAGTAGGGATAGAAGGGGACCAATTTTTGGCCTATTGGGCAAAAAATGGTCAATAGTACCTTTAAAAGTACCATCTTCACCTCAGTCTATTCTAAAAGATCAACTCTCACTCAGTCACCTCAAGCCCTTCAAAGCAGACTACACACATAGGGTGATCACTTTGGAAGGAGATATAGAAAGGTAAAGAGCCTCAAAGAGGATCAAAATTTCCTAAAAGATATGAAAAATGGATTAATAAGATTTAAACAAGGTTAATATTTCATCCTTAACCCACTATGCAAGATAGAGCTCCCATAGTCAGTAGACACAATAAGGTCACCTATAAGCTAACTGCTAAAACCAGGGTAGTTTGAACCATGAGCCACCATTGTCCTTAAGTACATGAGGTAAAGTATGACTGAGACATCCATTCAAGGTTAGTGAATGTTGGTAAGGGGATATTTATACAAAATGGAACTTGTCTTTCAAATAAATTTGCACATTCAAAGGAGCAAGTGTGCCACCTATAGGGAAAAATGAAGAGGATATACTCAACCATATATGAAGATGATAGTGGAGAAAGAGGACATATCCTTTCACTAGTTTCCTAAAATATCCTCAATTTCTATGTCCAGTAGCATGATTCTTTGAGAAAATAAAGCACATGGATGGCCTAATCAGGCTTAGTTATGCCCAAGCACACAATTATAGTTAGTTTGAGGACATGTGAGCAATATGCCACTTGATGAAATATTGAGATAAATTATTTAAAATCATGAGAGGATGAATACACTCTAAGGGCTCTCAGAGTCACTTTAATGACAATAAAATGTTGATAAATGTTTAGTAAGTTACGGAGGACCTTAACATGAGGAAAAAGTCATACACATGCCTATATACAAGTAGTCATGATAAAACTAGATGATTGAGTGAGATATGTGTCTTAATAAGTGGTTTTAGAGTGTATATACTATTTTAAAAACCCTATTACATTATCTTTCCACCAAATTAATGATTCAAGGCATTAAGAAAGGGGTTATCAGTATCAATAGCTTAGACAGACCCAGTTACTACACATAGGCAGGGTCACATGTAAATGCAAAGTTATAAAGAGTTGAATCTTACAATAGAAAGTGAATATAATAAGGTATTACAAAATTTTATAAGTGATGATAACCTCAATATGGAAGAATAACCTAATGACTCACTAAGATCAATAGGCCTAAAATAGACAGCTACAGACTTAACTAAGAAATGAGGAGCACCTACAGGTCTTACACTATTGAGAGAGAGGAAAAAAGGGTTTTTCCTTGTCACATGAATGTTATTAGTAATTATATTGAGCTTTCCTAACCCTAAGAGCCAATAGAGGATTAATAACCTACATAGGCCTATTAGGCCTAATCAAGCCTAAACAGACCTATACATAGTAATTAAGGGCTTGTACATAATGTTGAGGTCATTTGAGTATTTGAGACACCTGAGAGGAAAGGTGATAAATTATGAAAAAAATACATTATGAAAATAACCTCATGTTTAATAAAATAAACACTAGAGTCAAACCCCAAGGGTTATATAGGTTTATTGCATATAAACTCTAGAGTAGAGGAATAAAGAGATGCATAAAATAAGTAAAATAAGATCTAGCCCTAACGGTGTTTCTAATCCTAGAAACATGTTGTATGATTTTATAAATTCATCAACACTATATTAAGGGGAAGATAAAGACCACTCAAGTCCCAAACATTTAGATTGATAGTAAATAGTGAGATCTATAGGCAATCTCATGATAAAAGGGAAAATAGGGTTGAAGTTTAAGCAGTTGTTAGCAAGTGGAAAGATTGGGGATAAGTAGTAAATATGTTAAATTATTATGGTGATGCCATAAACCCATCTACATGTGCCTCACATCTAAGACACTCATCATAGACCTGTTAGGCCTAAAATCTATGATTAGGCCTCAAGTTCCACCATCATAGTGAGACATGCCTAAACCTTATTCACATAGATCTAGGACCTTAAAAAGGTATATATGGATGGTTTAAGACATTAAAAGTTAGTTTCAATCAGAGGAAGGAATAAATATTATCAAATTGGTCTTAATACCCTACTCAAGTTACATAGGCCTAGGCAGTCAACTTGATTCATCACTTCAGATGTTTAGACCTTTCATGGCCGAATGACTTAGGGAAAATGATCCTAGGGGAATTTGGAAACCCCTATGGTCTCAACATCCATGGTAGAGGGATTAGTTTTAGGGACCCATCTCTATGAACAAATGCTAAGATTATAACCTATCCAAAAGGCTTATAAAGAGTGAAATGTCTACCATCTTTTTCTCATATCTCCACACATAATATGCATGGGAACCAAAAAAAAATCAAGATTTTTATGGGGGTCTATGGACTAAACATACATGACCATAATTTTGGGATTGGAGGTCTCATCTTTTTGAACTATCATTAAGATGGTAGACCTTCAAAACCCTCTTTAAACCCTAAAATAGACTTCACTTGGGAAAAGTGAATATTTTGGAAACCAAACAATCCTAAATTACATAATAAACACCTAAAACATTGAATAAACTTAGAGGATACCCTATCCATGGTACCAAGTTATACAGACACTATATGGATTTAATAGAAAATAGTAATTTTTTAAGGAATTAGGTATATAATAAGGTTAATATCTATTTGAGAATATTTAAAAAATTTGAGGGTAAGTTTTAATACTTTTTTCACCTTCTCAATTCATAATATGTCCAATAATATTCCTATAAATGCTTCTGCAACTCCCCTCAAAATAACTAGTCTACAGACATGAAAGAGAAGTGGTCTAGTTATCTAGGTAAAGCAAGGTTGTAGGTGTGCATTGACTTGAAGAGTTGAATCATGGTATGAATCACTTTTTTAAGCTTGTGACATGCCTATCCATATGTTTCTAAGGTCTCATGTAGGTTTCATGGACACTGAATCAACTAACAGTCAAATGACTAGGCCTAGTGGCCTAATTAGCTTGGTCAATAGAGAGGGTTGCAATTTGATGTGGAGAGGCTATTGTAAGGGTCAATATAGAGATAATATGTTTTTCAAATGATGTATTTGAGGATTCTAGTATACCTTTTATGATCATAATGGAGAATGAGGTAGTTTCAATCTTGGTGAACATACACAAGGGATAGTGGGATGCTTAACACCTCTTGGAGGCCTAATAACACCCCATTTACACTTTATAGCTATTATTATAGGAGTAGTGGACCATTTTAATCATATTAAATCCTTTTATTAGGATAATTTAAGTTTATTCATTCTCCATTACCCTACTTCAACACCTAAAGAGCACATTGAAAGCAACAATACATGGATGGAGTTAGAAGGACTATTTATAACTGATGCAACTACCAAATGAGTGGAATGTGATCATTGATGACCTATAATTTAAAAATCTAATACATTTTCCATATCTTTCCCTCTTCATTATACTATATATTCAAGCCTTAAGGCCTTGATTTGTATCCCTCATCTGGGTATGAGGAAACTCTACCAGGTTTGTATTTGATATGCCTATTGGACTAATTAATAAACTATTACATCTATTTCATTATGATATCTAGTGTGTTTATACTTGTTTAGATTTACACATGTGATTTATTTCCCTCCCTTGTAGGTCCTTGTTCACCTAGATACAAATAATGTGTCTTATGCAAGTTATGTGGTGTGTAGAAGTGTTGTTGATGGGGTTTGAAGGGTGATCTAACTAGTAAGAGTCTCATAGTAGACCTTATTGTCATGACCTTTGCACTCTAGTTACCTAATATAGCATACACATGAAACACTTTTTCATAAGAAATAATGAAGATGGTTTTTTTAGTTTCTTTTTTAGGTCATTAGTGTTGTGAGGAGTCCAAATTGATTGGATAAATGAAAGACATTTGTGCATCACCATCCATTAGAATAGATTTATTTCATGCAATCTCTTTTCCATTTTCACCCCAATCAGTATGTCTTAGTTAATTGAGCATAAATATATGTACCAAGGGAGTTATCCCCATAATCTATAGGTCTTGTCTAATGATAAGGTCACCCACAACCTTTAGGCTATTCCCATGTTAGTCTATGTTTGAAGTAGGCTTGAACAACATCCTTCAAAGGGTGAAAATTGGGTTGTTAATAGGTTTGGCACACCCACTAGGACCAAATTCAGGCATTAGATCACTCATTTTCATCCTTACAATCATTTCATAGAGCTTCAACTACTTAAGGACTAGATTTGTAGTTAGATTCCATACTAGAAGTCATCATAAAGTCATCATCTCAGGGGTAAGAAAGGTTATTATTCATAGTTACATTCTTATTTATATGTATTATGATGAGCTATAGCTACATATGGGGAAAATTTATATCACACACTTCCTTATCATCAGCCCTATGATCCATTTCAATTTCATCATGATCCTTATCAACCCTATTCTAACCCCTATCAACACTACATTCATCATTATCATCCCTATAATGAGTGTCCTTATTGCCAATATTACCAACCCCATCATGAGCCTCATTCACCCCCTTAGAATCCTAATTATCATCATAATCAATCATGCCAACACCATTATTTTCTTAATTATCCAAACCATGTCCCAAAACAATCTATATCAAGCCTTAAATAGACCCTATTAGACTATGAAAGACACATGGTGAACATTTACATACTGAAAGGATATGGATAATAAATCCCTAAGTATGTGAATGATAGCATGAGAAATTCATTGTAGGAGGCCAAAGGAGAGTGGGAATTTTTCATGAAATAATTTTTTTCAAGGGTCAATAGTGACATGCTTGATATAAATGGTCTAGTTTCAGAGATATATGAGAGGTTGGTAGTATATGAGGAGCAAAAAAATCACCATCATTAGCATTGTGTCCCCTTCTCCCTCTCATGTTAATCTTAGGTTGAGATGCTCATTACAATTCAAAAATTTTAACTAAATGAGTGTCAAATCCCTCAAGGTTCCTAACAATACTTCTCAACTTTTCCATCATGGAAATCTATGAAAAAGAGAGTAAAAGAAGAGGAAAAAGTAAGCATTGAGAGGACTAGTCAGGATGAATAGATCCCTAATCAGTCAAGGCTTGATTTTAAATCTCACCTTGATAAACACATTGAGGTTGTAGACAAAAACCAATATTAGTCAATGGCAGCTACAAAAGCAACATGATCTTATCTAAAGACACCTTTCATGCTCAAGGTTGTAACAAATTCAAAAGAAGTTCCTACATCCAAGTATCCAACTTGGAAACAAATGTTGCAATTAAGGGAGAGAGAAGAGCACTCAAGCATAGGCCAGGGTGTCAAAATGGGAAGCAATACTGAGACCATTAAATTCCCACCCTTCCCTCTTCAAGATTTTAAGATATTTTCCTTATGGAAATATATTCAAATTAATTTGTAGAATAAGGAGAAGATGATGGTTGTTAGAAGTAATCAGTTGGATAAAGAGAATGAGACATACGTGACCTCTCTCTTAAAGTCCCTCCAAGAATCTCCCATGCCACTCCTTAAGAGAGAGCCTATTCTTGAAGAGGTGAGCAAACAAATTCAGATTGAGGTGGAAACTAAGGATGATGTCTTGAGTGAACTTGAAGAGGAGCTTATCATTGGGACACCTCTTAGAAAGAAGGAACGCAACTTAGCCTTCAAAGATATAGAAGAGGATGAGTTGCAAGAGTATGATGAACCACAAAAGAAAGACACATCAATTGATCAAGAAGAAGATGACTTGCATGACCTCATTAATGGCATAGTATCTTCCCTTCATCATGGTAATCATTAAGGCATAGTATCAATATGACATAGGATGAGTTGTGGGAGAAAGGTGCAGACCAGCCAATGAGGTTGATCAATAAGGCATTGTCTAGTTTGAAGAGATCCTAAATAAATATAAACCCTGTGAAGAGAAGATAAGTGTTTTTTTTTGACATCATAGTATTAGGTTAAAACCTTCTTGAAACATTTTATGCTCAAGATCAAATGGAAGAGGACGGTCTTATCATCTTCAACCATTCCTTCTCAAGAAACTATTTCATGTGGATTTGACTTGTTTGAGTTTCTCAAGCAAGATTATCAACTCCTCACTCTATTTTCAAATATGTCTTCACTCTTAGAGTGTGTAACTAAACTCAAGTGACCTCAAGAATTCATTAAACTAGATTCAACTCTCTTATAATCCATCTTTATAGCCATATCACAAGGGCCACCTCAAACTTTCCAACATGATCAAGAGCAGCCCATGATTGAGGTAGAATTGACATTGTTTATGCAAAGAAAATAAGTATGAGATGATTATGATTGGGATGATTATGATTGGGTTTTGGACTCATATAGCTAACTTATATAGATAAGGGTTGAGCAAGAGGATACAACTGCTCTCTTAATATGTCATGATCATGATAGTGTCTTCAGTTGAAAATAGGAGTCTTTATTCAATAGACTTTACCTGATTACACTTCAATAATCATGTGGAAATCTAACCTCATGGATCCAACTTGATCAAAATAGTTTCCCTTTTGATCCTAGAGGAGAAATGAGGTGTGATTTAGCTAGTTGTTTCTATTAGTTTGTTGTCATGTTTTAATAAGTGTGTCATGCATAAGTCTATAGTTAGTTATCTTACTTATTTTATTATCTTTGTTGTTTGCTCTTTAGGTTTTGGGTGTGTTTCTTTGGTAGTATTTTTTGTGTCTTATTTAGTTTATTTTAGCCCTAAGAGGTTTAATTAAGTACTAGTTTCTTGGTAGTCCAAGAAGTTAGTCATCAAATCCATGTTTTCATGTTTGAATTTTGTCATTATCATGAAAATTTAGTGGGTTATCTTGACGAATAGGTTGGTCACCCCTCAGAGTCACCAAAAATGTTGAAATTTTGGCCTCATAGGCCAAATATCAACCCCTACCATAAAAAAATTGCATGATAAGCTTTCTAAGCTTACCTATAGTGCCTCACATGGTCATGGTCCTATGAATGTCTCTTGAAGTCTTTTAATATTGTTGAGAGGTCTCATGTTATAGATTATGTTTGTGATCAACATATATTATAGTTGTTTTGAGGCCTATTGGTGATGTATTAGGTGTCATAGTGATCATGGAGTAAGTGGGAAGTTTCCACTATCCTTCTCAAGTCTAGAAGTATGGTCTAAATAGTGTTTGATAAGATTAAGTTCATTTAGCAAATATTAAGGTACTTTGAAGAAAATGAGGTTTCCAATGCTTATGGTTTTAGGCCTGCCTAAGCCTTTTCATGAAGGGAGAACTTTACTAGTGGGATGTGAAAGTGGTTAAACCTTTTTAGAATCATTTTTAAAATAGTGTGTTTGAGGTCATTATTCATGATGTACTCATTTAAGTTTAATTCACCCTTAGAAGCCATAAATACCCTCAAAATGCCTCAAATAAGCCTATTTGTCTTGTAAACCTTTGAAATGGGGGAGTATTTGACAAAAATCACATCATAAATGTCTTGAGGATGTCCCATTCTTATCACATGGTCATAACTAAGTGTTTTCACATCATAAAGGTCCATTTTAAAGCTTATTCCACCTCCCACTAGCCAAATAGGCCCCATATGTGCCAAATATGCATCCTTTCAACTCCTCCTACCATAAAAATCAGTTTTAAATGTTATTTAACTTGTTTTTTTTCCTCTCTCCATCCTCTATTGGCATACCAAGGTCAAAATAATGGAAAAAATATAGGAGAAGAAGGATTTTTAGGTGTTTTCTATAGATTGTATGGACTTGTATGGATATTTAAATATAGATGGGGATCGTAGATTGTAGATGAGCTTATTACAAATGTCTAGGATAAGTTTTAGGTCAAAAGAATGTAATAACAAGCCAAAATTGTTCCTTTCTCTTCACCAGGTTCTTTGGCAGCCCAAGGAGTCTTTTCATGTTTTCATTCTTTCCATAGAGGAGATAGAATATCAAGGTCTAGTCTCTTATGTAGGAGAAGGGGGTCCCTTGACATTATTATTCATGTAATTTTTATTCAATTTTATATCCTAATATTTATTAATGAATGATAACAATCTAGGTACTCTAGTGAGCTTCTTCATTTGTACAAGGGTTAGGAATGGCAATGGTTTTGGTGCACTTTTAAGTAATTTTTACAAACCAATGATTTTTTTGTGTTCATAAGGTCCTAACAGACCATATCCACCACCCTACACCCATATTTCACATGTGTGGAGTGTGAAGGTAAAATAATCTTAATGTTTTTTCATTTTATAGACTACATGTAGTTTTCTCATATTGCAGGACCTTGGTGCATAAGGTGGAAGTTTTAGAGGAATGCATTAGGAGTGAAAACTCAAAATAATCATAATGTACATAACATACTAATCTTACTCCCTCATGGGGTTTTACAAATGAATTCTAACAGCTTTTTAAATGAGTAATACAACCATCAAACCTTCCCAAGAGCATCCCTCCTCCAAGAGTGGCTGAGAAACATGATTTTACCCTAATTTAGTGCTCCAAGTCTTTTTCAATGATGAGTGTCTTACTCATTCATCATCTCTCAATGCACCAATGAATTAGGCTCATGAATTTGATTAATGTGTGCAAATAGTTGAAGCTTTTCTATTACAATTTATGCATAATAAGTTTGCATGAATGAAGCTTAAAAATGGTGGTCTTAGCCCTCTTTTTTTATAGATTTTTGGAAATGATCAGAATCAATCATGACCATCTATCTTGAGATCAATACATGTGGCCATGGATCAATTCAATTTTTGATGCTCAATCCATAAATATCCTCATTAATATTTAGAAAAATGGGGCATTAATGAGGCATGGAAGGGCTTAAACTAGATATTTGTTCCATTCATTGCTTATGGATGCCACCTTATTGATGATGTCACTAGATGATGTAGATATTATAAATGAATTTTTAATTAATAGATATTTAATAACTTACATGGATTTTCTACTTAGGCTCTTAATTTGGTTTAATTTTCCTAAGTGGGTTTAATTAAATTTTTGTAATTCTTTGGAAATTGGTTGCCCACTTAATCAAATTGGTTAAAATGTCAATTTACTGAGTTGTAATTTGACTAAAGTATAATTAGAAGAAGGTGTTGGTTGTGTATAGAATAATACCCCATTTACTGCATTGTGGATGCAAAATAACAGACGCACATGTCATGTGCTTCCAAATTAGAAGGATTCAATGGTCTAGAGCATCATTTTTTGTGGTCACAATTTGACTCAAAGTTATTTTAGAAAAGATAATAATAATAATAGAAAATGCATTGCCCCATTCAGGGATACATTAGCCTAAATCAGCTCTTCTATATGAAGGGCTCAAACCATGTAGCACATTTTAGTGATTTTAGCCCATATTATTCATTATCATAGAATATGGCTTAGATTAACAATTTTAGCACAATAGTGATAGGAATTGGATGTATACATTTTATCTTTATTTAAAAATGTGTGGTAAGACATTTGGTCGAAGTAACATCTTTTCAAAGAATGAAAGAGTTGTGAAGAAGTTGGAAGGTAATGACCCATGATGCCCCCTCAAGAGGACATGCAGGGATGAAAGAGAGGGATGGACTCTCAAAAAGAGAGCAAGATTGAAATTAACCCAAAGATGAGAATATATTAATATGATATAATTATTGCACAAGTTGATTCTCAATTATCAAAAATAGAATAGAATAGAATAGGCCCCAATGATGGGGAAAGTGGGAAAAATGCAATACCAAAATATAATCAACACACTTTGACATACCCAAAAGAGGGTGAAAGTTATGGGCTTAGGGAATGATCAATCCTAAGAAAATTTACACACTTTAAATTACCAAAATGAGGGGAAAAGTTATGGATCTTTGAATTAGAAGGAAAATGAGAGCATTACTTTAGAGAAGTAGTAATGATCTCTAGTAGAGTGGATTTGATCAGTTGATAAATTTGATATTCCTCTAGTAGGGAAAATTTTGATAATTGATAATTAATTTTACCCCATTAGGGAAGAATGGATGAATAATTGGTCTAAATATTGTGCCCTAGTAGGTAAAATTAGTAATCATATCTCAAGTATATAACCTAATTCATAGATTAAATATGAATAAGCAAAAACATAGATGTGAGGGTCTAATGACTGAAGAATCCACAAAAAACCAAGCATATGAGGATGCACTAAGTGATGAAATATATGATTGGAAAAGAGGGTATTTGAGCTGACCTAAGATATGTCATGTATCCATGCACTACCTACATAGTTTAGATGAACCTCAAGCCAACTTAGTTCTCCCAAAAGTGGGAGAAAATGGAATGAGGAAGGAAGAATAGAAGAAATATGGACCACCATTTAATCTTTAAATCCTATTTTTGGAATCACAATAACTGAGAGGGGGTGAATCAGTCTTTAAAACATTTCATTCAATTACACTTAATCAATCATAAACCATTCAAACAAACATATAGATTTAGCAAGCATAAAAAACTATCCACATAACCATGAAACACAAGAAAACATCACATATGTGTGAAACCCTCAAGGATAAGGAAACCCATTGATCTCTACAAATGGACTATAGTCCTATAAGAACCAAATTTACTAAATCACCAACTCCACATAGAGCACCAACCCCAACTAGCTAAGTACCCACTTGACTAGGTTTTAGCATGTACCTATTGACCATTTTTTTCCCACATATAAAAGTTCACCTAAGTATGCAAAAGGGATATTTCAAGAAATAAAATGGTATGTCTTTGGGAGGACTTTGGGTTTTCTAGCAGTGACAACTTTGGGTTTTTTGAAGGCAGAGTGCAAATCAGGTTTCTAGCAGTCCTTAGCTTTTAAATGTTTCATAAGTAGAAGTAATTCAGGTTTACAAACCCAAATTACTCATAGATAATGTATTTTGGGTTCTCCAAGGGGCACTACTTGGTTATTTCATAGGTTGTGAGTAGTCAAAAACCCAAAATAAGTAAAGGGGCTTGATAAACTTGATTTGGTCTTAAAAATGGTGCTTCTCAAGTTCTTTAAGAGATTATTCTTTTTAAAAAATCCAAAGGGCATTTTCAAAATGTCAAAGGGTATTTTTAGGGCAAAAAGGGACCAATAACTTTCTTAAAGGTACACTTCAACTTTTTTGAAGGGATTTTTCTTCTCCAAGTGGACAGTTGTAATTTTCTTGAAAGGTATGTTACCCTTTTGGAGGACCATTTCAAAATTACCAAGGGGTATATTTCCCTTCGGGAGGATCATTTTTAGAAACTTGAAGGGACATACAAAAAACCCAAAGGGTCTCTTACCCTTTGGGAAAATCCATTATGAAAATCCTGAAGGGTAGTTTCCAAAGACATATGCAAACAAAATTTTTGAAGGAATTCCTTCAGACAAATTGTTCAAAGAAATTCCTTTAGGAGATTTTCCTAAAATAAATAAGCTAAGAGAGAAGCCTGAGATCAAGTGTTCAAAATAAATGATGGGACAATGGACATCAAAATTAGGATAATCAACTAGCTATTGGAATTAATTGGGTTTGAAAATCCCAAAGTCTTAAGGCTTGGGAAGCAACAAAGTGAGAAGACTTCAAGATGTACGAGCCCAAAGTAAGTAGGCTCAGAGAACCCAAATTACTCTGCATAGTTAAAATTGGGTTTCTCTAAGTACTCTACTTAAAATTATTTTTAAGCAAAGGATCTGAGAAAGTCCAAAGTTGGAAAGGCCAAATAACCCAAATTATTCTACATAGAGTAAATCAAGATTATCTAAGGGTTCGACTTAAGCTTGGTCTGATAGTGCTAGAATCATGATGCAATAAATGGAATGCTACCACATTGAATAAATAGAGTAGAAAGGGCCAATCAATAAAGTACAAGTGACACAAAGATGTTCAATAAACTAGGAAAGTCTGAGCAACTAATAGCTAGAATTTATGAAGGCTCCCATATGCCATGGTTCATTACCTATAATCATCATTCAACACTTAAATGAATCACACCAAGAAGAAACATTCTAGCTGCTCATAGCATGACTTTTTATACATGCCAAAGAAAGTATTAAATATGGGAGGGGCTTGATAGTATTGGGTGATGATCTATAATGATGCATTTAGTAACATCAAGGAAGGACAATAGGAGGTTCCAACCATCTACAACTTTTATTTTTTCCTTTTCTCTCTTCCCCCTTTCCTTATAAATAGAGGCTTTGGAGCCTATAAATGTGTTATCCCTGAAAAATGCAACTCATTTTTGGGACAACCTACAGACCAAAATTTCTCTCTTCCCTTCTCAAAATTTGTTCTGAGCTTTCAAATTCCTCATTTTTAAGCTTTTCCTGTAAAGGGGATTCACTAGTTCAAAATTGGTTCAAAAGCTCAAAAGCGGCCTCAGTCAAAGGAAAAGCAGCAAACAGGTGGTTCAACGGATGGTTCAACCAAGGAGCGTGAAAGTGATTAAACCAGGAAGCGATAAAACAAAGAGACTAGAATGAACCAATGAATCGATGAACTTTTAGTGGTTCAATGGGTTCAAATTTCAACATGGTTCAAGCAACAGTCAACCAATGACGTCCTCGTAGACGTCAAATTTAAGGTAAGGGAATATCTGTTGAAATTCAAATAAAGTGCAAAACTCAAAGGAAGAACCAAGCGACTGGCTGGAAAGATAGCCTGATAGCTCAAATTGCAGCAGGAAGAGACAAAGCTGGAGAAGCCCGACTGAAGAGAAAAGCCCACAGAAAAGTGCCCTATGGAAAAAGACAAAGTGCAGTGAAAGTGACAAGTGTTTGGATTTGTGTTCCCCTTTTGAGTTGCTCAGGCAAAACGTGTTGTGGACTCCATTTTCTGTGAGTTTCTAATGAGTTTCATAATAACAGAACTTGCCACTTGTCAAAGATGCAAAAAGGACCCCCCTAAAGACTTAGGCAAGAAGGGCTATAAAAAGAAAAGAAGTGCTTAAGCAGTGAAGAGAGGAGCGAGACCAAAGGATCAAAAATATCTTCAAAAGAGTTATTTCTAGTAGGTGAAATAGTGGATCGAGTAGACTTCTGAGCGCACCAAACTAAGGACACAGCCTATTTTCTTCCATGAAGTAAAGACGAATGGATGGCTGCATAGACATCAGAGGGGACAGACCAGATGATCCAAAGTCGAGAGAAGACATATGGGATGAAATGGCATGCCATAGTTAAGACAGCTGCCCTATTTTCAATGCAGTCCTTTGATAAACCTGAAAATGCCTTCAAGGCATTGAATGCACGACATGGGCTGATATATGAAAAATAAGTGCCCAAGTCTTTCTTGGGGTGCTATATATTGTAATCTCTCATTTGTTGTAAAGGGGATCTTCCCCTTACCAAGAAGCAAAAATATGCCATTTTGAAAGGCATTATTGAGACTTTGAGTTCAGGTTGTAATTTCATTTTCCTTGTTATTTGAATGAGAAAGCAGGGTTTTTTGGACATTGTGTTGTTCTGATTTGTGTCATCTGGAGGTGTCCTTATTCATTTAATTTGGTAAGAAAAACTAGTGGAGGTGAGCAGGAAGGTGTCCTGAAGGCCCACTGTGGAGAGACTTTATGCCCCCATAAGTACCTTCAGTGTGTTTGCATTTTCTTTTCTTGTGTAAAGAGCCTTGGGATGACTTTGTGCCCCCATTATTCTTCGTGTCTTTCTCTCTCAGGTTGTTGGTCATTCAGCACCCCTACTATCGGTTACTTGCTACTAGAAAGAGTCCTATTTTTTGCAAGAACAAGCACTTATGAAAGAAGAGAAGTGCCTTTTATTGCCTCACCAGGATTTCTACTATTTAGGAAGGAATCTAGCTCTTGGCTGAAAGTTACTTCTGAAAGAAGAGAAGCACCTTCCCCATCACCCAGTATTTCTCTTCTATTTGTCAGCTTCATCTCTAAAAGAAGAGAGATGGATGGTTTGTCTTACCCCCTGTGTCTTACTTTCTGCATATATATATATAGTATATAGCCTTCTACATCTCCTGCATATCTATAGGGAACCTCCCCTTGATGAGAGGAGAGATTTGTCCCCTGTTGATGCAGTAAACCTGTACATCTGGCCGACTGATCTCCCTATGCTGCGGTGATAGGAACTATTTTGGTCACCAGTTAGCTGGCCGACAAAATATTCACCCAACAGTTTTTGGTGACTCTACTGGGGAACTTGAACAAGTAGTCCCTACCCTTATCCATTATAGAGTCTGGCGACTCCCATCTGGGTCTTACCCATTATCCATTTATAGCCTTACCATTTTCATCCATCTCCATTATATTATCTGGTCTACAAAACCAAAGCTACTGGGAAAGAAAGTGTAGTTTGAAGCCTCAAGCTTTACGCTATGGTAGGGCCAGTTTCTTTTCTATTTTTGTCCTATAATCTAGTGACTCCACTTAGATGTGTTATCCCTATTTTTCATAATTAAATCATGGCAGTTCGAGGCCCCTGGGGTAACTCTTTTGGCCCACTTAATCTAACTCCACCCCTTCATGAGCTACCACTCAGTTCAAGGAAGAATTTCCCCAAATTCTTTGGTGATGGAAGAGTCCACCCTGATGAGCACATTGCAGCCTTCACCATAGCCTGTAGTGTGATAGGGGTAGAATTTGAAGATGTAACAATTAGGCTATTTGTGGAGACACTACAAGGTGCTGCTATAGACTAGTTTTACCATCTATAGACTAGATCAGTGACTGGTTGGGACTCTATCAATTCCAAATTCAAAGCAAGGTTCAAACTAGCAGAAGATGCACATGCCCTTCTGGCCCAGCTCACACAAATGAAGAAGGAGCCTAATGAGCCTATGATGGATTTCATTGCAAGGTTTGACAAGCTAAGGAATCAGATTCCTATCATTACTCAGCCAACACCTGAAAACCTAAAGTGCTTCTTCATCAACTCACAACTGCCTGAAGTGAGTTTTTTGCTAAGGCGTGATGGCCAGATAGACCTTGCTGAAGCTCAGGACTTGGCTATTGAGGTAGAAGATGACCTTAGCTTGGCTAGAAAGATAAGAAGGGATTCAAACAGAGGTGCATCTTCCTCATCTTTTGAGAACTCACCTACATCCACCACTGACCCAATGGTGTAGAAGTTAGCAAATGAAGTGCTGGCCCTTAGAAGACAAATGGCCCAAGGTATGTTTTTTGCTCCTCATCAGGATGCCCCAAGGAGGACATTTTAGAATCAGGCATACCAAGGCAATGCTTCCACGGGTCAAGGGAAGCCAAATCATCTTCCTCCCCCATAGAGGAACCTTGCCATTGAAGCACCTCCAACCAACTCAACAGTTGGATATTTGGAAATAGAGCATGAGTTCTCTTTCTAACCTGAGTTTAATCAAGAAAGTGACATTGACCTCTTCAAGGAGGATCAAGAAGAGTCAGTTGGTGACTCCCACTTTGGTTTCCTAAGTTACCAAGATGAACCTAAAAGTAAAGGTGAAGCAGCTGAGGGATCATGCACAGTGTTCACCAGGTCCAAGAACCAGTCAGCCCAGCAAGCTGATAAAGAAAAGATAGAGGAGCAACCTCAACTAGTAATTTCAATTGCTAAGTAGGGAACCACTCTACCTCTCTAGCTAAAGGATCTGGTAGTTTCTGAGAAGTAAGTACATCAAACATCCATACACCTTTTACTTAAAAATCACAAATCAGTCCTCCCACCCCTCCCATAAACCAAAAAGAAGAACTCCCATCCCTTGTGCCTAGTCCAACCCAACCATTTGACATAATTAATCATGTTAAATGTGTCAAGACCCAAATGGCTGCCCTTGCAGCCCAAATTTTGTTTGAGTCTTCAGGTAGGGATGAAATAGCAAAAGAATTGGTGGAGTGCAGCATAATTACAGGGGAACCCTCCCTCCCAAATAAAGAATAATATGAGATATCTGAGGGGGACAATCAAGACATGTGTTGGGCTGAGCTATCAGGACAACAAATTATGGTATTAGACCATACTGCTGCACTCCAAAATTAGGCAGAGGAACTCTTCAGAAGGAGAGCAAGGAGTTATAGTTTTCAGTTTGAAGACCACGTCCTACCTTGGAGCAAGAAGAAGAAAAGGCCAAGAGAAAGATGCAGGAGATTGGTTCCCTGGTGGAAAGTTCCATTCGCCCGTCGCCATTTCTGGGGATAAAATGGTTTCCTGCTAGTTTATCAAGATGGCACACCATTTTCACTATCTCGCAGTGGGCAACATCTGAAGTGCTTCAAATCTTGAGGCATCAGATAAGATCATCTGTACATATGTATATTTGTATAGTCTTTAGTTCTATTTTGTGCTTTTTGTTTTCATTTTTGGAGCCTTTCTTTTTGGGTAGCATGACTTCGTAGCCCAATGGCACGCTTCTAAGGCACTGGATATTTTGGATTCTACTCCCTTCAATCAATTTTTGTAACTGAAGGTAGTTCCCCAACTAGAGCCAGCTGTTGTCCTCGAAAAATGCAACTCATTTTTGGGACAACATATAGACCAAAATTTCTCTCTTCCCTTCTCAAAATTTGTTTTGAGCTTTCAAATTCCTCATTTTTAAGCTTTTTTCGTAAAGGGGATTCACTGGTTCAACATTGGTTCAAAAGCTCAAAAGCGACCTCAATCAAAGGAAAAGTAGCAAACAGGTGGTTCAACGGATGGTTCAACCAAGGAGCGTGAAAGTGATTGAACCAAGAAGCGATAAAACAAAGAGACTAGAATGAACCAATGAATCGATGAACTTTTAGTGGTTCAACGAGTTCAAATTTCAACATGGTTCAAGCAATAGTCAACCAATGACATCCCCAAAGATGTCAAATTTAAGGTAAGGGAATATCTATTGAAATTCAAATAAAGCACAAAACTCAAAGGAAGAACCAAGCAACTGGCTAGAAAGATAGCTTGATAGCTCAAATTGTAGCAGGAAGAGACAAAGTTGGAGAAGCTCGACTGAAAAGAAAAGCCCATAGAAAAGTGCCCTATGGAAAAAGACAAAGTGTAGCAAACGTGACAAGTGTTTGGATCCATGTTCCCCTTTTGAGTTGCTCGGGCAAAACGTGTCATGGACTCCATTTTCTATGAGTTTTTAATGAGTTTCATAACAGTTAAACTTGCCACTTGTCAAAGACGTAGAAAGGACCCCCCCAAAGACTTAGGCAAGAAGGGTTATAAAGAGAAAAGAAGCACTTAAGCAGTGAAGAGAGGAGCGAGACCAAAGGATTATAAATATCTTCGAAAGAGTTATTTCTAGTAGGTGAAATAGTAGATCGAGTAGACTTCTGAGTGCACCAAACCAAGGACATGGCCTATTTTCTTCCATGAAGTAAAGATGATTGGATGACTGCGTAGACATCAGAGGGGATAAACCAGATGATCCAGACTCAAGAGAAGACATATGGGATGAAATGGCATGCCATAGTTAAGACAGCTACCCTATTTTCAATGTAGTCCTTTGATAAACCTAAAAATGCCTTCAAGGCATTGAATACACGGCATGGGCTGACATATGAAAAACAAGCACCCAAGTCTTTCTTGGGGTGCTATATATTGTAATTTCTCATTTGTTGTAGAGGGGATCTTCCCCTTACCAAGAAGCAAAACTCTACCCATTTTGAAAGGCATTACTGAGACTTTGAGCTCAGGTTGTAATTTCATTTTCCTTGTTATTTGAATGAGAAAGTAGGTTTTTCCAAACTTTGTGTTGTTCTGACTTGTGTCATCTGGAGGTGTCCTTATTCATTTAATTTGGTAAGCAGAACTAGTGGAGGTGAGTAGGAAGGTGTCTTAAAGGCCCACTATGGAGAGACTTTGTGCCCCCATAAGTACCTTTAGTGTGTTTGCATTTTATTTTCCTATGTAAAGAGCCTTGGGATGACTTTTTGCCCCCATTGTTCTTCGTGTCTTTCTCTCTCGGGTTGCTAGTCATTCAACACCCCTGTTATTGGTTACTTGCTACCAGAAAGAGTCCTGTTGTTTGCAAGAACAAGCACTTCTAAAAGAAGATAAGTGCCTTCTATTGCCTCACTAGGATTTCTACTATTTAGGAAGGAATCTAGCTCTTGGCTAAAAGTTGCTTCTGAAAGAAGAGAAGCCCCTTCCCCATCACCCAGTATTTCTCTTCTATTTGTCGGCTTCATCTCTAAAAGAAGAGAGATGGATGGTTTGTCTTACCCCCTGTATCTTACTTTCTACATATATATATAGTATATAGCCTCCTACATCTCCTGCATATCTATAAGGAACCTCCCCTTGATGAGAGGAGAGATTTGTCCCCTGTTGATGCAGTAAACCTGCACATCTGGCCGACTGATCTCCCTATGCTGCGGTGATAGGAACTATTTTGGTCACTAGTTAGCTGGCCAATAAAATATTCACCCAACAAAATGTATCCCTAAAATGGTGATAAAATGACTCTATGAAAATCATTGTGTAATGGACCTTTGAAGCAATGAAGATTGTTTTTACCTATCTCTTTATCTAAAAATTATGTTGAGTTAGCTTGTGCACTAATAGTGTTGTGAAGAAGAATCCTTCCAACCTTGTTTCCCTTATTTATTTCTTATTTTTAGGTACTTTATAGTTAGTTACAAGTTTGAACTTGTGCTTTTTTACCATTAATGGATACTTGGTGTGAATTTTGAAATTCCTCTTTGCTTCATGTGTGGTTCAGTAAGCCTAGCTTAAGAAATACTTATGCAAGTTATCTAGTTAGGAGGTTGTGTAAGCCAACTTGTCTTATGATAAATTAGTGTTTTTACCAAGCTATGTGGATCACTTACTTTCAATTCATCACCTCCCTTATCTTATTTTTCTTTTCAAGTAATCTCTCTCCCCTTTTTCTTGGCCATTAGTAAAATTTAGCATAGAAACCCAAAGAGCTAAAGTGAAGCACCTGAGGAACTAGCCTCATAAAAAAATGTATATTTTTAACCTCACCATAGGACACCCACATCCTAAAGTTTTTCCCATGATTATATCTATAAGTGATAGAGCTTGAAGAACTCTCTTGCAAGGGTGCAGATCTAGTCTATAACAATACCCACTTACAAGGAAGTACCAATCCCCTAGATGACTCAAAACCAACTCATCCACCTAATTATTTTTATCACCTTCATAACACCTTGTTACTCACACAATAAATTATTATCACTTTCTTTATCTCTTCACACTCTTTAACCCTCTCAAACTACCTTCTAGGCTTCTTCGCTCAACTAGGTCTCTTCAAGACTGATTAGGTCATATGACCTTGATTTTCATACATATAAATTATATTATGTCTTCATGATAGTTTATTTACACCCTTTTTATGTTATAAAATACTTCCTTATGTTCTTCAATCTTATATTTCATTCACTTCTATTCTCTCTCTCTTTTTAACTAGTTAATTCGACCTAAAAAGCCTTGTTTTTATACAAGGCTTTTGTTCATACACCACTTGTTTAGACACACACACCTTCCCACTTAAATTTTCCACATAATAGGTCTTAATACACATTAAAATTAATATTAAATAATTAAATTATCTTGGCCATAACTCAAATAGACCAAATCCTTCTTTAGGTCTCATGGAGACCTAATTCCATTAGGCCTACCTTGGGACACATTACCTTATAACCTCTTGGAACACTCTAAACCTATTTAAATGGCACAAAATTTTCATAAAATAATAAAATATGTCTTATCTAACATCCTCTAATCACCATGACACCTTTATGTCCAATCGACACTTGAAACACTCCATTAACATTGTTCACATTAGGCCTTTGAACATAGAAAAGTTTATCTTGAATAACTAAAGATAACACATAAATTATACATAAAACCATGAAAATAAATCACTTATAAAGGAACCTAAATTACCCAAAAAATATCACCATATTCATTAAACACTTCAAATTAGGGCATAGATCCTCAAACTCATCACTACAACTTTCTTACTCAAAACCACCAAGACTATCAAAAACACAATCATGAAACATTGACCTTAAACACCTATATCACCACTTTAAAAGACTCCTAATGAATTAAAATTATCCTTATAGACATTTATAACATCATAAAACACGAAAATAATAATGTATAATGGAAAATATTAGACATATAGACCAATCGCTAGACCTCTCTCCTCATAGTCACACTAGAACCAGATAAGAAATTTTGGCTTCAATGTTTTCACCAATATACCTTAATTAAAAGATATATACCAAGAATTAATAGGACATAAAATTCCAAAAAAACATTTTAATTCACTTTGATCCATCATTATACCCTAAAAACACACCAAAAATCAACTTCTCACACTACCTAGGTTTTACACTATTTGCACCATTAGGCCTATTAGCGACTAGCCTACTTAGATCACCAACTTAGAGAAATTAAGGAATATAAAATATATATAAACATTCATGGACATGAAACCTTATTCTATACATTCTTCCTCCATCCATTTTCTACCTATATATAATGCAACTTTTGACTTCTATAGTAACTTGTATAGAAACAAGCTTCTAACTCAACATTTTCTCTCTCCTCTATCTAACCTATACCACTTGGAGGTACCTAGGATAGTCCACTATAATATCCAATATTTTACCTAATAAATTCAGTCCATCTTGATCACTTTTTATAAATATCTTCAACATTAGGTCTTCATTAGGGTTATAAGAGGGTTTCCACTCTTAGTGATTGTTCATAAAGCATAGCCCCTCAATCCAAAATTTTAATGCCAATAATTTTGAGCTAAGACCCTTCCCCATATACCATGAATTTATTAGGTTCTTGTGTAAATTTTTTATGAGATAATGATAAAAATAAAAACCTTCTCAGGTTGAGAACCCTTCATTCTACACACTCAAGAGACATCCAAACAACTTTTCATGCCTTTTCCTTCACACTATGACCTCAAAATCCATGAATAAACTTTAAAAAACATACCTCACCAATGAAAATTCTTACATGATCTATAACACCTTGAAATATAATCATGAATCCTCATTAGGCCACACTCTCTCTTTTTGCTCTCTAAACCTTAACCTATAAACCACATTAAGCCTTAAAACTAACCTTCATGCATCTTTTCATGCACTCACCACCTCAATCACATACTAAATCAACCTCATACAACCACTCATGCCTATGCGCACTCATATCACCAATCCACCATGTCCATTACTTCTCACAAGGTCTCTTCATGCCATAACTAGGCTTAGGATACTTAAGCACTTGACCTCAAAGACCTACTACCTATACATTTGTCAACAATGGAAACAAGACAACAACACTCATAACCACTACAATACTCTCTTTCACACTACATACCTTCAAAACTCGTAAGTTTATCACAACACACACTGCCAATTGGCCTTTCTCACAACAATGCTCTTGTAAACCTACTTGTCATCATACCTTCATAATAATCTTCAATGACAACACTAACAACTTCAAGCTGACCTGAACATTGACATCAACCTTGACATAAACCAACAAAAAAGATAATTCTCAACAATCTCACCTTGTTATATCATGTACATACCTTAATAACCACTCACCATGCACCTTCACTAGATGTACCTTGACATCAATGACATCAACCTTGAAATTAATGATAAAAAAATGCCAAAAAACTCCCCATTTATCATTGATGGCAAATAGAATACAACATAAACATTCTTATCTCCCCATTCTGGTATTTCTCCCCCTTTGACATTAATGACAAAGGGTCTTCTAAAAAATTTCATCTAATGCTTAAGCCTAAACTTTTATAACAAACACAATGAGATGCTAAAAAAAACTTGCCTTAGGCTTATACTTGATATAGACAACTTTTAGAACACTTGAACTATACCTCAATAAACCATGCTTCTCATGACTTCTACCTCATTATCTTTACACTTCAAAACATAGAGATATAAAGTTCCCCCTGAGCTAATGCTTCTCCTTACAGACCCTAGATAACAACCAATCTCAAAAACTAATCATTATCTCAAAAAGATACATCTCCTTCAGTATTCATTCTCTTAGAACTATCTCTTTTCTCAAATAAACATGATCACACCTAAAACATCTAAATCACACCTTGTAACAAAATCTCAACACATAGAATATGGAGAATTATAGGAACATGTTCCCCTTACTCAATGCATACCTCATTCAAATTAACTTAGATAAAAAAACCACTCACCTTATCCTTGACATGACTAATATGACTTAAACCTTTGATCACACACTAACCCACCATATACTTGACATCAACTGAAGAATTAGGGAATCCCCCTTTATCTTCATAGCTTGAGATCACCACATGAGTCATTAAGACTCTCAAACTATCTTAATATTATTTTAAACATATGTATACCAATACCAATTCTCAACATAGATCAATCTCAAATACCAACTACTAGAAAAAAGGAACAACTTATTGCTTACCTCTCATATACCAACAACACTTCTAGCTCTGTCAACATTCTTCAACATGTCTTCATGATAGCTACCAATCTTCCACTAACTAATGAGTGTTTCCATGAAGCCTAATGGAATCACCCCTTACCATAGGGAACTATAACAACATAAACTTAGGATATTCCCATATCTCCATGCTCTCATAATATTGATGATCCTTTAGGATCCTTTTAGGATTGATTAGCCTCTTTGTCTTGGTCTCTTCATCATCTATGTGGTAAATAATATGAGTTGATAATGAAAAATATTGATACTCTTCAATACTTGGTCTATGATCTACCATATCAAATAGTCCACTTTGGCACGTAGATTGATCAGGACTAAGCTTGATTGTCTTGGCTTCCATACCTTGGTTTGTCTTCTTTATTGAACTCTAGGAGCTTGAATCTTCTTGTTCTGTCTTGGTGATTCATGATGATAGAATATTGTAATATGACCAATTTTATGATAATTATAGCAAATAATATCACTCATACATCTTGATTGATGTGGATTTTGACTCCTTCCATAGTCCCATGATTACTCATTCTTGGAGGATCTTATACACTCTCTTGCTCTATGACCAAATTGACTACATGAAAAATAGTAACCATTGAATGAATTTTCATATCTTATGGTGTTAGGATATCTAATATAATTTTTATTCATATTTTTCTTGAGGTTTACCTTATTGTTCACATTATCATTATCCTTTTTCTCTTTTTGATTTAATTTGAAACTAAGACCTAACTTATCATTGGCAGACTTTTGAATACTCAACATATCATCTATAGCCTCATTTATATTTTCAAACTTCTCATAGGTCTTCATATTTATAGTTTCTTAATCCAATTATGAATTTAAGGACTCCATTTATAATTCATACCTAGTGCATTCTTATTCATTAGCCTTTAAGCTAATAGTGACTATCTCCATCTAAGTTTCAACGTAATCAATGATCTCATCATGCTCCTTGGATGTGTTACTCAGTCTCTCCTCAAACCAACCAATCTGATATTTATATTCCTTAACTAGTTAATTTAATTTATTATTCTTATTCTTTACAAGTTTCAAATATTCTATGGCACTTATTAGTTATGCTTCAAAGTTTACCTCAGCTTATTCTTCATCTAATTTATTAACCATATCTCTAAAAATCATGCAATCTTTTTATTGGGAGTAACCTACTTATTTGGCCATGAAAATAAATTCATTTATAACATAATCAAATCCTTAATCATCACTTTCAAAATCAATCCTTTCACTCTCATTAGAGGAACTACTATCTTCTTTGGTATACAAGCTTTTCTTGTTCCTGAAAAACTTCTTCTTGCCTTCATACTTTCTAAAAATATTCTTGCTCTTGTCAAACCTATAGGAATTTTTATCCTTATCATGAGGTCCATAAACTTATTCATCATCCTCAACCTTATTCTTTTGAGGAAATTTTTTATCAAAATGTCCAATCTCACCATAGTTGAAACAGTTTAAAGGCAACTTGCCCTTGTACTTCCCAGATCTAGTCTTCAATTTCTTAGAAAACATCGCTATCATTTCATCATCATCAATATCTAAACATACCTCATCCTTTACCTTCAATTATGTTGAATTATTCTTAGTTATGAATTTTGATTCCTTCATGGGAGGTATTCCTCCATTTATTCTCATCTCATAGGTAGTCAAGATTCCATAAATCCCATCAATCTGAAGTGTGTCTATATCTTGCATTTCTTCTACTAAAAACACCTTTGAATAAAATTTAGAAGTTATGTTTATCAATAAATTTTGTATAAATATATAATATTTCACTTCTTCTTTGTTACCTTTAATGACATTAAAAACTTCATCAACCCTTAACAGGTAGGATGCAATGCTCTCATCTTCCTTCATACTTAAACTTTCAAACTACCTTCTATGGGTTTATAATTTAGCCATCTTCAGCTTGGTGTCTCTTTCATAGATATTCTTAAAATTTTCCCATATCACCTTGGTTGGCTCAAAATGTATCACCTTCACAAACTTTACCTTTGATAGGCCACATAGAATGGCATTCATTGTCTTGGAATAACTCTCACTTGAATTTTTGCCTATTATATCAATTGGTGGCATAGGAGGTGGAGTGTATCCATCCATAATTTATTTCCATATGTCCTCATTATAATTATATAAAATTTATAATTAATCCCATTGAATAATGAAGCCTTCTAGTAGAGAAACCTCCTTGAACTTGACTAGTAGCCATCCTTGCTTCTAAGATCTCCTTTAGGTTGTTAGCTCTACTTCAAAAGATCTAATTTGATACCAATTTTTTTAATCAAAATGACTAAGAGTGGGGTTGAATCAATATTAAAAACCTTTCATTCAATTACACTTAATCAATCATGAGTCATTCAAATAAACATATAGATCTAGCAATCATAAGCAACTATCCACATACGTATGAAATAAAAAACACATCACATATGTGGGAAATCCTCAAATGAAATAAAACATAATAATATATTCAAATTTAATACATTACTATAATACAAAGACTAATTTTATTGAATCACCAACTCCACATGGATCACCAACCCCAACTATCCAAGCACTCACTTGACTAGGCTTTAACAAGCACCCACTTACAAAGAGGCTCCAAACCCCTAGATGACTCAAAACAAACTCATCCACATAATTGATTTGATCACATTTTTAAAACCTTATTTCTCACATAATATATGATTATCACTTTTTTTATCTCGTCACACTCTTTAAACATTTCAAACTACCTTTTAGGCTTCTTCGCTCAACTAGGTCTCTTCAAGACTGATTAGGTCATATGACCTTGATTTTCATACACAAAAATCCCATTGAATCCTTATGATAATTTATATACACCCCTTTTATTTTCTAAAATACCTCCTTATATTATTCAATATTATTTCATTCACTTCTATTCTCTCTTTTTTTCTAACTAGCCAATTAAGCCTAAAAAGCCTTGTTCTTATACAAGCCTCCTAATCATACACCTCTTGGTTAACCACACACACTTTCCCATTTATATTGAGAAAAAAATATTCCTTAGGACACATTATATTTAATAATCAATAATTACATTAGGTTATCCAAAACTCAAATAGACCAATTCCTTCTTTAGGTATCATGGAGACCTAATTTCATTAGGCCTACTTTGGGACACATTACCTTATGACCCCTTTAAACACTCTACACATATATACATATCAAAAAAAATTCATAAATAAATAAAATATGCCTTATCCAACATCCTCTAAGCACCATGACACCTTTTAGGTCCAACCACGACTTGAAACACTCCATTAACACTATTCACATTAGGCCTTTGAACTCACAAAAAAGTTTGTCTTGAAAAACTAAAGATAAAACATCATTTAGCCACAAAAACATGAAAAAAATCACTTATATATAACCTATATAACCTAAAAAATATCACCATATGAATTAGATACTTAAACTCAGGGCATAAAACCTCAAACTCATCACTGTAACTTGATTATTCAGAATTGCCAAGACTATCAAAAACATAGTCATGAAACATTAACCTTAAACACCTATATGACCACTTTAAAATAATATTTATGCATGAAAATTAACCTTAGAGACATTTATAAAATATTCAAAAACAAAAATAATAAATTCTAATGGTAAATATTAGACATATAGACCAATCTCTAGACCTCTCTCCTCACAGTCACACTAGAACCAGATAAGCCATTTTGGATTTAATGTTTTAACCACTATACCTTACTTAAAATATATATAATAAGAATTAATATTAAATAAAATTAAAAAAAAACATCTTCATGCACTTTCATCCATCATTCTACCTTGAAAACACACCAAAAATCAACTTCTCACATTACCTAGGTTTTACATTGTTAGCAACTGGCCTACTTGGATCACCAAATTAAAGGAATTAAGGACTATAACATATATATAAACATTAATGGACATGAAACATGAGTCTCTAAATTATTCTTCCATCCATTTTCTTATTATGTCCAATGCAACTTTTGACTTATACAATAACTTCTTCAAAAAAAAGCCTATAACTCAACATTTTCTCTCTCCTCTCTCTAACCAATACCACTTGGAGGTAATTGGGAAACTCTTATACAATTTTAAATATCTTAACTTATAAATTTAATCTATCCTTATCACTTTTGAGCAACATCTTCAACATTGGATCTTCATTAGGGTTCTAAGAGGGTTTAAACTAATTTCCACTCTTAACGATCATTCATAAAGCATAGCCCCTCAATCCAAAAAATAATGCCTATAATTTTTATATATGAACCTTCCCCATCTACCATGAACTACTTAGGTTACCATTAAATTTTTTTATGATTTAATAATCACAATAAAAACTTTCTCAGGTTGAGAACCCTTTATTCTACACACTCAAGAGACCTACAAACAACTTTTCATGCCTTTTCCTTCACACTATGACCTCAAACTACATGAAAAACCTGAAAAAACATACCTCACCGATGAAAATTCTTAAATGATCTCAAACACATTTAAATCTAATCATGACTCCTTATTAGGCCATACTCTCTCTTTTGTTCTCTAGACCTTGACCTGTAAACCACATTAGGCCTTAAAACTAACCTTCATGCCTCTTTCCATACACTCTCTACCTCATTTACACTCTCTACCTCATTCACATACTCAATCAACCTAATACAACCAATCATGCCTATTCACACTCATATCACCAAGCCACCATGCTCATACCTCCTCACAAGGTCTCTTCATGCCATAACTAGGCTTAGGATAGTTAAGCACTTGACCTCAAAGACCTACTACCTATGCATTTGTCAACAATAGAAACAAGAAAACAAAACTCATAACCACTTCAATACTCTCTTTCACACTACATACCTTCAATTCTCATAATCTTATAACAAGACATATTTCCAATTGGCCTTGCTCACAACAACACTCTTGCAGACCTACTTATCATCATACCTTCACAAGAATCTTCAATGACAACACTAACAACTTCAAGCTGACCTGAACATTGACATTAGCCTTGACATCAACTAATATAAAAGACAATGCTCAACAATCTCACCTTGTCATATCATGTACATACCTTAATGACCACTCACCATGCACCTTTACTAGATGCACCTTGACATCAATGATAACAACATGCCAACACCTATTATGTAGCTAATATGCAATATAGTGCCTTCACTAGATGCTATAATATAATTTAGAAGATTAAAATCCGAAGCTAATCATATATGGTATGTTGCATTCAAAAAAGATCTTTAGAGCATCATTAACTTTTGGATTGGGTGCACTTGGTGTTTACTATAGAAAAATGAAATTATGCATCTTAAGTATGGGTAATTTATAATAAGATTGTATTTTGATTGTAATTGGTCAGTTCAAATGTGAATATTTATAACTAAGGATAATGATAAAAATTACCAATACCATAGTTACAACTATTTGCATTTAAACAAAAATAAATAAAAATAACAAGAAAAAATAAAAAATACACAAATGTAACTTAACTTAAAATCAAGATATAAATAATCAAGATTTAAGTAAGATCAAGATGTATAAAAGCAAAATATGAACAAATTAATAAATAACATGAAATCAAGATATGGATAATTAAGATCCATGTGGATTAACAATATGTACTTGGAAAATAAAATAAAAGAACAAGTTAAATACAACTCTAAACAAATCAATCCTAATTGAAAACTAGACTAAAAGTAGTTATAGAATGTATTTAAACTTAAGAGAACAAAATAAAAAAATATAATATAAAATAGTAACATAAAATATGATTATAATAAAACACCAAGAATAAACAATAAAAGAATAAAAATGAACAAAATAAATGGAGAGACAAAGAAGCATGACAAAACAACAATAAAAATCAAATAAACACACACAAACAAGAGTTAGTCATAATTTTAGTGCAAGCAAATAAAAAGGTGAGTGGTTAATGTAAGTGTAATAAAGGCATTACTCTATGTGACAGGATGACCCCTAATCGAAGAAATAATGAGACTATCACAATAGAATAATAAAAAAAATAGATTAAGTTACCCCAAAGTGATAGGGAAACAACAAGACCAAAAAATGGGGGGAAAAGAAGAAAATAAGGGGTGGCCAAGCTAACTCCAGATGTACGAGACAAATGGACATTGCCAACATAGTTTCATGGATGTGAGATCCAACATGAACTTTAGGGAAAATGTAGTTCTCCCAAAAAATGAGATAGAATAAAAATGATGATAAGAAAACATGATTGATGTCATAGAGGAAATAAGGAAATGGGCTCTCAAAACAATGAGAGCATTCAAATGAGTGCTCATAAAATGCTAAGAGCATGGGCTCAAAATTAAAAAAAGTACAAGATAATGTTTATTATTTATTTTTTTGATCAATTTATAATGTTTTTATGTTTTTGGGATAAGCAACATAAATGAACTATTAACAAAAGTCCCAAGGAACTACCTAATTGAGGAGATGCACTTCCATAGGTAAGAGTTCAAATAATAGATAAACCAAATGTAATAGGGATCATGGATATAAATAATGGCACATGGAATCAACTAATCAAGGAGATGTATTTCCAATAATAGAGGTTCTAATAATAGTTAAAACTAGCTTCAATAACCCCTATGATCCTATTAAGGTAACAATGCCTACCAAACAATAGTAAAATAATAATAAAATAGTATGCATTGTTAGATAAATCTGAAAAACCATTCAATAGGAAAAAACCATGTGCTAATGTATCTATGTTCACTTGTCTATAAGAGGAAGCTATAAAATATTGTTTAGGATAAATTGCTTTGTAAAAATGGCACTGAGTGTGTCTAGAATGCCTATGAGTCATAATCAGGATCATAATTGTTCAAGGGATATATTTATCCAGGTTACAATGGTCTAGGGTATGAAAAGAATATTATTCTAAGTAGAATGGTCAAGGATAAAATGAAACAAAATTAATAGGGTCCAAGATAGGATGGTCTAGGGTGGGATAAAAAGAGTTGAGTAGAATATAAATGATCCAAAGTGCCAATAGTCTAGATTTTCAATAGTCTAGAGTTGTAAACGAATATGGTTCTCATGATAATGGTCTAGGACAGGTTAAGACAAAATGAATATGGTCAAAAATAAGATAGTCTAGGATATAATAGTGGGATAAAATGACTTCAGCACAAGTTTCCCCCAAGTAAGGGGTCTTGTATACAATGGTTCAAAATGATGTCAAGCATAGAACCACTTGAGGTGTACAATATTCATGGGCTCTAGGATTTCTTTGCCACCTAGAGTAGTTAACTGGTATGCCCTTGATCCATAATTTCCTATGATGATGTATGGGCTTAGCCAATTGGGTTGGAACTTACCCTTCTTCTTGCATTCATCATTAGTGTTCTTATTCTCTTTCAAGACCAAATCACCAATTTCAAACTTCCAAGAGAGAATGTGCTTGCTATAGCTTTTATGTAATATGTTCTAATAGGCTTGCAAGTTTTCTAGGGTAGCCAAATACTTGCCATTAAGGAGTTTTAGCTCTTGTAACTTAGAAACTCTATAATCTTCATCATCTTCAATATTATCTAAAGATACTCATAATGAATGTATCTCGATCTCAATTAGGATAATAGCCTTCGTGCCATAAACAAGGGAGTATGGAGTGGCTTCTATGGGGGTTCAATGACTAGTACGATAAGCCCAAAGGGTAGGAAAAATTTACAAGTGCCAATTACAGCTAGTGTCATCGATCATCTTCTTGAGTATGGAAACAATGGTTTTGTTTGATGTCTTGGCTTTACCATTGCCTTGTGGGTTATATGTTGTGGATTTATTGTGGTTGATTTTGAATTTTTCACAAAGAGATTTAACATCTTGATTTACAAATGATATGCCATTATTGGATATAATACGAGTTGGGATATCATATCGATCGATAATATGGTAATGTATTAATTTGTCAATCTAATTCTTTATGATGTATTTGAAAGGAGTTAACTTGATCCACTTATTACAATACTTAGTATCAGTGAGAATATGTTTATGGCCATTAGAATATGTTGGGTTTATTTTCTTGATGAGATCGAGGCCTCATGTATAAAATGGTTATGGTGTAGTAATTATTTGTAGTGGTAGAGAAGGTGTGTTTATCAAATTACCATGTTGTTGTCAAGAAACACACTTTCTAACATAATTAAAATCATTTGTCTCCATTTTTGGCCAATAGTAACCTATTCTAAGGAGCTTTTTAGCTAATACCACACCACTGATGTGGGCCCCATACATTCTTTCATGAACCTCCTTAAATTCTAACTTGGATTCTCCAAAAGATAAAATAACAAAGTAGCATTCCATCATAGCCTTTATGATAAAGTGTGTTTCCAAGGAGGGTATAATCGGCTATGCGATGAATTAAAAGTTTTTGATGATTAATAGAAAGTTCAAGTGGAAAAATTTGGTCATAAAAATAATTATAAATATCTTGAAACTAAAGAATTTCAGGTGGGGGATTGGGACTAACAATGGTGCATACCCTTTTTGAATCTATCAAGACATGAGTAGGTTGTATAATATTTTCAATGAGAAATTGATACTCTTTAGCACTGATATCAATCTATACCATGGACCCAATTGTTACCATTATATTGGTAGATATGTTATTGGCCCATGGTACCTATTTAAATTGTAGGGATTTGAAGTGAGTCTCGAGGTTATCCATAATATGATTTTAGGGTAAAATCTTGTCATCTCTAGTCTGATACTAATATATGGTTTGATTGATAATCAATTAGGAATCCCCATAGACCATTAAGTAATAGATATCCCATTGTACAATAAGATGAATTCTTGTAAGAAGTGCTTCATATTTGGCCATATTGTTGGTATAATGGAAATTAATGCGAAATTCTTTGGGAATCAAATCCCATTGTGGTTCAATAAAAAAAATCTAGGCCCCATATCCATGAGATGTAAATGATTCATCAAAGTATAGCTTCCACTATCTAGGTTCCTATGGTACTTCTTCTATTATCATAATAGAATCATCTAGAAAATCAAATCTGAGTGGTTGAGTGTTTATAATAGGGGCTTCTTAAAGATAATTTGTAATAACCTACCCCTTGATAACCTTTTGGTGTTGTTAATCAACATCAAACTCACTTAATATCTTGACCCATTTGTCCATGTGGCTTATAAGAGTTGCTTTGGATAATAAATATTTTATGGGGTCCACTTTATAATTAATAATAGTTTTGTTATTCAGCATATAGTGTTGCATCTTTTGAGATGTATACACCATTAATAAACATGCCTTTTTAATAGGCATATAATTATTCTCATAAGCCACCAGTGTGTGACTTAAATAATAAACTACATGTTCCTTTCCCTAATCATCATGTTGGGCCAAGAGTGCCCCCAGTGCATGTTTGGTTGCTAAAATATAAATAAGCAATGGTTGTCCAAGTCTTGGTGGTCTTAAAACTAGTAGCTTGTCTAAGTATGTTAATTGCTTAAAACTAGTAGGTTGTCTAAGAAATGGTTGTCCAAGTCTTGGTGGTCTTTAAAATTCTAATTGACACTCCTTATCCCATTGAAAAGTGACCCCTTTTTTTATGAAATGTGTAACTGGGTGGAACTTATCTGCTAGTTGTGAAATGAACCTGTGAAGAGATCGGATCTTTCCTTGCAGGCTATTGAGTTGTTTAAGATTGGAAGGTGGAGGAATTTCTACAATGGCCTTGACCTTCGCATGATCCAATTCAATCCATATTTTTGATACAATAAACCCTATAAATTTTCCTAAAGTGATGTCAAAGACACACTTCTTGGGATTCAGATGAACCTTGTACTCATGAAGTCTCTCAAAGATTCTTTGTAGAATGTTAGGATGTTCATCACGTGTTCTTGATTTAGCTAGGATGTCGTCAACATATTTTTAAACAATATCATGTATCATGTCATGGAATATGACAATCATATCATGTTGATAAGTGGATCCAACATTCTTCAAGCCAAATGGCATGACTTGATAATAGAATATTCCCCATGATGTGGTAAACATAGTTTTGCGCTGATTTTCATGAGCTATATTGATTTGATTGTATCCAAAAAATATGTCCATGAGGGATAGCATCTCGTACCCAGTATTAGAATTTACAATCATGTCAATTTTAAGTAGATTAAAATCATCTTTAGGTCATACCTTATTGATATCTCTTAAATCAGTACAAATATGTATACCATGTGGATTTTTGCTTATTGTAATTATGTTTAATGTCCATTTAGAATAGTCCAGTGGTCTAATGAATCCTGCTCCTAATAATTTCTCCATTTCTTTTACTAAAAGAGCAATGTGTGGATGCATCTTTATTTATTTTTATTTGACTAGTTTAGCATCTGGATGGACAACAAGTTGATGCACAACCAAGTCAAGGTCTAATCCTAGCATGTTAGAATAAGCCCATACAAAGATATCAATGAAATCCCTTAGAATAGTGACAATGCATTCACACTCTTTATCAGTTAGGGAGGCTCCAAGATTAAAAAATTTGGGATTATCATAAGTCCCTAAGTTCACTTTAGTAGTGTTTTCTATAAGGAGTGTAGAACCATCTTATAGAATAGTAGGTAGTGTTTGATCACAATCTTTTTCTTCTAATTCAACTTCTCATTGTTCTTCCCAAAACTCAGATAATGAGATGAATCTAAATATACCAATTTAAGTAATGGATAACTATAAAATATCTCTACAAATTCAAGAGAGAGCCACTCAAAAACTTTCTATTGTTATGATGTGATGTTGGTACTAGCTATGGAGATAGGACTAGATGGGACCTTGCACATCCTTTAAGGGATAAGTAAACTTTCTCATCCAAGAGTTCCTGAAATAGGTTTTTATTCAAGGGCTTGTATTTTTCTTTACTATTTCCCTAACCAATAATCACCTCAAAGAGGTTTTCACTTAAGGACCTTGATGTTTTATCTTTTTCATGACCAAGAAATTTTTCCTGCTCTTTAAAGTAGGCAAAAGGGTCCAAATAGAAATAAAAGCCTTGTTTATGATCACCAATTGGAAATCCATCTCTAAGGCCCATGTATTTGGAAATATATTCCTCATTTTGGAGTTCATCAAGGTATATGATAGAATTTTGTTGATCCCAATCAATGAGTTCAAGACAAAGGCAAATGGAACAATGGGATGAGATAGTCATAATGTAGTTTGATTCAAATAAGTTTGTGTTAGAAAATTCATTAAAAATGTTATAATGGGATGATACATCACTCTTAGGTTCTTGTTTCTAGTCAATTCAGAATCATCACTATCAAAATACATGAGGTCACCCCCAGGAGGTATAATCCAAGACCTTAATTCAAATTAGGTTTACCAACTGATAATGATTCTAAGATTGCTTGCTCTCATGACCTAAGGCCTTTTCCAGTGTAATCAAAGTTATCCATAATCTAGTTAGGGATAGGATATTGGGATTCTAAAAACAATTAGTAATTCCACCATAATATAACCAATCTCCTTCAATGAAAGCTTCTCAATCTTGATTTGTTAAAGTAGCAAGTAAAAATACCATTGGTAGTTTTTGTGTATCTTTCTTATTTTTCCAAATCGTGTTGGGTCTACAAGGGGATTTAGAAGGTTTAGGTTTGCCAACATATTTGGAGACTTAGGCAACCTAGCAATATGGAAATCATCTTTTACATGGTATGTGAAAATATCAGCATCTTCAATAGTGACTTATTGTGCAAGGGTTACAAGAAATGGATCAGCCAAAGTGGAAGCAAAGTCACTTGGGTTGATATAATGAGATTTATGTGGGTGAGAAACTATTTCCTTGTTTTTTTTTGTAATGAATTTAGAACCAAGATAGTAGTTATATTATGAAATTTAGCCTCTAAGTGTTTGTAATACTAATAGGGATATAAATTGGTAAGAATGGTGACTTCAATCCCATCATGGGGGAACTTGAGGCACTAATGTAAAGTGGATGGGATGGCCTATACTTTATGGATCCAAGGATGATCAAGAAGTAGGTTATAAGGCAAATCAATATCCATAATATATAACAAGGTATGATGGGACATAGTCCTAATAATGATTGGTAAATAAATAGTACCAAGATATTCCCTTTTAGCATTGTTGTATGCTTTGATTGTGATTATCTCTAGTTAGATGTCCTTTGCAATATAACCCAACCATTATACTAAATTGAGGGACACTATATTCAACCCCAAACCACTATCTATAAGAACCCACTTGATTTTATGGTTTTTAATAATGACCTTAATATACAAGGGATTGTTATGGCTAGGACCAAGAGTGGAGATGTCTCTTTGATCAAATGTAACCTTACAGAATGAAGACAAATTCCCTACAGATATTTGAAATTATTCAAGGTTAATGTCTTGAGGAATAGTGGATTGTTGAAGGAAGTCATTCAAAATAGTTCTATGGACTTCAGACATATGAAAAATATTTAAAATAGAAATTTAAATGGGTGTTCTAATTAGTTGGCTTGAGATCCTATATGGTTTTTCAATAGTATCACAAGAAAATTTATCCTTGGCTCATATAGTGTTAATCTTTAGATGTGAAGGCATAATGTTCACATTATGTCTAGTGTTAGAAGAGGGTGAAGGACCCTGAAGGGTGACTCACGAGTGTCTAGTTATGATTACATAATCTAGAGGTGGCAAGGATCCATTATAATTAGAAGATAAAGGCAAAGGGCCTTAGATGGTGACTCACGGGTGTCTAGTTACATTTGTACAATTTTAAGTTAGCAAGGAGCCATTATAATTAGAAGAAGGGGGTTCAAAGATAGTAACCCATGAAAATTAAGGCATAATAGAATTATTTGTACCCAATGCAACATTACTTGAAGGGGAGTGTGTTGACCCTATAATGAGGGGTCCAATACTTGAAGAATTATATGATGGTTCACGAGCTTTGATAGTGATGGTGATAACATGGTTTGTAGAAATATGCCCCATGGTGTTATTATAATCATAAGGCATGTTGTTATAACCTAGGTTATTATCATGGGTATTATGATTCTGATTATGATCATGTTAATTATGATTTTGGATTTGAGCATATTGATGTTGATTCTATCCTTGGTTCTAATTATTTGTTATCATTTTTTTATTGTGCCTAGGAAATGGATCTTTATAAAGGCCCATATCCTAATTAGTGTTTTATGAGGCAAGTTTGATTTCAAATTCATGGCTTTCAATCAAATATTCAATGAGATGTCACAATTGAACACATTGATAAGCATCATGACCAAAAACATGATGGAAGTTATAAAATGCATTTGCTTGATACCAATCAAGTTTGGGTAGATTTTTAGGAAATGGCCTTGGTATAGGCCACATAACCAGATTAATTGTTATGATCTTTTGGAATACAACCTCAATATGCTCTCCTAATTTGCTAAATACTTTATATTTATTGAATGCTCTTTGTGGAGGAGCCCTTTGTAAAGTATTTGGTGGATTAGGTGGATGTAATTACACATTTGAAAATGGCAGAGTCTACACCATTTGTACATTCATAGATCTAGTCACTCCATTCCCTACCATGTTCTTGTTTTTGTTAAACCCTCATAGGTTTCTCTATTGTAATAGTTTGAATAGGTGATTAGGTTTGATTGGATGTCTAACCCTATAAGTAAATCTTGATAAGGCCTTTAATTATAAGTGCCTTCTCAATCTACACACCCTTATCTATAATTTCTTCAAATGTGTTTGCACAAGCAAGTCATAGATTATGAGCCACCTTAGGGTGTAAGTTATGTAAAAAAATATCAACCAACTATTTGTTTAGAAAATTATGTTGAAAGAGTCTAGTTAATACTCTCCATCACTATAGATATGTTGCAAAGCTTTCTCCATCTCATTGTTTGGATTTACATAAGTTGACCATAGTCATATCATGTTTAATGTTGTAAGAAAAGTGGTTGATAAATTTTTTAGATAAATCATTACAATCTGTCACTGATCCCTTAGGTAACTTGAGGAGCCAGTCTAATGCTTATCTTGTTAAACTTGATGGAAACACATGAAGAAAGTAAATGTTGTTATAGGTTACCTCTTAACACAATATGAAAAATGCTTAGATATGTTCATGAGGGTCACCCTTCCATTTATGTTTTTCAAATTTGGGTTCCTCAAAATAAGGTGGAAAGGGGACTTGGAGAATACTCAAATTGAATAGATATGGACATTTCTCATCAAACTTATATTTGTTGACTTGGTTTCTTGCATCCAATCTTGACATAATATTCTTTGTTGAATTCCACTCTTGCATGTTTTTTGCATTTGTAGGTGGAATATAATTCTATTTGGGTGCTATGTAACACTATTGTATTGATTTTTTAGGGATATAAGGGCTAAAATTTGTAACTTTGTTTTTTTTACTTCTTGAGTCAATTAGGTGAGCCATTAATTCTTAGGTTGATAAACATTCCATAAAATATATCACCATGAATTATAATTGTTTTTTTTCATTTTGGGGAGTCTGTGGTTAATTCACTAAAGTACGCATTGGTTGAGAGGAACTTACCAAAGTATTTTAAAAACTACCCTCAATACGTGTTATATTTTTCATCCCTTGATTCTATGAGGGAACAAGCATCTGTCGGTGATTGAAAAAAGTACAATCCATGTCTAGTGAAACATTTTGAGAAACCTATTGTATCTTATTTTTTCAATTGAGGCACTATGATCTATTGTAGATGTGTTCTCAACTAGAGTATGTTGTGTTTGTTTTACTACATTCTATTATTCTTTACAAGCATTGTTGTGTATTGAAGTGGTAGCTAAAGAGTCAATCAAGTCCATGATAAGCTAGTCTACATATCATTGACTTATTTTTTTTATCTTGGTAGTAATATCTTGATCATTAGGTGTTGACTCTATGAGTGCTTGCTTTTCTTTTCAATAAGAAATAATGTTGGATTTTTTAATACGAGTGAGGGATTTTTATCACTGTTGCTCTTCTACCCTAACCAATGTATGCAATTATTCCATAGGGAAATATGATGGCAATCTTGCACTTGATTCAATCAACCTTAGGTGGGATTCATCTTTGTCCTCTAAGGGTTGATGTTCAAAATAGTCTTCTTCAGATCTTATGGTTGTTGGGATATCTTCAAATACCATGGAATTGTCTTGCCTATCATAAAAATCTTCTTCCTCATATCTAGGTTTGTAAGAGACCCCACTATAACAATAACTTTGCATCATGTTTAGAAGATTATTCTCTACACTTACTAAGATGTGAAATATGTTTTGTAAATGTTAAAAGGTGCATTTTGATATCTTCAAACAAATGATAAGGAAAAAAGAGATCATAATAAGTGGCATAATACCACAAAATTAGAAGAAATGTTCACAAAATTACTCAATTGTTGTTAGTTATAATCATCAAATTGGAAGAGGGTATGATAAGTTGGAACCTAAAGTGCAAGCTAGCACAACAAACTTAGGTTAAAGATATGTTAATATCATAAAAGCTAGATAAATCTATGACTAATTTCAACTAGAAAATTAAAAGAGGGTATTTCTGATTAGGAAGATAATAATACAAATCAAGAAGCTAAAAATGTGAATTGACATAAGAACTCTTAAGTATACAGCTAAAATCAAATGGCCAGCACAATGTCACCACATGGTAATAGGAAGTAGAATGGTCCAAGAACTTAGAGTGTAAGTAAACACAAGATAATATAAGTTCAAAATGAGGATAAAAAAGATGATGATGAGTCTATATAATGAACTTAAACCCAAATAAAAAATCGTACCCAAGTTTACTCAAACCAAGTGCAAATGGTAAACCAATAACATCTTAGCCTAGAACTTAAAAAGGTGAGATTTTAAATTTAGATTAATTATGAAATACTTTGATATTTTGTAAAAGTGGGAAAATGGTCTAGACTCAAATGGGAATCATGACAATGTTGTTTATAAAATACAAACACAATGTTCTAAATGATGATTTGAACAAGGCAAAAAAAAGTTTTGATTTAGTCAGTGTAATGGCTCTTTATTCAAATATAATGGTGTATAACAAAAGTTTTTGGTTTTATGATGAATTTTTGGTTTTTAAATAGTATTAAACTCAAAAATACTAAGTAAATAAAGGATAAAATGATAAAATACAACTAAGTATAATGTCCAAAGTCCTAAAATTGACAAGGTTACATGGTACTATTGAATTCTATCTATATACGTGCTCTTGAAAGGATTTTAAGTGTTGATACAAAAATAAAATCACATGAATAAGTATGATTTATACACCCCCTTCTCTTAAAATATAGTACAATTACATGGAACTTTGGGCTACTTGCCTTGGATCAACAATATGCCCACAGCAAGTGGGGTTATTTTGAAACTAAATTTTCATGTGTTTTTAAATGGTCCCAAGTGTGGCTAACCAAGAGATACATAATTTTGATTTATGTCAACTGGGTTATTGTGAAAATTTATTAGCCTTTTCATAATCACTACATTCATCATTTTCTTAGTATAGTACTATGTCTGAGTTTCCCCTATGCCCTGAGGTAGTATCTCACTAATGAAGTTTGTTTAACGAGTCAAACAAACATCCCAGTAAGTTAACCTCAATTTATATACCCCACTATAGAATGGGGTTGAAATGATTCTAAGAGATGAATTCTTGGGTCAATGCTTCCCTAAAGAACCTGTGAGGAGGCTATGAACTCCTGTTCACAAGACAAGTTGCATAAAAGTAAAAAGATAAAAGGAAAATACTTTAAGGTCGCATTTGGATCACCCAATTCATAAAAATTTGGAGAGGGACTTGATGATGTTATTTTCACACTTTTTAAAATAAAATAAACTAAGGCAAAGAAAGAGAAATTTTGGTCAAATGAGTTCCCTAAATGGGATGGGGGGAGAGCATACACACATCAATCATTTTATGAAAATAAAAAACTTTGAAAGAATAAGCATAAAACAAAACACTCTTAACAATATGTAATCTAAGTGTGAGTGTTTATTTTAATGCACCAAATCAAGATCTTTATGATATTTGGCCCCTTGGCCTTAGTTGAAAAAATTGTAAACTTTCATAAATAATTAAGCATAAAACACCTAAATTCCTTTTAGGTGCCAAATGTAGTATTCAAGACTTAACCATTTTAAAATTTGTGCCTATTGTTTCTCTAGATTTTCACTAATTACAATCAAATGAGAAAGAAACTAAGGTTAAGAGGTTATGGGTTTGATGTTACTCAGATTTAGTGCACACTGTATCCAAGCCTTGTGGGAGCTCCTCTTTGGCTATGGAGGAAACACCTGTTCCCTCCAGTCTGTGTATCTCAAAATGCTACAGAAGGCTGGTTGAAAGTTCTATCTGGTCTAGATGGGTTGTTTGGATGGCTTTCTGGATTGTTGGTTCAGAACACAGTCACTGACGTTGGTGGCTCTGCCAAGGTCAGTTAGGTAAATGGTGTTGATGTCAGTTTGGTTGTCGATGTCAGTCTGGGCTGTCGGCCTTGGATGGCTTTTAGAATATTTTTGGGATAGACAGAGGGGTTTCTGGAAGTTCAGAGGTGTGTAGGGTTGTGGGAAGGTGAATGAGGTCTGAGGAAGGATATAGGTGGAGAGTTGGTGTGGAAAATGGGTGAGAACAAGGGGAAGGATTTTCAACCCCTCCACGAAATAAGTTGGGCCTCTCAATAGTATTTATAAATATCAATGAAAACTAATTGACAATATATTCTAAAACACTAAAATAAAAACTAGAGTACTTAGCTTTATAGGGTGAAGAACCAGAGGTGTCAGAATAGTGATTCCCATTGTGGCTGATGTAACCAGTGTTGTGAGCCAATGAAGTGAACATGGATTGCTTCAATTTAGTAGCTCGAGGTCCTTGTACAATCTTTTAATCCAGTCTATGGAATGATTTGTGTAGAGCTTTGATAGCCAGGAGAATGATAGTCGAGTTTTGGTGCTTGAAATCTCAGAGTGTGCATGTGAATGTACAAAAAGGTGGGGGCTAACTCAATGTTAGATCTTGGCTTATGTAACCAATGTCGGTGATCTTGATGGCATCAACTGAGAGTTGATCGATGTTGATAGAGAGAGAATAGGTAAAAGGGCTATTTTTAGCTCTTTGCCCATTTTTTCACTTACCAAGTGCCTTTTTCATTGGAGAATGGTCAAAACAAGGGCTTATGAGGCACAAGTGTTGGTTAGGGAGTTAAGATGGGGTGAGAATCGGTCATGGGTAGTTAGGATTTAGAGGACCTAGTCTCAGGCTGACTCATAGGCTAAGAAACGGTCTTAGGGTGAGGTGTCTAGGTGAGGTGTCCAAGGTGAGGTAATTAATTTAAAATAAGTAGTTTTTAAATTAATAAGGTGTGTAAGTGTGGGTTAGGAGTGTTAACATTTAGAAGGGGACCAAGGGGGCTTGACATGATATTGGTGTCTACATTTGCCCCTTTTTGTCTTGTGGTTTGTTCTGATGAACTGCAAGACAAAAATAGGTGTAGGTTACCCCAGGTATGGGATGAGGTATTCCCCCTCAAAGTGGGAATCGAGAGAAGGTAATCTGAAATCGAGTGTCGATTTGATAGGCAGTGGATGGGTAGGGTGAGCTTGGAGTGTGAATGCTGCAATAATTGAGATTGTGTGTATATAACTTCACTTATTAGGCAGGTCAAATTGTCATAGGCAAGGTCGAGGAGGACTAAAATTGAAGTAACTAGTCCCCAGCTTATTAGTGGTAGATGATTGGGTTAAAATGATCAAATTTGTAGCTCTAATGGTTGATGAGGACTAAAATTCAAGCAACTGGTCCCCAGCTTATTAATGGTAGTTGATTGGGTTAGATCGATCAAAGCTATAGCTCCAATGGGCATCCTCTTCCAAGTATCTAGGCTAAGAAGTGCTCCTAAAAAACATGAAAATGTTACAAATATTGGGGATCAACTTGGTCACGACGATTTGACAATAGGTGTGAGGGGCACATACAATTTGCTAAGTATTCATGAGGTAGCATATTCAATCAAAACAACCAAGGCAAAGTTGTCTTGAAAGTGGTCGTGGTCTGAGGAGATAGTCACGATCTTTGAGTTCACTTCTCGAGTCAGGCTGAGATATAAGTGATCTTGAGTGTTGTTTTTTGTGGTTAGGGAGATGTATGTGATCTCTAATGTGCCCCATGAGAAGTCTAAAGTGACTCCTACAGTGTCAGGGCTGATTGTTTGGTCATGATGTTGGGCAGTTTTTAGAGAAGACCTATGTTTTTAGGTTAGATAGTTGGTCCATTAGGTAGACGAATGAACGAATGGCCGAGCTAACCTCATAAGACCCCATGTCAACTGAGTGCTACCTATATAGCCCCTATTTTAAGGGCCTCAAGCCAATGTAGTTCTCCCAAAAAGGGAAAGAAGAGTCAAAGAGGTTGTTAGTTGGTTTGGTTATGTTAATGTTTTTAGCATTTCCCATATGTTTGATGGTACATGCTTGAAATGATGAGTGTATGATGATGTTATAGCCTTTTCCATATTGTGTGATGGTGTATATTGTAACATAGGTTATGTGGTTTTTCATCCTTAGAAAATTTCCATATTAGTTATGGTCTATGTTAAAAATGAAATGAGTTTATTTACGCTTCAACAGGTTTCCATATTGGTGATGGTATATGATTGACATAAATTGTGTTTGGTTGATAGTTTCCATGTGTATTGTTTTTCATAGAAACTAATGTGAATGGGCTATGATAATTTATATAACACAAATTGGTATTTGCATTAGATAAATCATGATGTTATGTTAGTGGTTAGAAAATGTTTTGGTTGTATTCTATCAGAAACATGTGATGTTATTTATGATAAAATTGAGTTAAATGTTAGGTTCATAATTTTATAGTGAAAATTATGAGATGACAATATGCGAGCATATAATTTAAAGACACTACATCCTAAAAGATAAACTGGCAATGTTATGAAGGTGTGTAAGAATTGAAAGGCACATTGCTCTTTCATTGACAAGGACCATAATGATAGCATAGATAAAGTTTTTGCAAACAAAAGCCCTGTTCATGCATTATGTCGTTGACCATTGGTTTTTGTTAGAGAAGTACCCTAATCACTTGACATTAAGTGAGCTCAAAATCCCTTGGGTATTTTGGGGTAATAGGTGTGATTATGTAATATGTGAGGATAGCGTAACCCTTTTTAGCAGGGATAACTTTGCCCCTTTTATAGGTGACCCTAAGAATGACTATAGGCTAGTCCATGACTTAATATTTTGTTAGTCAATTTTTTTTTGGTAGACTGATCAATGCAGGAAGTCTACTTGGGGATGTTGTTTTGTTTTGTGGTCATGTGAAGCTTATCGATGCGGGAAGCTTCTAAGAGGGTGCTATGTTTTTAGAAAAATTTGGGCATAACCATCCTTCAAGGGAGTGGTTTATATTTTACTTTGTATGTTTTGATTTCTTTGAATAGATATCCTTCAAAGGAGCAATCTAGTAATTATAGCAATAATGCAATTGTCCTTCGAGGGAGAAGTCTACATTTATAGTTTATGACCTTTTAATATTTTGTTAGGCATCCCAGTTTTATGTTTTTTTTTTATTGACTGAACTTTTAGTCATAGACTAGACTATAGAGGTTTAGGGGTTTCCCTTTTATTAGGACAAAGCATTAATGCTTAAAAAAGGGTTAACTAATTTTTGTAGGGAAAAAGGGTTGAAAGGAATAGGAATGAGGATGACGGGGGTTTCTTAAGGGATGAGCTCAAGTTAAACATCAAGTGAATGATCACTTGGTTAATAGTAGAATGGTCACAGATGTAAGGCATTAAGGGGCTCAGGTTTTGGCTGGCCTTCGAGAGAAGATAGACAATAAGTGCCCGATCCATACTTAAGCATTATTATATAAGGTCTAAGCCAATTAGGAGCAAACTTGCCTCATTTGCTTCTTTCCATATTGGTCACGTGTTGGTTTTCTTTAAGGATGAGATCTCTAATTTTGAAATCTCGCTCTTTCAGATTTTTGTTGTAGGCACGCTTGATGCGATCTTGGTAGATATGAAGATGATTAAGAGTGGCAAGATGACATTCATTGAGTAACTCAAGTTGTTTTAATCGATCTTGAGGAAAGTCATCGTTAAAGAGTATGTCATAGAAGGAGACATGAAGAGAAGGTATTTGTACTTCAAGAGGCAAGACGACCTCAGTTCCATACACTAAGGAGAAAGGTGTAGCACTCATAGGGGTTCAGATGCTAGTGCAGTAGGCCCAAAAGGCGAAGGGAATGTGAGTGTGCCAATCCCTTCCAATGTCATTGACCACCTTCATTAGGATTTTAGTTAAGATTTTGTTAGAAGCTTTTGCCTATCCATTTTCTTGTGGATAGTAAGGCGAGGAGAAGCTGAGTTTGATGCCAAAAGCATTACAAAGCTTTTGGATGGTTTTGTTTTTGAAAGATTTACTATTATCAGTGATTATCTTATGAAGTACACCAAAACAATAGATGATGTGGTGGTTAATGAAGTCAACAATTTTGTCAGCTTTAGTGGAGATGAGGGGAACAACTTCTACCCATTTAATGAAATATTCAGTCACTGTGATGATAGATTGATGTCAGAGAGACGAATGAGGGTTAATCTCACCAATTTGATCTAAGCCCCATTGTGAAAAGGGCTAAAAATCCTTAGAAACTTGTAAAGCATGGCTAGGGATGTGAAGTAGGTTAGCATGTTGTTGGCATTTGATACAATGCCAAACATAGTCACTATAGTCTTGGTTAAGAGTGGGCTAATAATAGCCCAAGCAGAGGATGTGCTTTGTAACCAAGTTACCACTGAAATGGCCTCCACAAATCCCATCATGGACTTGTTTGATGGCATGAGATGTCTCAGTGGTGGTTAGGCATCAGATAAGGATGCCGTCGAAACCTTATTTGTAGAGAAGACCCCTAGCATGGTGTATTGAGGAGTACTCTTGATAAAATCTTGCCATCCATTGTTAGAGAGGTCAGGAGGAATGATAGAATAAGTCAAGTAGTCAACAAGTTATTTATACCAAACATCATGTTGGTTAGAGAGGTCAAGAAGAGTTACCCTTGAAGATGTTGGTTGAGATGTGCCCAAGATAGAAATCTTGGGCTTTGGTGGTGGAGAGGGCTTGGTGAATGGATATGTCCAAGTGGTAGAAACCTGCTCTTTTCCTTTATCCTTTAGGGTTTGGGACTTGGTGGCCACATTAATAGTGTTGATTTTGAATAAAGGGGGAGAAGGTGGTAGAGGTACTATAATCTCGTGTTGGGATCCCGATTCAAGTGAGGAGGTTTGGGAGGCATGGGATGGTATCGATAGTTTGTCAAAAGGGTGGTTAAGAGAATCCTCAATGAGAAGGGTGTACTTTTCTAGGTGTTGGTGAATGACAACCTTAAGAGCATGGCAACTCTCAGTATCATGCCTAGGTGTGTGATGATATAAGCAAATTTGAGTGTCGTCAAACCAAGATGGTTTTGATCTGAGAGGTTGATATGGCTTAATGGGTGGGAGAACGATGCTAGTCTATAATAATCAGTGTAATAGTGAAGCATAGGAACCCACTAATGGGTCTGCGCTTGTTTTTGTAGTAAGGGTTGACAACTTTTATTTAGGAGTTGTAGGGGGAGTTTTTCATACCACCTTTTTGGTTGGTGGTGTGGCCACACACATAGATGGCACTTTCTTAATGAGAGGTGTCAAATTTATTGGAGGAAATATATTTTTGATGGGTAGAGGGAGTAATGGAGGTAGTTTGTCTTTGTGAAGTGTTGTAATAGGGAGCACTCCTGTTAAAGTGGAAGGATGTGGACCCAAGATAGAGGGCAATGGTGAAGGTGGGGGAGGAGGAGACCAACAAGGTTTATCATCCTCCTTTAGTATGGTGTGAGGACCACTACTGTGCAGGGTGAGGTTCAAATCTAACTTCACTTGTGGGTGAGTTAGGTTTGATACAGGGCGAACACTGAGAGATCTAATATGTTTCAGCATGGTGGATGCCTGTAAGGGTTTGGATTCAGACATGGAAGGTTTCGCTTTTGATGATTTAGAAGTGGAAACCTGATCCTCATTAGAGACTTTGGGGTAAATCATCACAAAAGGGTTGGCAGTATCAGGTGAAGCGGGATGTGTAGGATAAGGAAGTCGCTCCCAGAACACCTCATACTCTAGGTTCTTAGAATGGAGTCCTAAGTTTTTTTCCAATTGAGAGAAGGGTTTAGATGACATCATGTGAGGCCTTATAGTCGGTCCTTCAAAGGATTTGGGAGATTGTGAGAGTGGAAATGTGTTAGATGCAGCGATCTCGGGCCAACGACGAGAGAGAACCATCATCGAATCTTCCTCGACCAAAGTGGGTGAGGTGGCAAGTTCTTCTCTCAAAAGAGAGGGGATTGGAAAATTTGGCTCTTCAAGTGCATAGAACATAGGGATGATCATGCCTTCCACTTGTGGTCTAGGAGCGTGGAAAGTATGATCCTCTAATGGTAATAAGAAGGATAAGGGCGGGGCCACTGGCGTTGGTACCATCAAAGCATCCTCCAATATGGGAGAGGTCAAAGTAGACTCTCCTACATGTGAAAGGGGGGTGGATGGAGGACTATCCTCCATCGGTGGAGGAAAAATAGGAGAGAAAGGCTCCTCTAAAGGGTGAAGTAGAGGGATGATGGCCCCTTTGACATGAGGGCATGGGGTATGAATGGTAAATTCTTCTACTGGTAAAAGAAGAGAGAAGGTGGGGGCAAGAAGAATAGGAAATATGAGATCCTCATGAGGTAGAAGAATGGGTAGAGGAGGTGCTTGATGTCATGGGGTGATACAGGTGAAACAGGTTCATCCACGTGAAGAAGAGGGTGAGGCAAAGGGAGCTCTTCATTGTGTGGGGGTGGTATGGGTAAAATAGGCTCTTCTACCCATGGTGGAGAAATGGGTTGACCAACCTCTTCAGATTGTGGGAGAGGTTGGATAAGAATGAAAGGAAAGACCATGTCGACCGTGCATATGTTGCGTTCTTGAGGGTCATTGACCATGGTTTGAACATTGTTCTGACTTGGGGGATGGTTAGGAAATGGTTGCCTAAAGACATCCATGTTTTGGTTGACCGGTGTATTAGGGTTATCCAAAACAAAGTCCCCTTTGTCTAACATGTCTTGAATAATGTTTTTTAGGGTTTTTCAATTATCTGTGTCATGACCCTTGACACGATGAGAGGTACAAAAGTCATTTTCCCTATACCATGTAGGGATGGCTTGTGAGGGGTCAAATTAGATAGGTGGTCAGATTTGAGGGAGTTTGAGGACTCCTTACTTCACTAATTTATCCAATATGGAAGCATATGATTCTCCTATTGGAGTGTATCATCATTGTTCATACCATTGTTGGAATTGTCTAGTGATGCTTTGTGAAGTGGAGGGCTCAGATTGGTTGGTTGTGGTAAAAGATGGTGACCTAAGAACTGTAACATTCGCTAATTCCTTAGACTTGGGGTGGGAAGAAGAAGGTTTTAAAGAAGAAGGGTCATTGGGTTTTGCATTGGTATTTTTGTTATGCAATTTGACCCTATCTTCTTCGATTACACGGAGTTCAAGCTTTTAGGCCATAGTGAAAGCTTCATCGAATGTGTGGAAAGTTTGAACCCACAGAGTGGATGAGATGTGCTTGGCACATGCTCTTGAAAAGAGCTCAATGAGCTTAGGCTAAGGTAGTGAGAAGGAGAGTTGGTTGATCAAACCTCTCCAACAGGTGACAAAGTCAGCTATTGACTCATCCTCAAATTGTCTAATGGAATAAAGGTCTATGATGGAGACCTTCTTGGTAATATTGATTAAGAAATGATCGAGGAATAACTAAGTGAGTTGAATGAAGGTGAAGAGAGAATGACTAGTAATGGAGATATACCAGTTAAGGGTGATGCCAGAAAGTGACATAGGGAATATGCAAAGTAATAACGCATCATTGTACACTATGAGGTAGCAAGCGTGTCTAAATGCTCGCAGATGTTGTTGTGGGTCCTCTTTACTTTGGAAGTGAGTAAATTTTGGGAGTTCCCACTGGCTAGGGTATGGTTGAATAAGAATTGAAGGTTGGATAGGTTCATTATAGATTTATTTGTATGAAAGAACACTCCTCAAATTTGAAATAGATGTCTCAAGGTTGGACACCTTATCCATCAGCATCTTAATTAGATTGGAAAATGTATTGGCATGAGGGGCACCCCCTAAGTTATAGGGTACCTGGAAGGCATTGGAAGGGGCGTATGATGTACTTAGTTGCATTTGTGTAGGTGTAACATATTGATACTTCATCATAGGGGCTGATGTCGAGGCCACAGGGGCTTGTGCCATGAAGTTGGAGGGCACAACTTGACTAGATGCTGCCAAGGGTGGTTGAATGGCAGTGACACTAGTTAAAGGATAAGTGGTCACTCTCATGTTTATAGGCACAAGAGTGGATGGGATAGAGACAATCAAGTCTTGGAAAGGTGTCGAACTTGGTTGAATTGTTTGCATTTGAGGGGGTATGAAAACCCTGATGGAGGTAGGGAAAGAAAGGATAGAAGGGGAGGCCAAATCTTGAACATTAGCCATGGTTGGGTTATTGGTAGAGGCAGTGGCCTAAGTGACCATAGGTTGGGTAGCAGATACTATTGATATCATTTTTGCTTCAATGAAATAAGTTGGCATCCCATAAATAGGGTTACCTGAAGGATCTCGCATTTGGCTTCTAGTGAGATAATGTTGGAGAGCCTTGATGTTGTGGTCAAGGAATCTCTCAAAATATTGATCCCCTTTGGGAACAATAGGAGGCTGATCAAGGGTAGGTTGGATAGGAGTATGCTCGGTGTATGAAGTATACTCCATTAGATGACTTGGCATGAAGGGTGAAGGTGGGAGTGGCTGTTGACTCATGTGGTCAATAAGGAGTTTGGCTTGATTGCGTGTTAGGACCATCCAAGGTGAAAGGGGTTCAAGTTCCAAAAACTATGTGTTTTAGTTTCAAAAAACTAGAATTTGTGTTAAATAGCAAGAAATTTAGGTTTTAAGCTTGTTAATTTTTTTTATTTATTGATAGTGACCGATGTTAGTTGTTTAACTGATATTAGTTAGAAAATGTTGTCGACGTCAGTTAGTTAACTAATGTCGGTGAAGGTTTGGTTGCCGACATCGGTGGAGAAACTGATGTCGGTTTATGTGTAATTCCAAAAACATAGAAGATTGATAGTTTTTGGAAGAAGAAGATATTCTTAGTCATTTTGGACTTTAGAATGGTACGACCTTACCAGCTCAAACACTCAGATAAAACTAGTAGAATAGATGATTAGGCAAGCAACCTCTAAAGTGTTAGATTCCTAGGAATAAGTTTTAAAGTCGTGGTGGCTTATGCCTTAAGAGAATGTGTTGGGATTTGGGCTTGTAGAACAGGTCCTAGAGAGGAATTCTATGGCTGGTTTTAGGTTGTATTATGGTGCTCAAAAATATTTGTGTTAGGGTCAGTACGTGGCCTGGTGTTGGGGCTTGCTCCCTTCACTTCACGAACCCAGACCCAAGCTGGGCCGCTTAACCAAAATATACCTTCCCTATAGTTTATACTCTGTCAGAGAATAGAGTGGGTCCTCCTCTTGGTGGTGAAATCCAAGTAGGATCGCCAGGTGGGGTAAGGTATCTGCTAGGTGATGAAATCCTAGATGGGCCTTGTCTCAAGTAAGTTTATGTGTTTGATTTGAAGTGATTGTGGTTTGGTTGTGTCATATTTGTGCACTACGATTCATTCATAATGCTTTAATTACTAAGTGGGCTAAGTGTGCATCCAAGAAAGAATGAAATGTAGTAGTTTTTAAACCCAAATCGAAATATGTTATTCAAATGCAAACAAATGGAGAAGAGGTAAAGAGTATGATTTTTTAACTACTCTATGATGCATGCAAAAAGTAACAAGAAGAAAAAGAGATGTTCTTTTTAACCTCTACTAATGATTTCCTTTTGAAACTAAAAGATAGAAGAAGGGATGCAAGAAGTGAATATTTTTCTAATGCATCTACATGAAAATTTGATTTTTAAAAGAAGAATGAACCCAAGGAAAACTCCAAGGGTCCCACCAGGCGTGTCAGAATGTTTCTCTATATTTTCACTAATTGCATTCAAATGAGAAACAAACTAAAGTGAACACGGATTACTACAATTTAGTAGCTCGAGGTCCTTGTACAATATTTTAATCTAGTCTATGGAATGATTTATGTAGAGCTTCGGTAGCTAGGAGAATGATAGTCAAGTTTTGGTGCTTGAAATCTCAGAGTGTGCATGCAAATGTGTGAAAAGGTAGGGGCTAGCTCAATGTTTGAGCTTGGCTTATGTAACCGATGTCAGTGATCCCACCGGTGTCGGTCGAGGGTTGATCGACGTCAGCGGAGAGAGAATAGGTAAAAGGGTCATTTTTAGCTATTTGCCCATTTTTCCACCCACCAAGTGCCTTTTTCATTGGAGAACGGTCAAAACAAGGGCTTATTAGGCACATGAGTTGGTTAGGGAGTTAAGATGGGGTGAGAATCGGTCATGGGTAGTTAGGATTTAGAGGACCTAGTCTCAGGCTAACTCATAGGCTAAGAAACGGTCTTAAGGTGAGGTGTCTAGGCGAGGTGTCCAAGGTGAGGTAATTAATTTAAAATAAGTAGTTTTTAAATTAATAAGGTGTGTAAGTGTGGGTTAGGAGTGTTAAGGTTTAGAAGGGGGCCAAGGGGGGTTGACACGATATTGGTGTCTACACCTATTTCAAGCTTGTGACCTATAATTTTTAGAGGGTTTATACTTTATTAGAAGCTCAAACATAAATGATCAAGCAATATTTCAAAAGCAAGCTCTCAGGTCTCTATTTTTCTATCTCAAAGACTAACATTAGTCTACAAAGGGATCGATGTCAGTTCACAAAAATCAGTGTCAACTGGTTCATAGAGGGTTGATGCTAGTTGACTAAAATTGACATCAATTCCTATAAAAAACATAGAAAAATAGAACACAATTTTTCACAAAAATGTGTATTAGTAATTCAAACATGAAAATCCAAAAACTCTCTAGATCCTACAAAACAAAGGTCAAATAGATAACATGTAAGTTCCAAAACATAAAATAAAAATTAGAAAAATTCAATAAAAACCCATAAATCATGTTTTCTACCATGTTCAACCTTTCACATAGTAATCTATGTTGGTCTTAAGGGATCAATGTTGGTCAAATATAATCAACATCAGTCTCTATACAAACTATGTCACTTTGCATAAATTGATTGGGGCATTACATCAAATAATTGGCATTCATTCGATATTAAATTCAGAAGATAAAACTTGATTTTTAAATACTTTTAAGCATTCATTAGAATATCTAAGAGTTACATATTAGTCTCCTTGGGATTATCATAAGTCTCTAGGTTCACTTTATTAGTTTTTTCTATAAGGAGTGTAGAACCATCTTATAGAATAGTAGGTAGTGTTTGATCACAATATTTTTCTTCTAATTCAACTTATGGTTGTTCTTCCCAAAGCTCTGGATAATGAGATGAATCTAAATCTACCAATTTAAGTAATAGGCAACTAACAAATATATCTATAAAGTCAAGAGAGAGCCACTCAAAAACTTTATATTTCTATGATGTGATGTTGGTACTAGCTATGGAGATAAGATTGGATGGGACCTTGTGCATCCTTTGGGGATGAGTAAACTTTCTCATCCAAGAGTGACTAAAATAGGTTTTTACTCATACACATGCATATATATAGGTAGTCATGAGAAAAATAGATGACTAAGTGAGAGGTGTGGCCTAATGAGTGGTTTAAAAGTGTCTATACTAATGGAAAAACCCTCTTACATTATATTTCCACCAAATCAGTGATTCAAGGTATTGAGAAAGGGGTTATCGATATCAATAACTTATATAGACTTAGTTACCACACACAAGCAAGGTCACATGTACATACAAGGGTATAAACAGTTGAATCCTAAAATAAAAAGTAAAGATTATAAGGTATGAAAAAATGTTTGAATTAATGAGAACTTTAGGATTGAAAAATAACCTAATGACTCACTAAGCTTAATATGCCTAAAATAGGTAGTTACATACTTAATTGAGAAATGAGGAACACCTACATGTCTTAAAATGTTGAGAGAGTGGAAACAAGGGTTTTTACCTATAATTTTAATGCTCTCATTAATTTTATTGAGCTGGCCTAAGCCTAAGAGCCAATGGAGGATTAATAACATGCACAGGCCTATTAGGCCTAATCAAACCTAAATAGACCTATACATAGCAATTAAGGGCTTGTACATAATTTTGAAGTCATTTGAGTATTAAAGATACCTAAGAGGAAAGGTGAGAAAGTCTTAAAAATTCAATGATGATAGGAACCTTAGGTTAAATCAAATAAACACTAGACTCAGACCCCAAGGGTTACACAAGTCTGACTGTGTATAAACCCTAGGGTAGAGGAATGACAAGATTTAAAAAATAAGTGAAAGAAGATCTATCCCTCAAGGTTTTTCCAAGACTAAAAACATGTTTTATGAGTGTATAACTTCATTAAAAATGTATTAAGGTGAAGATAAATACCACTCAAGTCCCAAACATTCAGACTGATAGTAAACAGTGAGACCTACATGCAGTCTCATGAGAAAATGGAGAATAGGGTTAAAATTTAGGTAGCTAGAAGCAAGTGGAAAGGTTAGAGATAGGTAATAAATAGGTTAAATTATGATGGTGAGGACATAAACTCATCTATAGGTGTCTCATAGCCAAGACACTCAACCCAGACCTATTAGGCCTAAAATCCATGATTAGGCCTTAAGCTCCACCATCAAAGTGAGACATGCCCAAAATTTCTAAAGTAGATATAGGATGTTAAAATGTGTGTATGGATGGTGTAAGTATAAATAAGGTATTTTTAATTAGAATAAAGCATAAAAATTATCAAATTGGTCTTAGGACCCTTCTCAAGTTACATAGGCCTAGACAATCAACTCGAGCCATCACTTTAGATGCTTAGATATTTCATTGAAGGACTCAGGGCAAATTATCCTAGGGGAATTTTTACACCCCTATAGACTCAATATCCATGGTAGAGGGAGTCAGTTTTAGGGACCCAACTTTTATGAACAAATTCTAAGAATACAACCTTGTCTAGAAGGCTTAAAAAGAGTGCAATGTCCACCATATTTTTCTTTTATCTCCACACACAAGCTACATGGGAACCAAACCTTTTTAGGAGTTTTAGTGGGTCTATAGATTAAACATACATGACCATAAGTTTGGGAATGGAAGTTTCATCTTTATGAACCATCATTAAGATAGTAGACCTCTAAAACCCTCCTTAAACCCTACTACATACCCAACTTGGTAAAAGTAAATATTTTGGCAACCAAACACTCTTGAATTATTTGATAAACACCTAAACCATCTAGTAAACTCAAGGAGACCCTACCCATGGTACCAAGTTGTATGGACACTGTAATGATTTGATAGACTATAGTACTTTTTTAAGGAATTGGGAAGAGAATAAGCTACATGTCTATTTGAGAATATTCTAATCATTAGAGGGGAAATTTTAAGACTTGTTTCACCTTCTCAAGTTATAATATGTCCAAAAATATTCCTGGAAATGCCTCTATAGCTCCCCTCCAAATAGTTAGTCTATAGACAAGAAAGATAAGTGGCCTAGTTTTTTAGGTGAAGCAAGGTTTTAGGTGTGAAATGATTTAAAGATTTGAATCATGGTGTGAAAAAATTATTTAATATTGTGACATGCCTATACATATGTTTCTAATGTCTCATGTAGGTTTCATGGCCACTCAATCAGCCAATAGTCAGATGACTAGGCCTAGAGGCCTAATTGGCTTACTTGGTCAAAACAGAGGGTTAAAAGTTGACATGGAGAGGTTATTGTTAGTAGAGATACTATGCCTATTAATTGATGCATTGAAGGAGGCAAGTATACCTTTAATGATCATAATGGATAAGGAGGCAATTTCAAGCTTGGTGAACATGCACAAGGGATAGTGGGTTGTTAAACACCTCTTGGAGGCCTAATCACACCCCATTTGTACTTTGTAACTATCATTATAAGATTAAGGGACAATTTTAGGCATGGTCAAGCCTTTGATTAGATAACTAAATCTGATTCACACTCCATTACCCCACCTTAATGCCCAAATAGCACCTTAAAAGTACCAATGCATGGAGGGGGTTATAAGGACTATGTGTAATCGATGTAATTATTGAATGAGTGGACTATGATCATTGATGACATCACATCTATAAATACATGCCATTTTCCATCTCGTTCTCTCTTCATTATTATATATATTTAGGCCTTAAGGCCTTGATTTGTATCCATCATCTAGGTATGAGGAAACTCTACCAATTTTTGTACTTGATAAGCCTATTGAACTAATTAATAAACTATTATAGCTATTTCATGATGACATATAGTGTTTTTATACTTATTTAAATTTGTACATGTGATGGATTTCCCTCCCTTATAGTTCCTTATTCACCTAAATACAAATAAGGTGTCTTATGCAGATTATGTGGTGTGTAGAAGTGTTGGTGATGGGGTTTGACGTGTGATCTGACTAGTAAGAGTCTCATAGCATACCTTCTTCACATGACCTTTGCAAACTAATTAATTAATACATCCTCCACATGAAATAATTTTGCATAGGAACTCATGAAGATGGTTATTTAGTTTCTTGTTTAATCCATTATTGTTGTTAGGAGTCCAAATTGAGTGGATGAATGAAAGATATTAGTGCATCACCACCCCTTAAACTAAATTTATTTCATGCAATCTATTTTCCATTTTCACCCCAATTAGTAAGTCATATTCAACTAAGACCAAATAGATGTACCAAGGGAGCTATCCCAATAATTTATAGGTTTGGTCTAATGATGAGGTCACCCACAACCTTTTAGGCCATTCCCATGTTAGTCCAAGTTTGAATCAGGCCTGAACAACCTCCTTCAATGGGTGCAACTTGGATTGCCAACACATATTACAAAAGTCATCTCAAATGGTCAAAGGAAGGATTATGAATTTATTGGTAGGTTATTTGAGTAATTTTCAAGCCATTATGAGGATTTCAAGGCTTCTCAAGATTAACCTATAGGTAGTTTATTGCATGGATTCCAAACCCCAGGATAAGCTCCATCATGGATTTAAAACAAGTTATAAACTCTATTAATGTTGTAGCATAAAGTAAATAATTAGGGACAATGTTATGAGCTCATGATCATAGTGGAGATGTGCATGATTTATTAAAAAAATTGTGAGGTCTGTGAACAAGGAGCAAAGTATCTAAAAGTTCATATTATTCTTATAGACCTATGGTAATTTAAGAAGCATGAAAGGTTGTAGGAGACTATAAACTTATGGTTTTGAAATATATACAAATTGAGGAAGTTAGAGTTTTATGACCTCAATATATAGCCAAAATGTAGAGCCTATTCTCCAAAATAAGATCCATGGTTTACAAAGCAAGTTTCTTATAGAGTTGTAAACTCCAAGAAGTAATTCTTGTTTGATTAAGATGGAAACCTATTCCCAAATATACTTAAAGAGTCTAGAGGTCAAGGTTTAGTGTTCCCAAGCAATTTGAAGGAAGGAAAACATGATTGTAGGTTACAAGGTCATGTTTCTCAAGGATGTAATGAAAAAACAAGGAATTGTTAGCCCAAAGGCTTAGCCTATAAGCTTATAAATTTAATAAGGATTCTATGGTTATATTTATGGTCAACCTAAAAAACATTAGGTCTTGTATGGTAAGTTATTAGGGTCCAAAATCATCAATATTGATTTCAAGAGTCTCAAGGTTCTTAGAGAGTTTATAAGCCTAGTGGATCTAGTATTCATAGTCCTCAAAACATTCAAAAGGTGCATACAGGTCTAAATATATCAACAAGGATTCTGATGTGTAAACCTCAAACAAACCAATCTAAAAAACCTCTATATGATTGAAGATAACCTTTGTAATCATAAATAACCCTCAAAATTTTCTTATCATTGTGATGAAGTTGCATGACCTCTCTAAGATCTTTCAAACCTTAAATGAAAGCCATAGTCTTCAAGTTTAGAAATGATCTCCTATAGGATCTTATAGCTCGGTTTATACAATATATCCTCATAACTTCTTTAATCTCTGACAAGGTCTTGAGATGGCCTTGTAAGAGAAATATGATGGTTGTTGTAAGTAAAACTTAAAATTTCAAACTTCCTTAAGACCTATAGTCCTGTGTAAATAAAATTCAAGGTTTCATGGATTTTCAAGCAAAATTTATAGGGTTTATCAAGGTTTTTGAGCTCTTAAGACATGTTACAAACCTATTTAATAGAATTAGATGAATTTCAAGTTCACAGAACTGTCAAGAGGATTCCAAGTAGGGTCAATAATGGCATGTATTTTTAAAGTGTTCTCATATTCTATAAGCCTCTTTCAAAGCCTAAAAACATCTTGGAGAAGTCACGAATGATGCAATACTTCTAAAATATTATCATTTTGTATTGACCTTGCAAGTTACAGGTCTATAGGATTAGGGAGTGGCATAAGTTTATAGAAAGATTCTACATAAAACATGAAATTTGCATTGAAAGAGATTGAAGGTATATAAGGACATAAAGGCAAGGACTTATAACAATCTTGTTGTAGGTTTTTAGGGTAAAATATGTGGCTTTCAAAGCATGAGAAGGCATGTTTTTTAAGCTTCTTAACAACTCTCATGGTAAAATAGGATGATGCACCATCTTCTCAACCTCTTATAGAGACCCACACATGAACTTTAAGACAAATTTTAGTCAGTTCATGCTTCTAAAACATGCCTAGAACTACCATGAATGAAATAAATGACAATAAAGAATCATGAGAGAGGTATGAAGCACTGAAAACTACCCCTATAAACATGTAACTCCCTCCATGGAGTGGTGTTCATGACAAGTCAACCCATAATTCCAAATATGCATATGAGGTATACTTCCAATTCAACCATTCAACAAGATTTTACATGCATGCATGAGGACATGGGTGAGTTACAGTAGTTTAAGTTAGGAGTTTCTCAAAGATGTAATAGCCGTGAAGGAGCACATCCACAAGCCCACCAAAATTTCAAAAATAGAAAATAATGAAGTCTCCTCTCCCACTACTATGCCAACCTTCATTAAATATCTTCATGGGAGAGGCCTAATACATTTGCGAGAGATTAATAACTCCAATTTCCTTTAACTCTTCTCTTGCATGGTTTGTATTAATGGAGTAATAACAACATTCATGAGGTCTTCTAGTGCTCTCTTCCTCTTTCTCATCTCCATTTCTTATATATAGGACTAAAATGGCATGTTAATGATCCCTCCTCCTGGGTATGCTAAGGCTCTACTCTTTTTTATACTTGTAATGTTTGCTTGGTGCCTTGAATCCAATAAAATTGATGTTTTTCTCTCCTACCTTGTCAATTTTCTTGAGCATTATTTAAAATTTGAACTATTGATCTTCATTTGTGGATATTTATTTCCCTTATGTTGTTGTTCTATCATTTTTACACCCCCATTTATAGGTTGTATCTTGTGTAAAAACCTACCTTCATACAAATCACTTATGTAAGTGTTAATAAAGTTGTAGGTTTTGTAGGAGTTGTGTATTTTCTCATTATTTATATGGATTTATTGTGTTAATATATTGAGTGGAAGAAATCTATAGACTTTGTGCATAACCTCTTTTATGGTTTTAGTTCAATTTATACTCCATTTTCTTAACAAAATCATAGTATTAGTTGTATATAAGTCTTTTTAGCATTATTTTAGGCCTACAACTAATCTTAAATCAAGTGCATCTAGTTTAGGCAAGAACTGACCTTCTCTAGAGGTTCATCCCCAGGAGCCAAGGTCCCACATCTTGGGGATGATCCCATTGTTCCCATTAGATCAGTTGATTAAATGAATGGGTGTAATATTCAAGTTACAATAGAGGTGACTACCAAATTACATTCCCCTTACCCTCAAAAGGGGGGAATATTAGTGGGGGTATATAATAAAAACATGAGTACATATACACATTATTGGCATAATTTGATATAATTTACATAATTCACATTATACACTTGGGTCATAATATTATGAATTTGGCTCTAATTTTACAAATTTGAGATAGATTTTTTTAGATTTGTGAAAGATATTATACATATTCTACAAATAAGAGGTTACATTTTGATAGATACTTCATCTTGGGATACATTAGAGGTGCATATTCCATGTAAATACACAAAATCACATTTACATATTTAGATCACATACACATTTATGCACCAACCTTACCAAGATAAATTGATTAAGATTTATCTATATGTAGAAACTAGATCCCTTGAGTAGTGTGGTTGGTACTCAGCTCCCTTGATGTCCTTAGCACTACTTCTATTTTTCAAGTTGAGATGGTTACACCATTTGACCTGGGAGAGATTGGCTAGATTATGTATACACTTGAGTTGTGCAATTGAGATTCAGTGATCTCAATGTCCTTGGCATAACTCACCCTTATACCAGATTGGAAGCATGATTGGATTATAATTCTCATATTCACATCTCCAAGGTTAATTTATGAACCTTTTTTCCCTAATGCTTTAATAGAGAAGCATCATTACCAGAGAAAACTACCAGTGAGAAACATGGTTGCATTGGCACATAAGTGTACTCCTTCCTTTCTCTTTCTTATTTCAAGTATTTTAATTAGTCACTTTAGATTATATGAAATAATTTCACTATAAAATGTTTTTGGTTGTAGGTAATACATAAACAAAAAATGCAAAAATGGCTAAATCAATGATAAGGTGTGTTTTACACACCATGACACACATTTTTTCCTTTCAAATAATACTTTCATCTTTATGCATTACTATATTAAATGGGGGATAAAATGTAGATATTAAAATCTAATTATATATGATAAACTAGTCTTGTACACTTGACAAATATTACTCGTGGTTCAACCCTTTAGTTCATGACCTTCTCACTACTGAAAGGCTCGTGTTTACCATCTCGTTATGCCTAAATTATTATCCTATAGGTATGATCCTAAAGTGTAGATTACCTATATCACATATAGCCCATAGTCTACTTAAAACCTAATTTAATTCCTACTATAGAATTTATAGATCTTCAGTAACTTTATATCCTCCCAAACACTGTCATCTAGACTAGGACACTAGCATCAATGTTAGTTTCCTAGATTTAATACTAGTGTCCAATATTTACAAATGGTCAAATTTTTAAATATTTTGACATGTATGGGTTAGTTTATGGTACTCATTTAAACCTCTCATGAGATTATTTAAAAATGTGTGATATATATACAAAATAAAATGTCATTCATTATCATCTATTAATTACCAAGTAAATACCTATTAAGCTCACACTTAATCATTTACACAACTAAGTTCTACTACATTATTTTTTCATATTTATAAATTAGTCATAAGAATAATCTTTTTATAGGTTTGAATCATTCAAAGAGTATTCCATGAGTATCATTTGTCAAGTTACAATTTATATCACTACATGCACTTACATATGGCATATTGCATAATTGTTCACACACAAGCCCACATAAGGGGAGAACTAAATTAGTCTAAGGCCCTCTTCAAAGTATATAGCTATGTAGGTAGTGTTCATTGATAGATGGGTCTTCAAGGTTATCTTTACTTCACTTGATCCCACTAACCTCTATTTTTCAAGGTATCATGCCCAAGTTTTAGGACTTATGGTTTTGATAAAAATATTAATATCCATAACCTATGTGTGTAATTTAATTTAACAATAGGCAAAGATAGTGAGCCATAATGGGCATAATTAGTCATTCTAGAAAATAAAATTTATTATATACTATATAGAAGCATAGAATTTAGGATAGAAGTGTTGATGTTAGTGTCTGCATTTAAATGGTAGTGTCCAAACTAACAAAGAACAAATATTCAGAATTTGGCAAACCAGTATAGAGCATTATCGTATCTTTTCTTATACCCTCATCTACTAGATGCACATGCACATCAATAAATAAGTTAAGTATTATTTATCCTTCATGTTGTTACATTAAAATTATTTTTTGGAATTTTACTTTTTATATTTATCATACTTTCATAATTCATCACTAAATCAAAATATTGTGAATATGAATTATTTAATTGGCCTATTTTGGAATAACTTGGCCATTTCTTTGATTAGGCTATTCTCCCCTTGACCCTTATAAAAAACCTAAAAGGGTTAAATACAAATCTGATAAATATGGAAAGTTTATATTTTTTAAAATTAATAAGAAGGAATATACTTATCTCACACATGGATACCAGTTGACTCTTTTGACTATTTGATTGTGAAAATAGGAAGAAGATGTGACTATGCAGACTCAATATCAGGGACAAATTTTGGATAGGTATATTGTAGGTGGATAGAATTGAAGTGAAATCAATTCTATTTAAGGAAGACTTGTCCCAATTGAATATGATATATAGTGATCAAAAAATTATAGAGAAAATATAATCCTAGAGATGATAGGTCAAAGGCAAAAACAAAAAATAACTCTAGACAAATTTGGTATAGGCTAATGACAATGTAGTATGCCTAAGTCTATTGACCATGGATTTGTCATGATTGATTGTGACACAAAATTAACTATTTAAATACTTTTGCATATATTAATTAGTTTTATGTATGCATATTTAGATATGAAATGACACATAAATTACCTACAATGATCAAACCCTTATTTATTGGACATAAATCAAATGGGGATCAAATGGGGGGAATCAAGGGAAAGGACTTGAATTGGACTAACCTTGGTCAATCCCCATTGAAATAAAAATTGATATGTGTACACATAATATTTTTAAATTTATCATTTATGGACACTTTCTCTTACAATGACTTGTCGAGCATTGATATCCCTAAGTGAACACCTTAAAGGGTGCACCAGGAAAGGGGTGGGCATGTTTTTGGTGTTTTATGAGATATGTTTATATCTATTTCATGGTCATATAATTCCTACTATTATTATTCATATTATATTTATATTTACCTCCTTTCATATTATCCTATTTAACTATGTTAGTTTCCCTATTCTATGGCATGGCCAAGTTGATACTATCTATTTATCACATTTTCCCTTCTTGTACTATATTGATATAGCTTGATGTAGTTATAAGCCTATTTTATGGAATTCATAATATATCATCTTGGTTGACATTTTTCAATGTCAACTGACATATTTCAACTATATCATCCTAGTTGATACCATTAGTTTGGTTTTTATGGTTGGTTTGGGTATTACATAGTTGTATATAGGGGTCATGTTTCATTCCAATCATATCATATACACTCTATTCACTCACACGTTTACCCTAAGTCACATTTTAATGATTCATAGGTATAGCCTTATATTGAAGAATCTTATCTTGTGTAATTATTGGATATTCACTAGGAAGAACTTTATTGGTATGGAGCCTTTTGTCCATCCTTTGAGGTCTTCATAACCAAAACATCTCTTGAAAAAAAGATTAATTTGAGCCAAAGGAGATATTGATTCTTGAGAGGTCCACTCTAAGTTAAGTATTTATAAACTTATACTCTTTATTTAATTTACTTAGTAGATAAATATTGCTTATTTATTAGTGAATGAATGTGTATGTATCCTTTTCTATGTTATCTATAGACCAAATAAGTTGGTGTAACTATATGATTACTTAGACTTTCCATATTTGATTTTAGGTTGCCTAGAACCCATTTTTTAACCATGTCACTTTACCCTTTATGATCATTCTAACCTTCCCATTTAGTTTATATTTATTTACTTGCACAACTACTTACATTGCCTATTTGTCAATATTTATTTTCATAGAGGTCTAGTTAGAGCTATCTCTTTATTCTATAGGATTAGGATTTGGAACCCTTTCCTCTTGGAATTTATGACATAAGAAACCCTCTTATAGATATTTGGATCCATTTATCACTACCTAAACATTAATTATCACAAGATATATTTGATTAACCTTATCTAAGTTTAGATCTATTGAGATGGGATAGTTCTATGCTAATCTTAGACCTACATACATTTTGGTGAACCCAATGTAAACCCCATCATTTCCTTCATTATTTTATACAAATGAATTATCCAACCTAATATAGTTATATCTCAACCTTAATTATTTCAACCAATTACATCAGCTAGCCTGATATAGTTCTATCTCAGCCTTCATTCTTTCATCTAACTACATCAGCCAACCTGAGTCTATTTTATGTTTATACAAATTACATCAACCATCCTAATATAGTATTTTTTCCTATTGTATCAACTAGTCTAATATAGTTATATGTGTTTTTTTTAGAATAATTTAGTTTCTATAGACACATAAATTAACATTTAATCTAAAACTATACACATGTGACCACTCTTTTCCACACTTAGCCCTAGACCTATCTTAAGGCCCTTTTGATCATTGTTGACCACCTTGCACACTCTTCTAAGTTGATTAAAAAAACTTGAATGTCCTCATCCCTATTATTATCAACCTTAGACATATTTTAGCCCCTACCTAACACTCATCATGATGAAATTACTCATTGGACAAGAGTGCCCAAGGGGACTATAGCACACCGCTTTAGTGTCCTTGCCCCCTCACATGTTTTCCAACTAAATAATGGATAATTTGAAAAATAAAAAGTTATAGTAAGGTAAATATATGTCCCTAATGATCTCATTTGAAGGAATTTAAAATATATGACTATATAAACCCTTTTCAAACTATTTATCAAGAGAGAGGCTTCCAATCAAAAAACAACATAATCATAATTTCACATTGAGAGTAAAGCACCTATTTCTCCCAATTCTAATTGCATCCTTATCAAGCCAGAGATCAAATCTAAATACATTTTACAGGTCACAAGTCATATTTAAGGTACTTAATCACATCATTATTTCATCATCGTCAAGCATATTACACTAATTATTCACACACCACCCTAGCATGGGAGAATTACATGAAGTTTGAACCCTCTTTGGAGTATTGGTATGTAGGTATCACTAGTCACATAGGGCATTCATGTCTCACCCAAATTAAACCACTAACCCATATTTACCTATTTATTTTAATTGGTCTTCACATGTCAAGGATCTAGGGTTTTGAAGGAAATTCAATCACATAGTGGTCTCTATAGGTGATTGTAAGTTCTTACACCATATATAGGTTATGTAGACATAGATAAAAAGAAGCAAAAAACCTTGATTCCCTCACTCTAAGTGGAAAGGAGTGATTAATATTCGATAGAGCACCACCCATTTAATTTCCTTGTCTTATCATTATTTTTTAGGCCTAAATCCAACTCTTAATTTTTTATTCTAATCATTACATCTCCCTGCACAAACAAGTTTTCATCTTTGATTCCTCCCACGGATACAATTTTCAGCTAAGTATTTTTTATCATTATATTTTTTCTATTTTTAGTAAGTTTCTATAATGTAGTAGTTCTAAAACAATTAATATTATTATTGTTATATTATTCTTCTAATTTTACATGATAGTGTCATCTAGGGTTTTCTACAAATCCTAAATTTGATGATAACATATTAGTGAACCCACTTATTATCAAATATTACAAACCCTAACTTACTATTAGGGTTTCCTTTCATTTTCATTCCTCTAATAGGGTTTGATATATTTGTTTTCCTTAGTTCTCTACTTCACCATGATTATCATGACTGAGCTTATCTATTAGTTCCTAGTGAAAATTTTCTTTGTACTACTTACATGTTCCTTGTCTATTATTTGTCAAATCTTACACATGCATGTGGGCCCATTGATTCATTATATTAAGTAATATATTAATTATCTATTGGTCCACTCCCCATTAGTGAACCATTCTACAAAGATTATTATTATATGGCTCAATTTGAGTACCACCCATTATTGCTAGCCATCAGAAAGCTTAGTTTGTTCATTTTTTCCTCCTACACCCATACCCTCTAACTAGCTTTGCTCATATCCCACCTATACTATTCACCTTAGGATTATAGTATATCATGGTGTATGAGTTTTTATTACTATATGAGGTGAGGTACCCTATAAACTAAGATAGGAGGAATTCATTCATAAAATTCATCCCCATCCTTAACCAAATCTAATGGGACCAAGGGATAAAACTAGAGAATATGATATTATTTCTCAACTAAAGAACACACTAGCTAAGATATCTATATTAGAGTTGATTTAAAAGGCTACCATTTTTAAGGATATTATTTACCAAGAATTGAATCAAACATATATGTCTCATGACACAAAACCTTCTTATTTTTCATCTATTATGAATACTTTGAAGGATCGTGAGGATGTTATTTCTTTTGTAAATGATGATTTATCATTATAGTCAACCATTGATCAAAATTTACCATTATTCATACAATATCAAATCAATAATATAAAAATAAAAAGAGTTCTAATTGATAATGGTTTAGGGCTTAATATTTTCAACCTTAAATTTATAAAAAATGATGGGTATAAACATGGAAAACATTCAAAAGACATATAATAATATCAAAGGATTTGATTATGTGCCATGCAAATCTTTGGGTTCTATCACATTAGATATTACAGTGGGGCCAAAAACTCTATCTACACAATTTTACGTAATCCCTAATCATTTGAATTATAATTTGTTACTAAGTAGGCCATAGATACATACCATGGAGGTCATAACTTCTACCTTGCACTGATGTGACAAGTTTATACATGACTAATACGTGTACACTTGTCTAGAGATAATCACTCCTTATGATATTATAAGATTACATAGCCTACTACTCATATTTCATCACCATTGGGGCACCGCAACCTACTATAGTGCCACCACTACATATTATTCCCATAGATTAGATTAATACTTATGGTTTTGGTGAGTCTAGTACATACAATCAATAACTATCATCCATAGATACCTTTGTAACATATATAGCATCACCCAAGATGGACAATGAAGAACATATGCAATAATTACCTTTATTGATAAACTCAGAGGATATAAAATATTTTTACTTAAATAATGCCAATAGTGATTTTGAGGCTACTTTAGTGGAAGAAACAAATATAATTCCAATGAATTTGATAATTATTTATGTGGTTTAATTTTACTCCAACGGGCCTAGGGGAATATTAAAATGATTCTAAATCCATCATACCAGTACATACAGAGAAAGAGAAAGTATTCATTTCTAACATAGATAATGAAAAAAACATTTGTTATCATTTAGGCACCATCCCACATGCATTTTTACCACCATTCTCAGATTTATTAAATAATATCCCATATATGGATATTGAACTTGTTATCAAAATATAAGCAAATAGTACACAATATAGATCATGTATGATGTTGTAGATGTTACTTAAAATGAGATTGATGGCATTGACAATAGTATGACATGTATCTATTATCCAATTATCAAATTAGGATGGTAATCCCTTTTATCATTTTCATAGAATCACAAGACATGTTATAGATACATGCTTAGCATTAAAATAAAAACTTGGCAAGTATAAGGATAAGGGCACTATATAGATCATACAACTACTACCTAAGTTGACCAAGGCCCCAAAATAGATTCAATCATGTATAAACCATAAACATTCCAAGATTAATGATTTAACCATTTAGGTTTTCACTAAGAATCAATATCAACAACATACAACCATTGATGAGGACTAAAATCAAAATACATGTACACTTTCATTTCAGTAGCATATAGGGCATGACCATGATGAGTTACAACATGTTATATTTTACCATGATTTCATAGGCCACATTATAGTACCATTTTCATGTGGTCTTAAGGTGTTGAACACCCTACTACTCGTCATGAACATAAGAACTCAGATATAGGCTACATATGGTAGCACATTGTTATAAGAAATAGTAGCTATAGTGTATAAAGCACAAAGATGCCTCACTTAAAATTTTAAGGGAACATATTTCATATTATCCATGATGGTTTTGATGAAAATCACATATTCCAAAATGAAATGTCATGATCTAATTTGATATAACCCAGAACATCACATGATTCCTCTTACATAATCGAGCAACATGCTATTTGGATTCACAATATTTAGAGTAACACCATAGACAAAGATATATTTCTAGAGCAAAAGTGGTGTGATAATCATAATGATGATTATTTATTTGATTTCAGCCAAATATAGTACATAACACTTAATTATATACCACTAGATTGAATTTTGATTATCCACATCACTTGGATGTGTTATTTGATTTATAGATTATCACCTCATATTTATATTTATATATATTTAAAAATATTTATGAAAAAATAATAAAATATTTTAGAAAATACCAAAACTAGGACTTATGCATTCTTATATGTATTTATCATACATTAGCTTAGTTGTGCATAGTATTCAATACATGTTTTAATCAGTTTTATATCAAGCATGCTTCACCAGTGTACATGAGTGATTGTAAATCACATAGAACACTATTTCTAGATTTAGTTGCAGGCACTTTCACTATTACACACTCATAAACTACATTTAAATAGGAGTGTTTTAGAGTACAAGAGTTCACTACTCTAGTGTCCCTCACCCTATTATTGTCACAATGAGCTTATATTATGACCACGCAGTTCTAGACTACACCTAGGCTTCCTACAACATGTACATTCATCAGCTATCTCACTAGGGGCATGGTATACACAAGGTTTATCCTTTTTTCCTGCATTATCTTACTTATAACTTAGATATTTACATAGAATTACATATTTTAATATTTCTCACTCACTAACATTGTAATATACTTTTGTTTATATCAATTATTGAATATACTCAGGTTATAACTTAACTCTTATTAATCAAATTACCTAATCATGCATGTTTTTATATTACTTTTTATAGTTTCATATATTGTATGCATTCTTTATTTGATTTGATGACATTTTAATATGTCATTTCCACATGCATAGAATCAAACAAGGGAGACTTAGATCCACTTAGAAGGACATGTGCAAATGTTCATAAACATGACTAGAAGACACACACAATAACATGTTCAAACATCCTCATATATATATATATATATATATATATATATATATATATGCATGTGAGGATGTTTGAACATGTTCTTGTGTGTGTCTTCTAGTCATGTTTATGAACATTTTCACGTGTCCTTTTAAGAGGATCTAAGTCTCCCTTGTTTGATTCTATGCATGTGAGGGCATTTTAACATGTCTTTGTCTATTTTTTCTATTCAAATGAGTGACATTTGACCATGTCCATTTTATATGGCCCCTTGGCCTTATATGGTGTGTTTTATGTGTTGTGCATGTACTCTTTGATTGTGTGTGTCATGGCCATGACACCTTGCTTGCTTCTTTTCATATATTTTTGATGACATGATGAACATCAATCATACACCCAACCCTTCCAATGCTAGGATATATATCATGCATTCCACCCTAATTAGTTCTAATCTATTTTGTATATTTAGTTGATCAATTATTTTCATACTTCATTGTTACATCTATATAAACACACCTGCTATAAATATTTTTTTCCACATGCATCTTACACTATTACTATTCTCAATTTACATACATGATGATGACATGATATATTCATGTCAATGTTACTTATATTCAAATTTTTAACATCACTATAACCTAATACATAACTTTTTCTTTTTAGTTTAGTTCTTACGAAAGCTCAAAAACTCACCTCAAAAGAGGGGTCATTCAAAAAGGTTTATCTTAAAGACTCAACTTCCCATATTAGTACACAAATAGGATTTAATAGTGATTGCACAACTCACATAATTTCAAGCTTAGAAAATACATAAAAATTCCTCTTGGATAGGAGTCCCACATTGGGCAAGAGAGCACTGCTCTAATATCCTTCTTAGTGTTGTTATCTAAATGCCTAAAAAATAGGCATTTCCAAAATTTCTTAGAACTTTAGTTTGCCTAGAATAATACTCAATGATTTCATAGTCTCATTTTATATAATTACACACTTTTATCTTAGATTTTCTCAGTTGGGGACAATCATGCATAGCATGTTGTTCCAAGTTAGCAGACTAGTTTATTTATAATCATAATTATTTTTCTCAGTCTCAAAATATGTGTCAGATATCAGTTGGGGTCATGTGCATCACACATTATTTCTTCATTACTTAGATTTTTATAATAGTATTGTAGATGGAATGGAAAATTCATATCATACTCCATGCTATATACACTAGACATAGATTATACTTAGTATTTGTACTAGTTTTGCACCAATTTCTCACCATCATTAAACTTTGTCATGAAGCAATTTGTACTATGTAGTCTTGCACTTCTTTGGTGTCTTTTTTCAGTCATGACAACTCCATTTTAGAGAATTTAGAAGAGGAAGGTTGAGTCTACACTAGTGGTCCTTCTTGGGAAGACCAATTATGCTTCATGACATGTGTACATAGAATATTCACTTATGAATCAGGGCCTTATTCTATTCTTATATAGACAGATTCTTGCTCCTATTAACCCAAGTCATTATGATGATTGGACCAACTCTTATGATTGTGTCTATGATCATTTATTTCAATATTTTTACCAGTATTTACACCAATTTTTACATCAATTTGTATACCATAAATGTCTATTGAGATTCATACAGGGATTTCAAAATTACTTTACTACCCTAGGTATGTGATGATGGATTCAAACACACCCTGAGTTCTTAATCATGCCCACCTATTGATGAGGATTTAGGGCATGCATTGTCCAATCCAAGCTATTAAACATTAATTAAATTACAAGTGTACAACATACCACAATCACCATTTTGTTTCTCTAGGAAAGAATAATAGTTCACATACCCAAATAGGTGTATTCAATCCTTTCCACTCACTAGTTCCTTATCTTTAAATTTTTGATATTCATATTAATTAAATACTAATATTATATATGCTTCATTTCAAGTTTTGTGTGGAGCATAATTTAGTGTTATGGCCTACATCTAATACTCCTTTCCACATATAAGTTTAAGTACACACTCTTTTTCATTTTACTCTAGTATTTTCAATTTTAATGCATTACTAGAATCAAATGGGATAAAATTTAGACACATAAATTAACATTTAAGATAAAAACATTCACTTTTGACCACTCTCTTATCCACTTATCTTTATACCTATCTTATGTCCCTTTTTATCACTTTTGACCACCTTTCACACTCTTCTAAGTTGATAAACAACCCCTAATTGTACTCATCACTATTCTTATCAATCTTAGACATATTTTAGGCCCTAAGTAATACTCAACATGATAAAATCACCCATTGGACAAGAGTGCCCTATGGGACTATAGCACACCACTCTAGTGTCATTGTCACATCACCTATCTTCCCACCAAATAATAGTTAATTTTAAAAACCAAGAGATATATGAAGGTTATCCCATATCTCTAAGTATCCCCATTCAAAGTAATTTAAAATATATGATGATATAAACACTTTTAAACCCATTTTGTAGGAGAGATATTTCCACATCAAAAAACACCAGAATCATAATTGCACATTGAGATCAAAGCACCTATTTCTCCCAATTTTAATTACATACAACCCTAGTAGCCTAGAGCTCAAGTCTAAATACATTTTACATGTCACAAGTTATAGTTAAAGCATTTAATCACATTATTATTTCACCATCACCTAGCATATTGTACTAGTTATTCACATACCATTGTATCATGGGAGAACTACATGAAGTTTGATCCCTCTTTGGATTATTAGTATGTAGGTAGTGATCAACACATGGGTTGTTTATTTCTCACCCAAATTTTACCACTAACCCCTTTTTACCCATTTATTTGCTTTGATATTCATATTTTAAGGAGCTAAGGTTTTGAAGTAAAATTAGTCACACAGTTATCTTTGTAAGTGATTACAAGCTCCTACACCAAATATAACCTCTAGAGGAATAGATATAAAGAACCCAAAAACCCTAATTCTCTCACTCTATGTGAATAAGAGAAACTCATGTTGGATAGGAGTGCCACACTTCTAGTATCCTCTTCCTAATCTTATTTTCCATGCCTAGATCTAGCTCCCGATTCCCAATTATAATCATCATATCTCCTAGCATAACAAGTTTTAGTCTGTGATTCCTCCCACAAATATAGTTTTCAACTAAGTATTTATTTCTCATTAAATTTTTTCTATTTTTGGTAATTTTCCAAAAAACAATAGTTATAAATTAGTAAATACTATTATTTTTATATTATTCTCCTAATTTTACACAATAGTGTTATCATCTAGGGTTTTCTACAAATCCTAAATTTGATGAAATAATTTATAATTATAACATCTATCCCAACACTATTGTCTACTTATTTATTTCAATTCTTTAAATGTTACAAATTAGTTTTTGACATTGATGTTCAAAATTTATTTTCTATTTGTTTAGTTTTCCCTATAAATTATGTTCCAATAGTTTTAAAACTATTTAGTTTTTTTCATTATGGGACAAGTGGTTTTCTATTTTACCAAAACTTTGTGTGAGGTGTCATACACTAATACTCAGGCCATTGTACAACACTAAACATGGATTTTATATTCCACATATCTCATGGTATATAAAAAACACCTAGGATTCTTTTTTTATTGAATTTAGGAAACTAATCATCCATTTGATTTTATGGTGCATCTAAGAGGAGCATATTGCCTAGGGAATTTACTCTTGATGTACCCTCAAAATTGAGGTTAGTAGGATACAAACATGATTTAGCCTCTATAATTAGTTCTCTAAAATATTGGGATGACACTAATCAATTAATGAGAATTATATTTGAGATCCCACACTATTAATCAAATCCTTTTAGTACATATACCTGATCTTGTTTTCAAAAAGTTGGCTAGATTTAATTTTCTACCTGAATTACTTGTTGTATTGGAGAATGTATCAGCTAGCCCAATACTATTTTTTTTTTTTGTGTTATAATTACATCAGCCATCCCAATAAAATTATTTATGTGTTATAAATGCATCGACCAACCTAATATAATTATATGTGGGTTATAAATGCATTGACTAGACTGATATAGTTTTTTTTATCTCCTTGAATACAGTAATGAGACTAATACAATCTAATTATATTCCATCATATAGCCATTTATATTGGCTAAACTCACTACAATTTTATTTCTTCTTACTTAAATACATTGGCTAGCTTGATACAATATATTTTACCTGATTCCTTCTTACCTAAATACATTACCAACTTGATCCAATCTATTTCTCTTAGTTCCTTCTTTGTTGACTAAATTATCCAACCTGATATAATCTATTTCTCCCAATTCTTTCTTTCTTAACTACATCATCCAACCTGATATAGTATGCTTCTCCCAAGTTCTACCTACCTAAATTCATCATACAACCCAATATAGTATGATTTCTATACTGTTGTATCATCCAATCTGATATAATCAATTTTTATTAGTCACTTGTAGCACTACATCTCTCCATGTGCTACATTGGCCTACTCAATATAATGTTTTGTCTTAAACATAAAAAAATAACTACATCATTTGCCTAATACTATTTTTTTTGTAATCATACACATTTTACTATCAACCTTATAGCCTAACTAACATCATGATGTCACCTCTTAAGATCTTTCTTGCTAGCCTTGACCCATTCAGATTCTACATGGGTTGTTCCTTTCTTCCCACCTTGTCCACCATTTAATTCAACTCTTCAAGGTGTAATTTTCCTCAAAAAAAATCTATATATATATATATATATATATATATATATATATATATTGAATGTATTATGATTGAAATCAACCAAATATAAGATCTAGATTATTCCCAAATGTTTAATAATCTTGATAATAACACCATTTATACCCTAAATAATAATGGTGGTTTTAATAAGATTATTTCATCTTCTAAAGAGTTAGGTCAACTAACACTAATGTTGGGAACATTCCTCCCAATACTAATGTTATTTATCCCCATCCTAATACCTATAATCAAAACCCAACTATAGATATAATTCAAGACCCTACATAAATGGTCCAAATAATGAACCTTATGCAAGTATCTAATAGTTCCAAAATACTTTAAATTCAAAACCATGATTTTAAAATGACTATCCAATCTCCAATCATCATGACTCAAAGAAATAATAATTTTTTTCATCCTCATCTTAGAGATTCCAAGGGGAATATCATCCCTCAACCTCCTATGCATAAAAAATACTTCAACATCTTCAATATGATCATTTAGACACTTTCATTGCAACCATAGACATTGGAAACATGTCTAAAACTATCACATATGAAGGAAATAAATATACTACTATATTTCTTAAAATTTATTTCTATAAGAAATGGGTCCAAACTAATAAATTTTCTCCTACCAAACTTGTAGCCAAAACCTTTACAGGATATGCACTAGATTGATATAACTAATTGTTGTCACTTTGAGTTGTACCCTTGAGGAAGGTATTCAATATTATTCACCCAATTGACATAATGGGATCATTTCTAGGTTGTGTATGACCTATAATATAAGTAATTTTGTAGATGGGGATAGTTCCCTTAATGAATCACCTTGATTCCTACCTAAACTACTTCTTGACAATGAAAAAGAGAGAGAGAGAGACATAGCTACTTCATATACTTCTAAGACTAACTATGGGGTTGATTACATGGAGTAAACCATTCTTACTCTTACATGAGGTTGTTTTTAATAGGAACAATAACTTTAGAAAAGGAAGGAGTATTTGGATCAATAGTGGTATATGGCCTAGATTGTGTAATGGCTCCTTGTCCTTGGTAGGGAGGTTTATTTGAATGGTGGTTTTAAAAAGGAAGCCTCTTAGACTGATATTGGTACTAACAAGAAGGCTGATATGATATATTAGGATAAGTTAATTACCATTTTATGGCCACCATTTCATTCCAAAAAAATTGCATAAGACCCTTTAGTTTACTCAGCTCACGAGATTGGCTTGGAAGAGTTATAATTTGATTAGATAGAGATGGAATTAGAGCTAATGTGGGCATTTGAAAGGGTGTAATGGCCTAAAATTCTATAAAAAGGGTATAATAGGCCTTTTTTCAAGTTTTACAACTTGTATAAGGCTATTTTCTACCCTTATGGCCACATCAAATGCATTTGGGAGTATTCTTCCACCCATTGACTAGATCATAACTGATATATCACTATTTAGAGCTCTCAAAAAATACAAGAATGCATATTTAATAGATGGTATAATCATAGAAGGGATCCTATCCCATGTATTTTGGAATATAATGTTGCAATCAGCCATGAATTTATGGGGAACTCTCCTAAAGGTAGTCAATTACTTGACTAGAGAGAGGTGGTCTGATTTGTCCTCAAATAATTTATAAAAGGTTTCTCCTAACTCATCCCAGGTTGAAATGAAATTGAGAGGAATATTTTTATACCATTTTAGATACTTTCCCTTGAAGGATGAATCAATTAATCTAATAGCTACTTTTTCTTGGGTTACATGATGCACTGAACATAGGTTACCCACATTTCTAATGTGATATATATGAGTGGTATGATCTTATCTGGTGAAGAAAGGTAAAATTTTCAATGGTAATGCTAGAATATCATTATATTAGGAAATATTCAAAGGAATGTCAACATCAAAAGGCATAAAAACTTGGTTTCTAAGGACAACCATACTAAAATTTGGTATTGATATAGAGTTATTTAGAGGTAATTTTTGATGTCTTGAGGTATAGGGATGTTTAGTGTATGACATAGATTCAAATCTTTATTTTCTCTAAATTCAAAGTTAATTCAAAAAAATTATAAGGATTACCTTTTGTAGTTGATCTAGTTGTGATTTTTGGCATGAAAATTGCACTAATCTAATACCAAGATTTTTGTGTGCTTATGGAGTTGTGAGATGATGAGTAATTCAGTGATGTCTTTGCTAAAAATTACTAAAATTGGCACCAATATATATTAATATTCTAAGATATGGCCCACTAGGAATGCCAAAAACTATTTTGACTTTGATTTTCACCCTTGAGGAAGGTCTTCAAGCTTCCTTACCCAATTGACACAATAGGATCACTTGCAAGTTATGGGTGACCTATGATGGAAGTAAACCTCCAGATAGGGTTGGTTGCCTTCATGAATCACCTTAATCCTCACATAAACTACTTCTTGATAATTAAAATATAGAGAGATGAAAGAATTTCATTTACTTATAATACTAACTATGTGGTGATGCACTAAAATTAAATACCTCAACTTACTTGGACACACACATAATGAACTCAAAGAGCACTCACACATACACAACTCATAATTCATCAATGAATCTTGAACATAAGTGTTTTGTAAAAAGGATTGAACTTATAATATTACCTAGAATGATGACCACTTGTCTTAAGAATCTCAAATGGCATTCATCACAACTTTTAATTCCATAAACTCTAAGAGACATAAACTAAAACCTACACATGATCAATTTTGTTGCATAAAGGTTCATAAACTTGGACATAAATTAGAGATAGGTTTTAATTATCACAAGTTTACATCAAATATTCATCAATTTCACAAAATAACAAAACATATGAGAAGGTAAAATCATTTTTTATTAATCAAGAAGGTGTTTACAAGTTTAAAATTTGGTAGGGCTGAGCCACAACCAGCTAGAGGTATCTTAAATTATTAAAAAAAAATCCAATACATATAGTAAAAGGAACCTTTAGTGAGGGCATAAGCATGCAAGCTTGTCATCAATTCCCTCATTAAGGATGAAAACTAAAACATCACTTAATTTGAACTTCAATAGACATCTTATTCTCTTATCCAATGTACTATCACTTTCTTGAAGTCTCCAAGTTTGGAGGGGGGTATAAAAGTCCTTGATTAAGGTTTGAAGTTGTCCAAGATCAAGAAATTTTGAACTATTTTGGAGGATAGTTGTCTCTTAGATGTTAAATATTGACTTATAATTAAACCAAATCCTTCAATATTTCATGATGAAACTTGAATTAGCCTTCAACCAACTCCTCTAGTCTTGCATGATGAAACTCCACCTTGTGAGGGGACATAGAAGTCCTTTTTTGATTTGACTTTTTATCCTAGATTTAAGCATAGAGTTTGTATGATAGACCCTTTAGTATATATATTTATAAATTAAATTATGATTATGCATTACTCTCCATTCTCTTTCATGAGACTGATTCTACACTTGACCCTTCTTTTTCACACTCCTTCATGCATTCCAAATGAAACTACAAGATTACAAGCCATGTTTGAAGGCATGGAGTAAATTAGATAAGACTCAAGATGAGATAACCTTGAGTAAATTAGTAACATAATTTTAATGTATATTTTATATCTCTTATGCCTTTAGATGACTTTAAATTTCATGAACTGATTACAAGTTGTCTCAAACTGGCCCCATCTAGCTCAAAAATAAGGTCTATTGAAACATAGTCAACTATGATATCCTAATTATTAATATTAAAATATTTAAAACATATTTATTTCATTAATGAAACATTAATACAAATTTTCACCAAGTTTTAAGAGTTTTTTGTCACCGAATTTAGATTTATGCAACTTTTACTCCTCTCCCAAGCTCTTTTCTTTGACTTGCATTGGTTGTAGGAAATTTTTTTAACTTTTGTCTCTCTTCAAGTACTATATAGAAATGAAATTTTCCCTCCACCTTTATTTAAAATTTCATATGTTTTGGATTAATAGGACTTATATCTCTCAATAGGATTTCATTTATGTTCACCTAGGATCTCTCAAGGTAGCAAACATGCCAGTTTAGTAAAAATATTATATTTTGAGCTATACAGGTTTTCAATAGATCATTAATTTTTTGAAGGACTATATTTATCCCTTATACATATTTAAATCATTTAAATTTCATTATAAATTAAAAATACACTCTAAAAATGTATTCTCGTATCTGTAGACTTGTAGGTGCTCATTGCTCATGCATAGTGAATCATCTAGGTCCATTTTTTAGGTATAAAACATTTATTGATGCTTGTAACTTGGTTGCATGTTATTTATATAATGTATAGAGTATAAATATAATTATTCATTCTTTAGATATCTTAAAAACACTTCAAAAGTGCAAATTTGTAATATTCATGCTTTCTAGATAGGGTTTTTAAGTGTTTCAGAGAAATCTTGCTTCTTAAAAATTATTCATAAATCCCCAACCTTCTTGTTGAGAATAAACACCATAAAATGGATTAAAACACCATATCAAACCTACCTATCAACCATTAAATACTTGTTGGGTGAATATTTTGTCGACCAGCTAATTGGTGAGCAAAATAGGTCTCTTCAACCACAGCATAGGGAGATTGGTCAGCCAGATGTGCAATTTTACTACATCAACAGGGGACAAATATCTCCTCTCATCAAGGGGAGGTTCCCTATGAATATGCAAGAGCTATATACTATATATATAAGCTAAAAATAACACTCAAGGGTAGGATATACCATCCATCTCTCTTCTTTTAGAGATGATGTTCACAAACAAAAGAGAAAATCCTAGTGAAAACACTAAAGGCACTTCTCTTCTTTCAGAAGTGTTCTTGCAGGGGATAGCAGGAGCTATTTCAGGTAGGATAAGTAACTGGTAACAAAGTATAGAGTAACCAACAATCCAAGATGTATCACAAAGTCTCCACCTTGACTGCCCAAGAGTGAGATACGAAGAACAATGGGGGCACAAAGTCTTCCCAAGGTCCTTTACATAGAAACAAAAAATAAACACACACTAAAGACAACTATGATAGCACAAAGTCTAAAAGTAGCTGGATTCAGGACACCTTCCTTATCACTTCCACTAGCTCTACTTTATAAATTGCATAAACAAGAATACATTTAGGAAATAAACATAAGAACAATATCCTAAAATGATACAAGCTATAATAGCACTAAGTCTGAAAGTAGCTTGCTTTATGATTCAAACAAAGAAATATGATAAACAATCTGAGCTCAAAGTCTCAGTGATGCCTTTTAATTTGGGTATAGTTTTGCTTCTGATAATCTAGAAGTCTCCCTTAAATGATACAAGAGATTACATTATATAGAGGCCAAGGAAGGCTTGGCACTTTGTCCCATGGAGTGACCCATGTTGTGCATTAATGCCTTGGATGTATTTTTGGTTCTATCAGGGAGGGCCATGATGAAGCAGGGTGGCTACCTTAACTATGGCATGTTGATTCATCTCCAATATCTTCTCTTGAGCTTGAGTCACTCATTCCATTACCTACTAGCCGCACAGTTGTCCACTTTTCCTTTAATCCAAAGGGGACAAATAGGCTGCACTTTTAATGCTTGCAGGCCCAAATACCTACCTAGTGGACTATTTCACCTATTGGAAATAACTCCTACTGAGTTTCCCTCTTTGTCTCTTCTTCTTTTTGGCCCTGGCCTTAAGGTCTTTGAATGCATTAGGGTCCACGTTCTAAGCTTGTAAAGATCAAAAAACACTTTATTACCACAAATTTGATGTTTGTGGGTCTGTCATTCTCCTTAGCAATTCCTTCGTGTCTTTTCTGATTATTGAGTGTCGAGTGCCTCTTCGAGTTTTAATTTCTTTGGTTAGGCTCAATCCTTTATTTCCTTCAAAAAAAATGTCTGAAGGAAATCTTTCCTTGGCTCTGCACCTTTGCATTGGGAGTGTTCTATTTTTGACACATGGAACATTCCACTGCTTTGAACAAGTGACACGTGGAATCTTCCACTAGAATAAGTGAGGACACTTGGTAGCATCTGCCACTTTTTAGAAACCTTTGAAAGTCCTATAGGGGATGACACGTGGTGGCTTCCACTGAGCTTTAGAAACACCACAAAAACATTTGAGACTCATTTCAAATTCACGTGGAAGATGACATGTGGTGATCTCCATTTAATTTAGCAACAAAACCCAGGGCTCATAAGCCCTTACTCAAAAGTCATGGATGTTTACACTTGGAGGCTTCTGACAAGTTTTTTAGGGACACATGGCAACTTCCACAGCTTCTTAGAAATAAATTACAAACTTTCCACTATTGCCACTTAGTGCTTTCCATGAGACTCTGAGAGAATCTTATCGAAAGAAGGTTTGAAACTTATGGGAAGCCTAAGATGAAGACACTAACATTTGGCATGCTCCATTGAGTTATAATGGGACACGTGGCTAGTTTTTCTACTTTGAAACTTTTATTCAAAACTGTGTCCTGAAAGATGACACTTGGTAGCTTCTGCCCTCGGGCTTTTGTAACACCATACAAACATTTGGGGCTTATTTGGGTTCTCATAGATGATGACACTTGATGTGTTCCACTTGTTTTAGCCATTTTCCTAGGACCCACCATGGTCCTTACTCAATATAGTGAAATGAAAGGAAGGAACTACAGATATTGACACTTGGAGGCTTCTGACAAGCTTTACAAGGGACACGTGGTAGTATCCACCACTTTTTTAGAAAAAAAGAATAATGGGGCTCAGCAGATGACACTTGGTAGAGTCCACTAGATTCTAAGAGAAGCTTGGGAGAAACTTGAATTTAACGTCTGTGAGGATGTCACTGGTTGTTGGGCACTTAAACCAACCTCAAAAAGCATCTACGTGTTGGAAACTTGCCCTTTTTGATTGAACTTGCTCGAAGAAGCCATCGAACCCATTAAATCAACTAGTCCCTTTACTGGAAAATCTTGGAAAATAAGGAAATTGAATGCTCAAAACAAATTTTGAAAAGGGAAGAGACAATTTTGGTTTTACAAGACCAAAATAGTTCACAGGTTGCCCCAAAAAGGAGTGACATTTTTTAGGGACAACAACTAGCTCTAGTTGGGGAACTTCCTTCAGTTAAGAAATTGGAATAGCTGAGGGGAGTAGAAACTAGAATCTCTAGTGCCTTGAAGTGCGCCATTGGGATATGGAGTCATGTTACCCAAAAATGAAAATAAACAATACAAAGTAGAAACAAAAACTATACAAATATACAAATGTACAGGTAAACTTATTTGGTACTTCAAGAATAAAAGTACTTCAGATGCCGCCCTGTGAGAAGTAGTGAAAATGGTGCTTTGTCCTAATAAACCAATAAGAAGCCATTTTCTCCCTAGAATTAGTGATGGGTGAATGGAACTCTCCACCAGGGAACCAATTTTTTGTGTCTTCCCTTTGGTTTTCTCTTCTTGCCCCACAGCAAGACTTGACTTTAAATTCAAAATCTATGAATCTTTGCTCTCTTGGCAAAGAGTTTATTTTATTGATTTTGGTGTGCAGCAGCATGGTCTATTACCATAATTGGTTTCTCTTCTAGTTCAATCCAGCACATGATTTGATTTTTCCCATTCAACACATACCAATGATTGGCATTATCAGGCATACTTGGTGTTGTTTCATCTGAACCAATTCCTAGATCCTCACCTACAGGATTTTCATCTACTAAAACATGAATGTCTTCAGTAGATAGAAAATAATTACCCCTACCTAAAGACTCAAACAAAATTTGAGCTTCAGGCCTTGATGTCTGAGTGGCAACACATTTTGCCTCCTTCTTAAGAAGCAACCTTTGCATTACACCTTTCACAAGGATTCTCACCTGAGACAAGTCCATGCTTAATTCCCCTCCAACATCCTTATAGAATTTCTACCCAAGAAGGATGCCATATGATGCTAGGACATCGGCCACTAGGACAGTCATCTTGATTCACTTGTCTGGAAAGGCAGCAAATGCAAATTAGGCATCTTTAATTTACCCCAACAATGGCACTTATTTGTTATCCATGGAGAAACATCTCCCAAATGTCTTGGTTAGTGTGAAACCTAGAGATTCTACCACTTTATTAGGCATGACATTGTCTGAAGCCCCAGAATCAATGATGCAATTATTGAGCTGGTGACCATTTATCAACTGGGAAACATAGAAAGGCTCTATTTTCCTAGGGGCAATAGGAGGAGTAATGACAAGATTGTGTGGGATGGATATGTTTCTTGGGGGATCATGAGTTACTTTCTTAACCTCTTGTATTTTAGGGATGGTTTGGTTCTTGACACATTGAACCAACTTGTCCAATTGCTCAGGATTGGACTGCAGGAACTCAAATTCAGACATTTGAATTTTGGTTTTCTTTATGTGGCCAATTATGTCAAATGTTTGGAATGAGCCAAGAGCAGAGGATGGAAATTCATCCTTTTGATTTTTGGAAGGGGAAGGACTGGACTGTGAATTTGAAGTAAAAGGTGTAGGGGTATTTGAGGTACTTACCTTTCTTGCAATCACTGAGTCCTTTGGCTGGAAAGGAAGAGTGGACCCCCGCTTAGCAATTGAAACTATTGGTTGAGCTCACTCCTCTACTTTCTCCTTATCAACTTTTTGAGCTGATTGATTTTTAGACTGGGTGAATATAGCATATGATCCCTCAACTACATTTCCTTCACTTCTGGGTTCATCCAGATAATTCAAGAAACTGATATTAGAGTCACCAGCTAATTATTCTTCTTCCTTAGTGAAGAGATTAGTGTCATATTCTTGATCAAACTCAGGTTGGAAAGAGAAATCATGTTTAGTTTCTAGATATCCAACCACTAAGTTGGTTAGAGGTGCTTTAAGTGCAAGGTTCCTCTATGGGGGAAGAAGATGATTTGGCTACCCTTAATTCCTAGCAGCATTGCCTTGATACGCCTGATTAGGAGTAGACATAACTTGGGCCATTTGTTTTTTGAGGGCCAGTAATTCATTTGCTAGTTTTTACACCATTGGATTAGTGGTGGCTGAAGGGAGTATTCAAAGGAAGAAGAAGGTCTACCTCTATTTAGATCTCTCCTTATCTTTCCTACCAAGATAAGGTCATCTTCAACTTCGGTAGCCAAATCTTGAGTAGCCTCGAGGTCTATGTGGCCAACATGTCTTAGCATAAAACTCACTTTAGGTAGCTGTGAGTTGATGAAGAAGCATTTGAGGTTTTCAAGTGTCAGCTGAGCAATAGCAAGAATTTGGTTCCTTAGCTTATCAAACTTTGCTATGAAATCCCTCATAGGTTCATGAGGTTCCTTCTTCATTTGTGTGATCTGGGCCAACAAGGCATGTGCATCTTTTGTAGGCTTGAACTTGGCTTCAAATTTGGCTTTGAGTGTGTCCCAATTAGTTACTGATCTAGCTTGCAGATGGTAGAACTAGTCTGCAGTAGCACCTTGTAGCATTTCCATGAAAAGCCTAACTGTCACATCCTCAAATTCCACACCCATTTCGCCATAGGCTATGCTGAAGGCTACAATATGTTCATCAAGATGAACTGTCCCATCACCAAATAATTTGGGGAAATTCTTCCTTGAATTGTGTGGAAGCTCATACATAGGTGGAGTCAAATTTAGTGGACCAAAAGAGTTACCCCAGGGGCCTTAAACTTCCATGATTAGATTGTTGAAAGTAGGGATAATAAATCTAGGTAGAGTATGGATGGCAAAGCTCTGCTAATAGTAAAAAAAGCAACTCTACCTTGTGTTGGTGTCCTAGTACGGGTAGGAGGAACACTCCTAGATCATTAAACTTGAAGTTGGGAAGGAAGTAGGTCAAAATTTCCTTACTACACCAACTCAAAGATAGGGTCAACAACACCTTGAACTCTCTAGCTTCTGGTATAGCGTGGAGTTGCCAGATTGTGAAACAAAAATGGAAAAGGACTGGTCTTACTTCAACTTGAAGCTTGAGGCTTCAAACTGCTTGTCCTTCCCTAGCGGAGTCGCCAAAAACTATTAGGTGAGTATTTTGTCAGTTAGTTGTCTGATTGAGCAAAATAGGTCTTATCATCCATATTAAAGGAAGATTGGTTGGCCAGATGTGTATTTTTACTACATCAACAGGGGACAAATCTCTCTTCTCATCAAGGGGAGGTTCCCTATGAATATGTAGGAGCTATATACTATATATATAAGCTAAAAATAACACTCAGGGGTAGGATATATCATCCATCTCTCTTCTTTTAGAGATGATATTCACAAACAAAGGAGAAAATCTTGGTGAAAACACTAAAAGCACTTTTCTTCTTTCAGTAATTGTCAATTACCTAAAAACACTGAAAGTAGGATAAGTAATTGGTAATAGAGTACAGAGTAACCAACAATCTAAGATATAGCACAAAGTCTCCACCTTGACTACCCAAGAGTGAGATACAAAGAACAATGGGGGCACAAAGTCATCTCAAGGTCCTTTACATAGAAATAGAAAATAAACACACACTGAAGACAACTATGATAGCACAAAGTCTAAAAGTAGCTAGATTCAGGACACCTTCCTTATCACTTCCACTAGCTCTACTTGTTAAATTGCATAAACAAGAATACATTTAGGAAATAGACATAAGAACAATATCCTAGAATGATACAAGCTATAACAGCACAAAGTCTGAAAGTAGCTTGCTTTCTAATTCAAACAAATAAATAGGATAAACAATCTGAGCTCAAAGTCTTAGTGATGCCTTTCAATTTGGGTAGAGTTTTAATTTTGATAATCTAGAAGTCTCCCTCAAATGATACAATAAATTACATTATATAGAGGCCAAGGGAGGCTTGGCACTTTGTCCCATGGAGCGACCCATTCCATGCATTAATGCCTTGGATGTATTTTTGGTTTTGTCAGGGAGGGCCATGCTAAAGCAAGGCAGCTACCTTAACTATGGGATGTTGATTCATCTCTAATGTCTTCTCCTAAGCCTGAGTCACTCATTCCATTACCTGTTATTTGTGCAGCTGTCCACTTTGCCTTTACTCCAAAGGGGACAAATAGGCTATGCTTTTAATGCTTATAGGCCCAAATACCTACCTAGTGGACTATTCCACCTACTAGAAATAACTCCTACTAAGTTTCCCTCTTTGTCTCTTCTCCTTTTGGCCCTAGCCTTAAGGTCTTTGAATGCATTAGGGTCTGTGTTCTAAGCTTACAAAGATCAATAGACACTTTATTGCCACAAATTTTATGTCTGCAAGTCTGTCATTCTCCTTGGCAATTCCTTCGTGTCTTTTCCACTTGCTGAGTGTTGACTGCCTCTTTGAATTTTAATTTCTTTGGTTAGGATTGATCCTTTATTTCCTTCAAATAAAATTTCCAAAGGAAAATTTTTCTAAAGGAAATATTTCCTTGGCTCTATGCCTTTACATTGGGAGTGTTCCATTTTTGACACGTGGCACATTTCATTACTTCGAATAAGTGACACATGGCATCTTCCATCAAAATAGGTGAGGACACTTGGAAGCATCCACCACTTTTTAGAAACCTTTGAGAGTCGTATGGGGGATGACACGTGGTGGCTTCCACTAAGCTTTAGAAACACTACAGAAACATTTAGGACTCATTTAAAATTCACGTGGAAGATGACACATGGTGGTCTCTATTTACTTTAGCAATAAAACCTGAGGCTCACCAGTTCTTACTCAAAAGTCATAGATGTCGACACTTGGAGGCTTCTGACAAGTTTTTCCAGGGACACGTGGCAACTTCTATAGCTTCTTAGAAATGAATTACAAACTTTCCACTATTGCCACTTGGCACTTTCTGTGAGACTCTGAGAGAAGTTTATCGAAAGAAGGTTTGAAACTTATGGTAATCCTAAGACATGAACACTAAAATTTGTCATGCTCCACTGAGTTACAATGGGACACATGGCTAGTTTCACTACTCTGAAACTTTTATTCAAAACTGTGTCTCAGAAGATGACACTTGGCAGCTTTCGCTCTCAAGGTTTTGTAACACCATAGAAACATTTGGGGCTCATTTGGGTTCTCACAAATGATAACATGTGTTGTGTTCCTCTTGTTTTATCCATTTTCCTGGGACCCACCATGGTCCTTTCTCAATATAGTGAAATGAAAGGAAGGAACTGTAGATATTAACACTTGGAGGCTTCTGACAAGCTTTACAAGGGACACGTGGCAGTATCTGCCACTTTTTAGAAACAAATTATAATGGGGCTCAATAGACAGAACTTGGTAGAGTCCACTGGATTCGAAGAGAATCTTGGGAGAAACTTAAATTTGACATCTGTGGGGATGTCACTGGTTACTGGACGCTTAAACTAGCCTCAAAAAGCATCTAAGTGTTGGAAACTTGCCCTTTTTGATTGAACTTTCCTGAAGAAGCCATTGAACCCATTGAATAAACTAGTCCCTTTACTGTAAAAACTTGGAAAATAAGGAAATTGAATGCTCAAAACAAATTTTGAAAAGGGAAGAGACAATTTTGGTTTTACAGGGCCAAAATAGTTCACAGGTTGCCCCAAAAGGAAGTGACATTTTTTGGGGACAACAATACTAACCATGGGGTTGATTACATGGAGTACACCATTTTTCCTCTTACATGAGGTTATTTTTAATAATAACAATAGCTTTGGAAGAGGAAGGATTATTTGGATCAATAGTGGTATATGGCCTAGATTGTGTAATGTTCCTTTTCCTTGGTATGGAGGTTTATTTGAATTGTAGTTTTGAAAAAGATGTCTATTAAGCTAATATTACTACTGATAAGAAGGCTGATATGATCTATTAGACTGAGATAATTACCACTTTATGGCCACCATTTCATTCCCAAATGATTACATAAGACCCTCTAGTTTACTCAGCTCACTATATTGGCTTGGAAGAGTTACAAATTGATTAGATAGATCTAGAATTGGGGATAATATGGGAATTTCAAAGGGTGTAATGGAATAAACTTTTGTAAAATTGGTATAATAGGCCTTGGTGAAAGTTTTCTAACTTGTATAAGTCTATTTTCTACCCTTATGGCCACCTCAAATGCATTTGGGAGTATTCTTCCACCCATTAATTGGTTAATAACCAATATATCACTATTTAGAGCTCTCAAAAATTATAATAATACATATTCAGGAGATAGTCTAATCATAGGGGGGATCCTATCCCATGTCTTTTAGAATCTAAGGTTGAAATTAGTCATGAATTCATGGGAAACTCTCCTAATGTTAGTCAATTTCTTGACTAGAGAGAGGTGGTATGATTTATCCTCAAATTATTTTAAAAAGGTTGATCCTAACTCATCCTATGTTGTAATGAAATTGATATGAAGGTTCTGATACCACTATATAAACTTTCCCTTGAAGGATGAATCAATCAATCTAATAGCTACTTTTTCTTGGGTTATGTTATGCACTAAGCATAGGTTAGCCATGTTTCTAATGCACTGTATATAAGTGGTTTGATCTTATCTAGTGAATAAAGGTAAAATTTTCAATGTTGATGTTGGAATATAATTGTATTGGGAAAGATTCAAAGGGATACCCCCATCAAAAGGCATAAAAACTTGGTTTCTAGGGACAGCCATACCAAAATTTAGTCTCAATATAGAGTTATTTAGAGGTAAGTTTTGATGTCCTGAGGTAGAGGGATGTTTAGTGTATGGCATAGATTTATATACCTATTTATTTTCTCTAAATTCAATGTTAATTCAATAAAATTAGAAGTAATACCTTTTATAGTTGATCTAGTTATGATTTTTGGCAAGAAAATTACATTAATCTAATACCAAGATGTCTACGTGCTTGTGGATTTGCTAGATGTTGAGCAACTAAGTGATGTCTTTTCTATAAATTTATAAAACTATCACTAATATCTAGTAATATTCTAATATATGGTTGTATTGATCATGCCAAAAACTATTGTCACTTTGGATTTCACCCTTGAGGAAGGTCTTTAAACTTTCTCACCCAATTGACACAATGGGATCACTTCCAAGTTGTATGTGACCTATAATGGAAGTAAAATTCTAGATATGGTTGGTTCCTTAATTAATGACCTTGATCCTCACCTAAACTACTTCTTGATAATTAAAATATATAGAGACACAATTATTTCACTTACTTCTAAGATTAACTATGGAGTGATGTACCAAAATTGAACACCTCAACTTGCTTGGACACACTCAAAATAAACTCAAAGAGCACTCACACTTACACAAATCATAATTCACCAATGAATCTTGAACATAAGTGTTTTTTATAAATGATTAAACTTATAACTACACCTATAATTATGATGACTTGTCTTAGGAAGCTCAAATGATGTTCATCACAACTATGAATTGCATAAACTCTAAGAGACACAAAATACAACTTACAAAAGATCAAGTTTATTGCATAAAGGTTCACAAAATTGTACATAAATTATAGATAGGTTTTAATTATCACAATTTCACATCTACAATTCATCAATTTCACACAATAACATAGCATATGAGAAGGTAAAATCAATTATTTCTTTCTCAAGAAGGTGTTTACAAGTCTAAAATTTGGCAGGGTTGATCCATAACTAGCTAGAGGTATATCAAATTACTTATAAAAATCCAACACATATAGTGAAAGGAGACTCAGTGAGATGAAAGTCATGCAATATTGTCATGAATTCCATCATTAAGGATAAAAACTGAAACATCACTTAAGTTTAACTTCAATAGGCATCTTATTCTCTTCTCTAATGTACTAACACTTGCTTGAAGTCTCCAAGTTTGGAGGGGTAGTAAAAGTCCTTGATTAAGGTTTGAAGTTATTAAAGATCAAGAAATTTTGACCTATTTTAGAAGATATTTATCTCTGAGACTTTAAATCTTGAATTATCCTTCAATATTTCATGATGAAACTTGACTTAGCCTTCAACAAACTCCTCTAATCTTTCATGATGAAACTCCACCTTGGGTTGATGCCTCAAAGTGTACAATAGGGTTCCTTAGTATTCAAAGAATAGTTCTTATTTTAGAATTCAAGGAATTAAGAGCATGAGTAGTATTTTATGGCAACTTGATGTCACCTATGGTGAAATAGTGGTAGAGATATGCATTGGTGTCCCACAAATTTATATTGAGTGATGGTTGGGAACCATCATGGTTCGTTCTTTATGAATTACAGAGAATTTATGTTAATACTTAGTGAATTATGGTCAAAATTAAGCTAAAAACTAATCTAAATGGATATTTATATTGAATCTTAAACTAAATTGGTTTGGTGTAAGAAAAAGAGCAAAGAAAAGGGTAAGGCAAAAAAGAAATGATTGATTGCCAATTTTAGTTTCAAATATCATGACAAAGCATCCATTGTAACTGAGTATGCATTCAAACCAATATACAATGTAAAATATCCTTAGCTCAAATTCCAATATATATCAATAAAACTTCAAAGGATAATGTAAAGAGTCACAAGTAAGAACTAGGTCTACTTTAAGGATTTACTACTATAATCAAATAACATTTGTACATCTAAATACAGAGCAAAATGAAATGAAGAAAAACTTAAGATCTTCCAACTAATCAAGCATATGCACAAATTAGAAACCTTGTGATTAAAATGTAACCTAGAATTCAAATAAACCATTAAAATTCAAGACATACTAGTAATTAAGAGAAAAGCTATATTAGCAATTGGCATATCAAACATGGACAATCCTTGCAGAACTCCTTGATTATATTAATTGCTTTAAGTGTACAAAATTTGCTCAAAAATTATCTCCCTTTTACAAATGTTAATACATGCCTTTATAGAAATATTAGGTAGTATACCAATCAATTACAATATACAGGTGTATAAAAGACAAAGATAGTTATCCTCCCTAAGATGGTTCTAGAATACACTTGTTTTCTATAATTAGACTGACCTAGGGGAAATATGCTAACAGACTAGCATTGCCTTACAAAATAATATTCCTATTTCAAAAAGTTATAAAATTCTACAAAATATAATATTTCTAATTTATTGGTAGGGCCTCTACTTGTTGTTGTTGGAAGATACTCTTGGATTTAGTATGCTTCTCATCAACTAGCTTTAGATCCATAGCACGGTTCAGGATATCATCCTCCTCTTGGTTTGCCAAGTCTTTGAGTTCTCTATCATTTCTATACATGGATTATTTAATTCTACTAGCTTCATTTATCCTCTCTCTAGCTTTTAATATCATGTTTAGGTTCCTATTGTTATCAACCCCATATTGGCCTTGGCTCTTTCCTTTGATTTCTTGAGCTACCAAAGTAGCCCTATGTTTGAATTCCTCATCACTTATGATTCCAAGGGTAGTGGGTTTTTTAGGATCTAAAAGCATAGTCCTAAGAAGTTGTTCTATCCTTGAAACTGGCTCTTTATCATATTCTAGGAACCTTTCCACATTATTGTGCCATGCACTCAAACTTTGAACCTTGTCAACCACAATTCCCATAATTGTGCTCAAGTATCCTAAACTGATGGTTTTGAAGCCTAAGATCTATTTCCTTGCTTGGATGTTGAGAAGTTTAGCTATATTATCTTCTAAGGATTTCCATTGGGTGATTATATCCTTAGATAATGGACCCTATTGTGCTAATTCACTCTACCTTAACTTAATTTTTTTGAATGCCTCAAACATGTCATAAAATGACTCATCAAGCATTTTGGTCATTACCTCAAGTATTGATAGAATTGCCTATGTCTCCAAGTTTTCATTTTCTCTTTCTACATTATATATCTTCTATTTCATTCCTATGACCCCTACTTTTGCTTGTGCTAATTAGGCTTTGATTAAGATTTCAACATCTTCTTCATGAATGATAGCTTCACCCAGTTGTTCCCCCCCAACCAGGGTTAGTCCTACAAAGGGCTCCACCTTTTAGAAGGTGAATTCCTTTGCTTCCATCATGGTTTTCTTGGTGGTAAACCTCTCTAATCCATCTATATCTAGATTAAATTGCATGATGGTGGATGACTCTATGGATTTTATAGGTTTTGAGACCTCTACACCTATGTTACTTGATGCTCATAGGGCATCCATTCTCTTGTTTTCATATCTTGGAGAGACAAAAATCCTTCTCTCTTCATATTATTTAACCATAGGCCTAATCCATGGCTTCATGTCATTATGCACTTAAACATTGGTAACTTTTGTCATGGCCCATGAATGGGAAAGAGAAAGGATCTTTTGCAATTTTCTATAAATGAACCAGTCTTGGATAACTAGCCCATGGATGGGAAATTCATCACTAAATAGGTTAACCTCAATATTTGGGTGTGTGAGGGTCAACCTAGGTCTTTTAGGACCAACAAGGACCAGTGTCACTTTTTCTTTTCTCTTCTCCCTAGGATACAATAGGACCATACCAAGAGTAATCTCTTTTTCTTTATCCTCTTCAAACTCCCCTTCTTAGATTTGAGCTTCTTCAAACTATTCTTCTCTATCAGTGTCATATGCCTCTGTAAGTTCTTTGATATCACCCTCAAGTGTCTCATCTAGCTCCAAGGAAATCATATCTATGTATTTAGGGGAAGGTGGATTTTGGGGTAATGCTAAAGATGAGGGTCCCTCCATGGGTCTCTCTTCCAATCTCACTTCTCCCAATGTTTCCTTACCATGACCTTGTTCATCCTACTTTTGCATAACCTACTCTTGAGGCTATGGCTATGGATATTCTACTTGGGGTTGTTTCTAAGGTATCCCAAATTGTCTAGGTAGCAAGTGATATTGTAAAGGATGCATTTTCCATGCCTCTCTAAATGGTTTATCATCTTTAGTCAATCTATGTTCAAGTTTGATGTTGTGCCCTTGGATCTTGGCCAATAACTCTTCATAATTATTGGCCTTAATGTAGATGGTGTCATGAACACCAAGATGATGCATGTATTTAGTCTTGGGCAGATTTTTCTCCTTCAAATGATTGGTCACTATGTTCTTAGGATCCCACATCATGATTTTATCAAGCTAAAACCCAAATGAATCCCTGTGCTTGGCTATGGTATCAACTTGTTTCCAATCTTGAAGTATGTTCCTCATAATAGTCAGAGGGAATGGGTGGAGAAGACCCTTCCTCTTCTCTTTATAAACTCCATCAATGCCATGGATGAGTTGGGAGGTAATTTATTGCCCAACCAGCTTGTTAGGAACATACACTAGCAATTTATAAGTCTGGGACATGATGCCCTTAATCCTAATGACTATAAAATCAGGGTATTACAAGATATCACCCATCATTTCTACATACTTTTTAATTAGTGGATGGACCCTAGGCATGGGAACACCTATGATGGCCTCCACTATGGCTAGGTAGACATAGTCACAAATAAATTACATATGGTTCTTGTACTTAAAGATATGAAACTTAGAGTAATGGTGGGAAATGGTATTTTTTTCCTCAAGAGACCAATTTATAATACCAAGGAAGTTTATTGAGGCAAGAAGGGTGTTTAGTAGGTATGACATCATATAAAACTGCTTAGATGTCTTCCTTTTGATGGCATTGAATTGCTTGGCCAAGAAGACACTGATCAAATTCCCAATTGGAGGGGTGAGCTTCTGTTCCACCATGAAATGTATATAGGGGACCTAGATTTTTTTCACATATGTGGTTGAAGGGGCTCCAAATATTAGTTAAATAGGTTCATTATTACCCTAAATCCCTCCCTGAATTAGATTATTAGAATCTTGCCTTCAAATTCCCTAAAGATATGGGGTCCTTTCTGTAGCCAAGGTCTAAGGATAGAGTCCAAGTCATGATTGATAGTCCATTCCTTGATTTTGTACAAATCAATGTGGGAGAGGGGGAGCTTATAATTATTTTCAAAAGACATAGGAGAGATATAAGATATTTTCTTGGAATTTCCCTCATAGATGATCCACTCATTATCTACCCTATAATCAACAAAGACAAAGGCAAAGACATCTATATAATATAGAACCTTAGGTTTTGTAATAGCATGGTAAAGGCTAGTCATCTAGATAGTGACCAAATCATAGTGTCTCCTACTCCCTATAGTGATCCTCTACTCTTCCTTTATAATGGGATTTAATTCCTCCATGATGAAGAATAGTTCAGACAATTCATAATGCCTGCGACATTTAGGGCCACAACGTGTAATCCAATATCTTTGAAGATCTGTCATTCATTATTTATTGATAAGTAGATTTTGATCTCCTCCTTTAATTGTTATCTATGATATATCATGGTCTCTACTTGTACAACTTGTTCACACTAATTTACAAATTGGTCTCTATGAAAGCTTTTTTGTGCTCAAAAACACAATCAAGCTCTTCTTGGATCAAATTGTGACCAAATGAATTCAATTGGGTTGCTTTCATGTAGGGTTTAGGATTTTTTAAGCTTTAATGGCAAGATATATCTATACTTTGGTTCATACATGCTTTGGATTTGATTTGGATCTTTTCCTTTATACCTTTAAATTTTTAAGCCCATAAGATCTTTCATTTTGTCCTTTTCTACTTGCATAGGGCCCATGTGGCATTGGTCTAGACCTTTCATAAATGCCTTTGAGTACTAGCCATTTCTATTTAAAATACACTCTTTTATTTTCCATATTTAGATTAAAATATTGGATTAGCATGAACCATTGATTGTAATCTAGGCCCTTGCTTATGATTGACTCCTTTTATTCCAAGCCCTATAATTGTGACATTTAGAATCTTTGTGTTCCTTCCCATGCTTCATATCCTATGTCAACCCTTTGTTTAATAAGCATTGGCCATGTGGGGAGCTTGTGGGTCTTTTAAAATTCATGGGCACCTTCACATCATTGGATCATCCTCCAGTGACAAAATATGAACCATTAATTTGCATAGATGTCCAGACTTTAGGTTAGCACATCATTAAAGTGGGATTTAGGCTTAAGTTCATTAGGATAAGGTTTCTTACATGTTTATTAATCATGAAGAAAACTTTAGGCTAAGGGATTTACATCTAATTTTCTAAGCTAATGTTTACATTGTGTTTAATAAACACAATGTATGCATTGGTCTAAAATATTTATGCCAAGGCTTTATGAAGTATGCTCAAAGGTATCAAAATGATATAATGTTATAACAAATAGGATTTCATTGCATTTATAAAATACATTAAAACCTTTAGCTATAAATAGCTTAGCCTAAGCCCTACATAACAAATATCTCTCTTTTTTTTTAAGATTTAGTATAAGTCTATAGTTTAAGGTCCATGATATTTAAACAAAATGCCATGGGGAACCTAAAGTATAGATTTAGACTAAGTTTTATTTTGCATATATCTATTCCATAAGACCATTTTCACATTTTATAGGTGAAATATTTATGATGTTTGAGCATATTTCAATCATTTCCCTTATCTTGTAAAGCAATTTCTAAGCCTTCTAGCAAGATTTTAGAACATATTTTGATCTTGAGTGGAATGATTCATTAGATTAAATTTTACAGTCTTATAGATGTCAAATACATCTTCATGGGTGTCAAAATTATAGTTTCATAAATGTTAATTTTAAGCAAGTGAATCTTTTAATTTGATGGGTTTAAAGTTAACGATCACATGATGTTAAATACATCCTCACAGACATCAAATGGCCATCATGCAAACATCAATTTTAAGCTCATCAAATTATTGTGATCCAATGTGAGAGTGTCACTTGACACCTCTATAGGGCTTCCTAAGATCTTGGACTTAATTAAATTTTTTGGATTATAATATGTGATGAATCAATAGCTATAAGATCATGATCCGAGAGCCTATTCATAATTGGTTACTTTGGTCAGGTGGGCCCTATTGATTATAATCTTTAAATGTAAGGGTGCCACATGATCATTTGAACCTTTTATAATATTTTGAATTTTCAATTGTGCCTCACTCCATTTGATCAGGTCTTCATGATGAAGTGATGACCATTGATCATGATTTGAGGGCTTGAATGTGATTGGTCCAAGGAGCTATGTGTGGGGTTTGGTTAGGATTTCCCCACACCATCTGATTGGAAGGCTGTGAGGAAGTGTGAACCATTAGATCATCTGAGTTACATGTTATTTAAGTTGATGTTTTGGATTTACTTTCTCTATTGTATCAAATACCACAATAATGTGAGGGTTATTAGAGCCTATGAGATGCAAGGAAGTTAAGTTAGGATTGTGGTGATATAAATAACTTAGGCTAAGGTGTTAATAATAAGGTCTTGATTGTATTAATAAATATGTCAAGGCCTTAAGATTAAAATCTTAGGCTAAGGTATAAATCAAAATATCAAACTAACATAAAAAAGGACCTGGGGGACCAGAACTCAAGCTAAGATGTTAAGAATAAGGTCCCATTAGTATTAATAAATACAACATGGCCTTAGGGTTAAAACCTTAGGCTAAGCTAGGGAATATTAAAAGGACCCTATTTAATGAATATTATTTAGGCACACAAGGAACTTCAAAGAGGGAAATAATAAAGGGGACCAAGTATTTTAGGCTAGGTGTTAGTCATGTTAAAAAACATGACTAGGCTTAAGATATGAAATTTATACTTAGGTCCAAAATGGATTTTTTAAAAAGGTTCCAACCAGTATTCAAATTTAAACTAAGGGTTTTTCCAAGGTTATGAGGCATGAATTTCTCAAAATCAAGTGCCATGGAACCTACATCTATAAGTAATAGAGACCATTTATTAGCACTGTTAGTCAAAATTAAAGTAAAACATAACTGTGTAAGTTTGATTTTGATAAATTTGATTATCTTCAAATTATAGAAATGATCTTAACATGATAAATGTCCATGTTCCACCCTTAAGGTTTCTCAAGGGTTCCAATGTTGGTCCCAAAAAATGGTAACTCATGTGGGAAACATAACAATATGTTAGAACCTAGATATTTTGATTTAGACAAATAGTTAGGTAATCCACTCCACTTGATCAATATCATCATCCAAACTAGATTATGGTTGAAAAAAACCTTGCACTTGTAGACTTAGTGTCAAACACCAAGGCATAGCCATACTATGTGTGTGCTTTGATTTCACTTATTATTTGCCATAGGGTTAAATAAATAACATCCAAGTTTCATGTCTTTAATCACTAAAAATGACTTATATCATGTTAATATGTTTATTAATAGCTATGATTTTAGATTAGGAAAGGCTTGGGCATTGCTCTACTACTAGCTAGGCATCCATAGCCTCAATAGAGATGTCTTTGGATCTAGTCAAGGCCTTGTTCCATTGCTATCCAAGCATCCATAGCCCTAGTGGAGATTACAAGAAAGCTTTTGATTCTACATTGAATTTTTCCTTTTTTTTCTTTTTTTTGGATCTTTATGCTTTTAACAAGGTTGGGAACCAAAATTGCTAGGTTTTAGGACTTGGCCAAGTGTTTGATCTTCAAGAAATCACTGGTGGATACAACTATTATCCCAGACAAGGATGTTGATTAAGTGATATTATGGCTACACCATGATATTTTGAGCTCTCACCCTACAATTTCAAGTCTTCTTAAAACCAATTTGGGGTTAAGACAATGGTCAGGTTCTCATGAAATGATTAACTTCTTTATTAGTCTTTACTAGTTTCTATAAATTATATATTATGCTTATATTTTAGGACCATGGTCATCATATGCATGGGGTACACACCTTTACTTTTGAATTTTGGGAATTTTCAAGAAAACTTAATACTTTGAGATTAAAACTATCCAAGGATTTATTAGAACCAAGGAACAAAGAAATTAGAAAGAAACACATAATAGAAAGTAGGAAAGAAAGAAAGGAAAAGAAATAAATATATACATGCTTATGTAAAAATAAGAGATAGGAGATAAAAGACTAAAAGGAAACTAGCTAGCATACCTACACTAATCCTAACCATCTTAAAATTTACTCCATGAAGACCTTAAGCAGAGTAGCAACAAAGAATTAGTGCTTGAAGTATTGTCCATTAGTGGGCAATGTAAACTCTGCTCCTCGTAGATCTTTGAGCTTAAAGGTATTATTTCCCAATGTTTCTACAATTTGGTAGGGCTAATCTACAAGGGTGTGAATTTTCTATGTTTAAGCTTAGGTTCAAATGCTTTGTCCCAAAGGCTAACTAGGTCACCTTGTCTGAACATCTTGATCTTTTATCTTTTTTCAAACCACCTTTTGATTTTGGTCTAATGTCTGCTAAAGTTAGCAAAGGCTTTCTCCCTTGTATCTTTCATCTGAATGATGTCCAGCAATCTAGAGTTTGCTAAATCCTAACCCTCTTCTATATATTCTTGCATAATTTTATATGTGGGAAAATTGAGGGTGATATGAAAGATAGGTTCTTGTCCATACACAAATAAAAATGGGGAGTCTCTCAAGGCTTGTTTAATTCTTACCCTATCTACCCATAGTGTATATTTAAGGACCTTATGTTAGGTCATGGGCTTGTTTATAGTATACTTTTTTATTTCCTTCATTAAGTTCTTGTTTGTAGACTTAGAGACTCCATTTCCCTGGGGGTAATGGTTAGATGCAAAATTGAGAGTAATACTATTATCATAATCCCATTTAGTCATCTCTATGGATATAAATGTAGACTCATTATCACACACTAGAGATACTAGAGTTCCAAACCTAGTACAGATGTTTTCCTCTAAGAATTTGATCACTTATTCAATCCTACATTATTTAGTGGTTATAGCTTCAGTCCACCTTATACAATGGTTTATGGTAGTCAGGACATATTTATGACCTTAAGATGAATTAAGGTTGATCACCCTAACAAATTCTAACCCCTATTATGCAAAGGGTTTGTCAACCATGACTGGTTACAAAGGCATTGTTGCCTTTGGTTCCTTAGTGATAAAGACTTGACATGAGTGACATTCCCTTACATGCTTGTGAGCATCCTTGAAAATAATTGGCCAATAATAACCATCTCTAAGAATTTATGGGTTGTGGTTCTCCTAGATGGATGTCCATAGGCCATCTTTTCATGAAAGGTGCTCATGATTTGGGTGGCTTATTCTTATGAGACACATCTCAAATAAACCCCTTCAAAATTTCTTCAATACAAGACCCCATCCTTGATTAGGTAATGAGTTGCCTTCAACCTTAGGGCTCTCTTTTACTCCCTAGATAATCCTACAAGATAAGTACCATTAATTATTAAATTTATGATTAAATCATACCATTCACTAGCTTGAAATTTTTGTTGATCTAATTCCATAATACTTAACCTAGGGTTAGCATTAGCAATCATCTAGATCAAGCCTTGGCATCTTACCAATTTTGTTTTTTTCATCTCCAAGTCATATTCCTACAAAACTAACATCCACTTACCTTTATGTTCTCCCAATTCATTTTGGCTTAACATAAATTTGGTGGTAGGGTCAGGTAAGATAGCATGTACCTTATTTATAAGGATGTAATGCCTAAATTTCTTAACTTCCTTAACTAATGCATATCCCTACTTATCAATCAATGAATAATTTAACTTATCATTTTGAAAATTAGTTCTCATAAAATCTATTGTGTAATCAAACCCATCAATGTTTTGTGTTAACACGACATCCATAGTGTGGTTAGATGTAAAGGAATAGAGGTAGAAGTCCCTTGAGAAGTTAGGACTTATGAGGAATAGATGTTGGCTAATGGCCTCCTTGATATCATTGAATGCCTTTTTGGATTCGTCATTCCATGTGACTTTGGCATCCTTCTTTAGCATGCTATTCAGTGGCTTGACAATCTCTACAAAGCCAAAAATAAACTTTATTACAAAATTTATCTTACCAAAGAATCACTTTAGCTCTTTCTTACTATTTAGAGGTTATATTATAGATATGGCCTCCACTCTTTTAGGATCTATAGAGATCCCATATTTGATTATAACATGACCCAATAATTTTCCTTTTGTAACACAAAATATACTCTTCTTAAGGTTTAAGGAGATTCCATACCTCTTGCATCTCTCAAAGACTTGTTGTAAGTGCATGAAGTGATCTTCCCTATTTTTTGAAAATATTGTTAGATAATCCATATATAATGTAGACACCTAAAACTGGCCACTAATAACCTCCAATTAGGATTTTGACCAATTTTAACCCAAAATGCACAATTTGGCCTAAAAACACTAAAATATGCTAAATGATGTGAAACTGACATATTCAAGTGTTGATTTTGGCCAGGGTATCACTAAATGGGTCAATGCAATTTATGGGCTAGCTAACTTTGATCAGATCATTTTGAGTCAAAATGCCAATTTTGTACCTATGTGCTTTGGATTGCTCTTTCCTATCAAATATTATACACAAGACACATGCCTTTGTTGTTTGTTGTTGGTAACATCCTAAATGGAATAATGATTCCAATGAATTTGACATTGACTTCCAATTCTAATCTAGTCAAATTTTAGACCAATAACAAGGCATTCTGATCAATTTGAGTAATTTGTGCACAAAGTGCTTAAACATGCTTAAGAGCTATTTAAACCAAATTAGAGCCTAATCAAGAATTCCATGGAAACTTGTTGAATACTTATTTGTGGAAATGAATATTGAATATCTGCATCATCAGGTGACCTCATTTCTTGGGAAGACATGCCTAGACCATAAATGCCACAAATATCAGGACTCATAACCTCCATGCCTCATCAATGCCTTCCATGATGCCCTACATGACTCTTAATTGCCTCTTCTTCTAATGTCATGATGAGGATAATTAAAAAATTAATTCCAAAAATTGAATTAATCCTCAACCACACATATCAATCTTGAGATGGATGGTTTAGGTTGATTCTAGATATTTGAAAAAATCTATAAATAGGAGGCCTCACTAGATCATTTCTAAGTCTTGATTATGCAAAGTTATAATTCTCAAATGGTTCTAAAAGCTTCAATAAAATAGGGTTACCATGCCAAATTGATTTCAATCCAAGCCAAGCCACAAGCTAAAGGTGTCAAGGAGAGATAGAGGTAGCCAAGCGTCCATTGCCAAGGACTTCATGAGCACAAGCTGAGCAAACTGCCACTATAAAGGCATTTGGAGCATCTAAGGAAGGTAAAGGAATTCTTGTATTTTCATTCCTTACTTTTTATTTGTGTTTGTCATTTGATTTTGTTAACTAAGCTCTCCTTAGTGTCTAGGCCTAGAGATGTTATGTTATTAGTGTGTTTATTTTATTTTGAAACTAACACCATACTAACCATCCTCTCTTGAGTCAAATTCCTAGATCACATATAATAGTACACTCACCTATCAGACCCTGGAAGGCATAGTCCATAGCTCTTTGAAAAGTATCTCCTACATTGATTAGCTAAAAGGGCATCCTCTTGTAAGTGAAGTTTCCCCTCTTTGTTGTGAAGGTTATTTTCATCTTATCTTCTCTATCAACTAACACTTGGTTGTAACCTAAAAAGCCATCAAGAAAAGACATCATAGCTAAACCTAAAATAACTTGGATTATTTGGTCTAAAGAGGGAAGGGGATAGTTTTCCTTTTTTGATGCTTTATTTAAGTTTCTAAAATCAATACAAAGTCTAATCTCACCATTCTTCTCCCTGACTGGCACTAAGTTATTCACCCAGATAGAATGCCTGATGGGCAAGACTATCCTAGCATCTAGTAATATTTTGACCTCTTTAAAGATCATGGGATCTAGGATAGGGTTTATAGGCCTCTCCTTCTACCTAAATGGTTTGAAACTTTATTTAAGGGGTATAGTATGGGTAATGACTCTTGGATCAAAGATCTTTAAGTCATCATAGGACCATGCTATGACATCCCTGTATTAGGTAAGGAGCTCTTTAGCCTTATTATTTTCAATGTTTGTACAAGTGTTTTAAATGTTTATTAGCTAGGGTTGATCTTAGAGGCCAAGATCAATGACATTATAATCTTTCCCACTTACCTTAAGAACCCTAGAAACTTCATCTAGTTTGTCCTGATCAAACAGTCTCTCCAAAATAATCATCCCCTTGGGGATCTTATTATCATTCAACTAAATAACTTTACCACCAAACTTATCCTCCTTAGATGTAATTTCATCAGTCTCATCAATAATATGAGCATCAAATGATCCAAAATTGGTTATGAAATCCAATATCTATTGATCATCATTGAAAACTTGAAAATGGTTAACATTATTAGGTACTGAAGGATAAGGGATCAACTCAATGCTAAAATTGGGAGAATTTTGGTTGGGCATGATATTGGATACAATAGATACCAACTCATCAACAACTTGATTTTCCTCTCTTGGGATGGATTTAATGTTAAAAGCATCAAAGGACTCAATCAAATCCTAAACTCTAAACTTATACCTTTTAATATATGAGAGCTTGCATTGGTATTTGCTTCTCACCTAGTTGACCACTAGTTTTGAATCCCCATAAACTATAAATTATTTGACCTTATTCTTTATAGAAAATTTTAAACCTAAGATAATGGCTTCATATTCAGTAATATTGTTAGTGCAAGGGAATTGGAGCCTATAGGAAGCATGGTATTTTTTATCAATAAGGTCATTTAAGACAACTCCCACACCTGATCTAGCATTAAACCTAGCACCATCAAAATGTAATTTCCACAATCTAAGAACAACATGAATACTTTTAGGATCATATACCTTATCAGTCTCTAAGGTGAAAACCCCTAAGTCTGAGTCAATTATGTTGACCCTCTTGTTCATAGCATTGTACTCAGTTATCATGTGTTTCATCCTTGGTTCTTTTTCAACCCTAATTTGATTAGGAACTCCCTTCCAAGGTAGCCATAAATGTGAGTAATCTATTGACATGTAACCATTTAAATCCTTAGTTCATTTCCTGCTTAGAAAAATTCCATAAACATTAGGTATATCAACAAATTGAAAATCAATGAATTATTACACCCTAAGCTTAGAGGCTAACTGCATATGAAGATTTAACAACTCTCCCACAACCTTCACTCTAGATTTGTCTAATTGGGTTACCACTCTATCAAAATTAATAGGTGTTAGGCCAAGTTGTTTGCATATACTTACAAGCATGATGTTGGTATAAGCATCAGAATCTAGTAAGAAATTGTGCAAGTTCTTATCAAACATCTTGACAGTGAGTAAGAAAGGAAGAGACTCAACTTTGAGTGGATTGTTGGACTTATTTGATATATATTCTAGTAGGAGGTCCCTTTACTCTATGATATGTGTTAGTTCATGCAAATTGATATCAGCCTTTATCTTTTTTATATCCTCAATTATATTATATCTAGTTTTATTAGAAGAACTAGGAATATCAATATTGGGCTTAGAAGTAATCCCTTTAGGTGGCTCTACATTATTGCTTGAAGAGGTGTCTGGAGGAGTTCCAAAATTATTCATAGGTGTTGAGGTAGTTAAGGGATACCTATGCTCTATATTCCTTAATTGATAGGTCTTATTCAAGAACTATTGAAAAGCTTGTATCTCCTCAGGTATCTCATCAAGTTCATTCTCCTCTTGAAAGGGGAAATCAAAACTATCCACCATGAAGGCTTAATCAAATGATTAGGATCCAGAACTTGCACCACTTTCCTTATTAGGAACCACTTCAAATGTATCCAACTCTTCTTGGAAATATTCAAAGGCCTTGCAAAACTCAATATAATTAATTTCACCATGCTTGGTTGTGAAATTTACTCTACAATAATCAGGTAATGCAATATCAGTGAGGTTAATGTCCATGGTTTTTTTTCAAAATTCCTATTGTTATGAAAACCATCATTCTAAAATCTATTATTTGGCCTATTGTACCTTTTAAATGAGAAGTTTCTACCTAAAATTTCAATATTGTTTCCAACTTGTTTTTGCAACTAAAGAAAATTAGTGCTCAATTTTTGGACCATTTTTAAGATAGATTCATTTTCATTTTTAGGAGTTTCAAAATTATGTACCCAGTTATTATTAGCAGATGGTACTAAATCCATTTGATCATTTGTACTAAAACCATTAGTAGGGTGATTTAGGAATGTTAAGTCTTGATTAGGAGCAGCATGACTCAATGGCAATTGATTAAGGTTTTGGAGTTGGTTTAATGTTGGGATATTCTAGTTGTTGTTAGGGAATAAATTCATCATAGGCATATGTGGGTTGACATTTGGCACAAAATATTCCATTTTCCCTTAGGATTAAATTTTATAATTTATGGTTACCACCTCAAAATAGGCCCTAGATAATGAAGTTATAGATGGCATGGATCTCTTCAAAAATATAGAGGTCATGGGATCCACTGTATATTTATAGATTTCTAAAGCTAAGACATCATTAGGCTTATAGGTTTTTATGGTCCTGCTATAAATTTTTTAAAATATAGCATTAAAATACCTAATAATCTCCCTTACATCTCTTCTAATAGTGGTGAACTAATGGTAAATAACACAAGGACTAATAATCTTACCAAATTGATCTATAAAAACATCAGCAAAACCATCCCAATTGGTGATGTAATTATCAGGCAAGTTTAAGAACCATTCATAAGCAACATCTTTAAAAGTAAAAGGGAATAACCTAAAAGTCACATCTTCATCCACAATATTTATCAACATTGAGGATACTTTAAAAGACTTAATGTGATCTTTAGTAGCTGTAATACCAGTTGGACTAAATGTGAGCAAATACTTTTAGGGTTATATCAGAGATCATGCACGACACTAAGTACATTGATTAAATATTCTCCTAGCCAAGCCATACTTAGACAAAGATTGAAGGAATAGGTACCTTTAAGAGGTGAAGTTGGAAAATATTTAGATCTCTTGCATCTACTTTTATCATGTTTGGATTTTTTGTGAACCTCGAGCTTAAGCAAAGGTTCCCTAGTTTTTGGGTGTGACCTTATCCTAATCTTGAGCAATTTTAGCTTTGAAATTTGAATATCCTACCTGAAATACGATGTATCAAGTTAAATTTTATAAAGAACAAGATTTAGACCTGCACATTGAGCTTATTTTGTAAAGATTGTATGAAAAACTACAAAGGATGTTGATCTTTGATTGAATTAGCTCAAAGATGTGTTTAATTACGTGAGTATGATCTATCTTTATAATTTTAAGCCTAAAGGAACTCATATCTATGAAATATATTCCAACCTTTGATCAAAACAAGCCATCATAACCTTAGATACTATGGATTTTCAAATTTTGAGCTAAATTTATCGAAAACAAGCATCAATACCCAAAGAACTTTAATCTTTGTCTAAGGAAGCACAAACATGTGTGACAAACAACAAATATCAATGATATTTATACTTATAAATAAATAATTCACTCAAAAACATAAATATACACTGATATAAGATAAAAACATGCTAATATCAATAAAGATTTAAAAAAATTATGAAGATTGGCCATCCTTCTAGCATTAGTAGGAAATGCATTGTTGATGCCTCTAAGTGTACCACAGGGTTCCTTAGTCTTCAAAGAACACTTCTCATTTTAGAATTCAAGGAATTTAGAGCATGATTAGAATTTTGTGGCAACTTGATGTCACCTATGGTGAAATATCAATAGAGATATGTATTGGTGTCCCACAAATTTATAATGAGTGATGGTTGGGAGCCATCATGGTCTGTTCATTGTGAATTGTAGAGAATATATGTTAATGCTTAGTGAATTATGGTCTAGATTAATCTACAAACTAATCTAAGTGGATATTTATAGTGAAGCTTAAACTAAAGTGGTTTGGTGTAAAAAAAGCAAAGAGAAGGGTAAGGCAGAAAAGAAATGAGTGGTTGTCATAGTATCTAAGAGCAAGATCTTTCTCTTTATCCTCTTCAAAATCCCCTACTTGGATTTGAGCTTCTTCAAACTATTCTTCTTCTCTATTAGTGTCATATGCATTTATAAGTTTTTTTAGATCACCCTCAAGTGTCTCATCTAGCTCCAAGGAAATCATATCTATGTACCAAATAGGGGAAGGTGGATTTTGGGGTAATGTTGAAGATGAGGGTCCCTCCCTGGGTCTATCTTCCAATCTCACTTCTCGTAATTTCTCCTTACTATAGACTTGTTCATCCTACTTTTCCAAAACTTAATCTTGAGGTTGTGGCTATGTATATTCTACTTAGGGTTGTTTTTGGGCTATATCAAATGTTCCAAGTAGTAAGTGATATTGTAAAGGATGCATTTTTCATGCCTCTCTAGATGGTTTGTCATCCTTGGTCACTCTATGTTCAAGTTTGATATTGTTCCCTTAGATATTAGAAAATAAATATTCATAATTCATGGCCTTAATGTAGATGGTGTCATGAACACCAAGATAATGTATGTATTCATGCTTGGGTAGTTTCTTCTCCTTCAAATGATTGGTCAGTATGTTTTTAAGATCCTACATCTTGAGTTCATCAAGCTACAACCCAAATGAATCCCTATGCTTGGCCATGGTATCAACTTGCTTCTAATTTTAAAGTATGGTCCTCATAATAGACAAAGTGAATGGGTGGAGAAGACCCTTCCTCTTCTCTTTTAAAACTTCAACAATGTCATGGATGAGTTAGGAGGCAATTTCTTACTTATCCAACTTGTTAGGAACATACACTTGCAATTTTTAATGCTGGGACATGATCCTCTTAATCTTGATGATTATGCATTCAAGGTAGTACCAAATGTCACCCATCATTTATACATACTTTTTGATTAGTGGATGGACACTAGGCATGGAAATACCTATGATGTCCTCTGCTATGGTTGGGTAGACACAGTCACAAATAAATTGCATATAGTTCCTATACTTAAAAATATGTAACTTGGATAATGGTGGGAAATGGTAGTTTTTGGATTAGGAGACTGACTTATAATACCAAGAAAGCTGATTGAGGCAAGAAGGGTGTCTAGTAGGTATGATAACATATAAAACTACTTAGATGTATTCCTTTTTATGGTAGTGAATTACTTGGCCAAAAAGACACTAATCAAATCTCCAATTAGAGGGGTGAGCTTCTATTCCACCATGAAATTTACATAGGAGACCTAGATTATGTTCACATAGGTGGTTGAAGAGGGTCCAAAGACTCAATTCAATAGGGTCATTATTACCCTAATGCCCTCCCTAATTGGGATTATAGGTATCTTGCCTTCAAAGTCCCTAAAGATATGGGGTCTTTGGTGTAGCCAAGGTCTAAGGACAAAGTCCAAGTCATGATTGTTGGTCCATTCCTTGATTTTAGACAAATCAATGTGGGGAAGGGAGAGCTTATAATACTTTTCAAAAGCCACAAGAGAGATATAGGCTATTTTATTAGAATTTCCTCATGGATGATCCACTCATTATCTATCCTAAAATCAATAAAGATAGGGGCAAGGACATCTATACAATGTAGTATCTTGGGTTTTAAAATAGTGTGGTGAATGTTAGTCATCTAGATAATGACCAAATCATAGTGTTTTTTTCTCATCATAGAGATCCTCTGCTCTTCCTTGGTAATGGGTTTTAGTTTCTCCATGATAAAAAATAGTTTAGACTAGTTCCTAATGCTTGGGACATTCAAGGCCACAATGTATAATTTGGTGTCTTTGAAGATCTATCCCTCATTATTTGTTTACATGTAGAGTTTGGTCTCCTTATTCATTTGCTATTTATGAACAATCATGATCTTTGTTTCTAGAACTTGTTCACATTGATTTGCAAATTGGTCTCTGTGAAAGCTCTTTTGCACTCAAAAACACAATCAAGCTCTTATTGGATCAAATTGTGACCAAATGAATTCAATTGGGTCACTCTTATGCAGGGTTTAAGATTTTTTGAGCTTTAATGGAAAGATATATCCAGACTTTGGTTCATACATGCTTTGGAATTGATTTGGACCTTTCCCTTTATACCTTTGCATTTTTTGAGCACATAAGATATTTCATTTTGTCATTTTCTACTTGTGTGACACCTATATGGCATTGGTCTGGACCTTTCTCAGAATTTTTCATAAATGCCTTTGAGCATTAGCTATTGGTATTTAAAATACCCTCTTTTATTTTGCACCCTTTGATTATAATCTTGGATTAGTGTAAGCCATTGATTATAATACAAGCCCCTTCTTGTGTTTAGTTCTTTTTGTTCCAAGAATTGTGGTTGTGACACTTGGCATCTTTGTGTGCCTTCCCATGATTTGTATCCTATGTCAATCCTTTGTTGAATGAGCATTGGCCACATGGTGAGCTCATGGGCCTTTGAAAATTCATGGGCACCTTCACACCACTAGATCATCCCCCAACAAAAAAGCACAAACCGTGTTGGTGTATTTATTTGCTTTATTAAATTTACTTGTATTTATTATTTACATTGGTGCACTAATTACTTATTGTAATTAGCTTGTTATTTTTATTAACAATTTGCACTAGATAGGATAAGCTTATTTAGCTAGTATTCAACTTGGACACCTATCTTGTTACAGTGGATTTCCACTACACTATTTAGGGTAAGATAGGATAAGATTACTTAACTAGTAGTCAACTTGTGTTGATCATTTACACAAGTTGGACACCTATCTTGTTATTGTGGAGTTGTACTTAACTATTCTTGTAGTCAGATATTAGTTGAACTACAAGTTTTGTGTGAGTTCTCTAATTTTTATCTTGCATGCCTTGCTCTATATAAGCAATGACTATTTTTGTATTCTATATTAGATTAATATTGAATTATTAGATTAATTCATCATATTTGAGTTATTTATTCATTTTTGTTATTGTCTCGAATATACAGTTATTATTTATTACTATTACTATTTTATCTCTTATTTATGATTTTTATTAGATTCTTTATATCTTGTAGCTAATTATAATATGGTACCAAAGATATCTTAAATCTATAGATTGCTAAATATTTAAGAGAAAAATATCTAGATATAGGATTGGTTTTTTGATTTTGTATGCAGGCACAAATTGGAGATTTGTGGAGAATTTATGAGCTTACCATTGAGTTTAGAGTTCCCAATATAGTCAAAATCATCTACAATTTTATCTAAATTGGGTACAAGAGGTGAAATTGGCAAGGGTTTGATCTAGAAGCACCAAGCCTAAATCTATTGGGTATCTAAAAATTGAAGTGTTTCTAAGCAAAATGGACCTCATGGTTGCGTTCAGAAGGTGTGTAAACCTATAGATCTATATAAAATTTATCCAATTTGGACACAGTCACCCATAAGGAAAACTTTTTGTTGCTCCAAGGTATGGTTGTATGGACCGTACTGACTATGCAGGCAAAAAAAAATTAGCAAGCCTTAGGATCAACAAGCAGATTTGATAAGGAAACTTCAGGAGCCCACCATTTGAACACCAAGAGGTATTTTTAGTGATTTTTTTTTTAAATAGCTTGAAATTTCATTATCTTCATTGTTTTACTTTCAAATTTTTCTAGATTTTTCCAAAATTTAGGTTTTTCTACAGTAGCTCTTGCTCATCCTCATTTTTTCAACTTCAGAGGGTCATAAATTTCAGATATGACCTCATATTGAGGTCCCATTTTTTTTAAAGTTAATATTTTTTTGATCACAATGCATTGGTGTAGAAATTTTTGTAATAAAGTGCATATTTTTTGTACTTTTAGGTTAGAGGGCCTAATTAATATTTTTGTAAACTAGAAAAATTATAATCCAGCCTTGTAACTGCACTCAATTATAAATTATCAATAAATACTTATTGGATGGGATAAAACTAAGTAATTTAGGGGGGTTTTGTGGTGTATTATGCACTTTGATTTTTACTTTATGATGGTTTATTTCTAATTACATCATGGGGAATCCTAAGTTCCCACTATTAATAGCATACAACTATAACACATGGAAATAGAATGCTTGGAATGCATTAATGATGCTAGAATATACACCTTACATAACAACTCTTCTTTCTCCACCTACTAATGTAAAAGAGTTACAACACTTTCTCTTTCAAACTAGTAAGGTAATTGGATGCATTTGGTCTTACATGTCTTTAGATTTGAATTTCCATATTGATAAATGTACAAATCCAAAAGAGGCTTGAGATAAATTAGCATCATTATTTATAAAAATAGATGAGGTTCATGGTTACTAAATTGACAATGAACTCATTAGTTTGGATCCTAAAAATTATGCTATGATACAAGACTACATCACTAAAGTCATAGATCTTAAAGCACAACTTTTTGAATGTAAAATTGATTAAAAGGATATTTAGTTTATTTTCAATGCCTTACACAAATTAGATCTTGAATATTCACCCTTTATCTCTAGCTTTCAGAATCATAGACTCACATTGGGCACATCTTATCAAATTCCCACCTTTGAGATATTCTCTTAGATTCTAATGGCTGAAGAAGAAAAGTTAATAGCTATGGGGTCTAATCAAGTCATCCAAATCTCAAGCTCTAGTTGCAATTCAACCTTAGCATAAGCAATTTTTAACATCAGCATCAAATATAGATTCAAGTAAAAATAAGTATAATAATCAAAATAAGTCCCAAAAATATAAGAATAAAGGGCAACAATCTTCCTCACAAGGAGATTATAAATCCACTAAAAAGAAAGGAGATTCACAAAAAAGGACTAGCACTCCTTGATCTTATTATAAAAATGGGTTTCATAGTGAATAAGATTATTAGAAGAAAGAGATTAATGACCTTAAGGGTCTTCTCAAGAAGAATAATATAAATCAATCCTCTTTAAAGGATTCTTCCACTCCTTCAAATTTAGGAAAAGGGAAAGCTATGGCACTAGTTACACTAGAAAATTCTCCCAAGTCATGGGTAATTAACTTAGGTGCTTCACACCATATGTGTTCTGATCAAGAATAATTTTCTAGATTAGAACCAAGTTCCTTGCCTCGTATTCTCATAGGTGATGATTATAAGGTAGATGTTATAGGAAAAGGTATAATTGATGTTGATAGTGGTGTATTTGAGGATGTTATTTGTGTGCCAGATTTATCAACTAACCTTTTCTCTATCTACAAAATCACTCACTTTGGTACTGGTAGGAAAGTTGAGTTCACACCTGATTCTATATCAATCAAAAAATTGGAGGATAATGCCTTACAGTGGGAAAAGTTTAAAATCATACTCAACTTTATTCATTCTCACATTTTGTGCCTCAGTCTTCCTCTACATCTTAAATCTCACACATTGATTTAGTGAGCAAGTTATGGATGAGCATTTTGGTCATCTGAACTACCACTATTTACATTAGCTTATTCAATAGGAGATGGTTACAAGACTTACATAGATTTCTTTTTTATGATTTTTATGTCATGGTTGTGCCTTAGGTAAACATCTAGAGGATAAGTTTGATAAAGGGAAGTCTTAGAGGGCTACACAAGTCCTCAAACTTGTTCATAGTGATTTATCAGGTCTATTGCCTACTTTGTCTTTTAGTAAAACCTATTATGTTATCACATTTATTGATGAATATTCTAGATATACTTGGGTTTATTTTTTGAAAATCAAGAGTGAAGTATTTCATAGATTTCTAGAGTTTAAATCTTTAATAGAGAAATAATCTAGGAAGTATGTCAAGATTATCTGTACTGATAATGGGAGGGAATATGTGAAAAACAAGTTTGAACAATTGTATGCTCTTAAAAGAATTAATCTTCAACATTCATTTGCATATACACCTTATAAAAATGGTGTAGTAGAGAGGAAGAACAAGTGCTTAAAAGAGATGGCAAGTTGTATGATTCATGCAAAATTATTAGTACCTGAGTACTGGGTAAAAGTGATTAATTGTGTTGCATATTTACAGAATAGAGTTCCTCACAAATATTTAAAGGGGATAACACCTCTTGAATCTTGGTGCAATAGGAAGCTAGATGTACATCATTTCAGAGTCTTTGGCAGTCTAGCATGGGCTCACATACCTTTAGACAAGTGTCATGCTTTAGAACAACAAAGTTGGACTTGCATATTTGTGGGATATCCTAATGGTGTTAAGGGATATCAGTTCATTGATCTAGATTCACATGAGCTTATTATAGTGAGAAGTGTTTACTTTAAATAATTTCCTTCAAACTTGTCTTTTAACATTTTTCATTCTTCATCCTTAGAAGAATCAGATAGCAGTGACGATGATACTCTTACTTCTTCTAATCATAGGGATGATGAGGTAATACCTCCCCAATAGGGTTTAATGGGTCATGTTCCTCCTCCTCCTCCAAATCCTCACCAATTGATGCCTTTATGGGATAGATAGAATTTGGTAGATTCAGACCCTCTTGTTAGGGATCCATTAGATAGAAGGAGAACATGGTCATAGCATGATCTTCCACATTCCTATATTGCCACAACTTCTGATCCACAATCTTTTTAGGAAGCCACAAGGATAGTTAAGTGGGATTCAATTATGGAAGAAGAGTATGACTCATTGATTAAGAACAACACTTAGGATCTTGTTCCTCTTCCTAAGAGAAGAAAATTAGTGCAATGTAGGTGGATATATCAAAATATGTTTTTACTAGATGAAAACATTGATAAGTATAAAGCATGCTTAGTGGCCAAAGGTTTTTCCTAAGTAGAAGGTATTGACTATACAAAAAACTTTACGCACGTTGCTAAGATGAATTCTATTTGATTGATACTAGTTATTGGTGTGGATAATGGTTGGGTTGTATATCAGATGGATGTGAAGAGAACATTTCTTCATGAGGATCTTCATGAAGAGATATAAATGGAGTAGCCACAGGGGTTCATTCAAGATTCTTCATTAGTGTGTTACTTGTAGAAATCTCTTTATGGTTTGAAACAAGCTCCCAAGGCTTGGTATTCTAAGATGGACACATTTCTTCTTTCAATTGGCTTCTTGAGATGTCACTTAGTTCTAAATGTCTATATTCTATGATAAAAAGATTTGTTATTGTACTTAGTACTCTATGTTGATGATCTCATTATTACAGGGAGCACAACATCCATCATTAACAGTGTTAAGTCTACACTTCATGATAGGCTTTCTATGGAAAACATGGTCATATTGCACTATTTAATTAGGATTCAGATAGCATAGTCTTTTTGAGATTACACTTTCATATCCCAAGTATGCCATGGACTTGTTAGCTTGGTTTCACATGGTTGATTGTATGCCTACACCAACTCCTTTCTTATCTGGAATTAGACTTGAGGTTCATTATTCCACTCCCTTAGTTGATGCCACATTATATCTCTAGCTTGTAGGTAGCCTCATCTATCTAACTCATACATGGTTGAACATTTCATATATAGACACCACATGAGCTTCATTGAAGAGCTGCCAAGAACATTTTGAACTACATTTAGGGCACTATCAGATATAGGATTTATTATATAGTAGGTACTGGTTTAGACTTGGTGGGATACACAAATTCTAATTGGGTTGGTGATTATGATGATCATAAGTCCCCTTCTAGTTATAACTTTCACTTTGGATCGAACCCCATTTGTTGGCAGAGCAAGAAGCAACATGTTATTTCTCTTTCATCTACAGAGGCTAAGTATTGTGGTGCTACTAATGCCACTACTAAGGTTATTTGGATTTAGAATATTCTCATTGAGCTTGGTATTCCATTTTGAAAGCCTTCAGTCATCTACTATGATAACTAGAGCACTATCTAGATCTCAAAGAATCTGCTTCATCATCAAAGAACTACACACATAGATAGCCTTAGGGAGTTGATTTAGGTAGAGATTTTTGATCTTTAATATTATCCTATAGAGGAGTAGACTATAGATATTTTCATCAAACCTTTCACTAAGAGCAATTATCTTCACTTGTGATCTATTTTGGGGGTGCAAAACATATGTTCTTTAATGGACATTAGTTCTTCAAGGGGAATCTCCTAGACCTTCATTTTGAGGAGTTTTTTTCCTTTGGGTTTTCTCCTTTCCTCATCTATTTGTACAGAGTACCTAATATGGCTACAAATTATCAGGACTCTTATCTATATAACCTTACCTAAGCTTCACTTATGGGGGTGTTAGTGAATTTATTTGATTTATTGCATTTACTTGTATTTATTATCTATATCGATGCACTAATTACTTATTGTAATTAGTTTATTATGTTTATTAATAATTTTCACTAGATAGGATAAGCTTGCTTAACTGGTAATCAACTTAGACACCTATATTGTTATAATGGAGTACCACTCCACTATTTAGGGTAAGATAGGATAATATTTCTTATTTAGTAGTCAACTTGTGTTGATCATTTACAAAATTTGGACACATATCTTGTTAGTGTGGAGTTGCACTTCACTATTCTTGTAGTCAGATATCAGTTAAACTTCATGTGTTGTGTGAGTTCTCTGATCTTTATCTTACATGCCTTTCTCTATTTAAGCAATGGTTATTTGTGTATTCTATATCATATTAATATTGAATTATTAGAGTAATTCATCATATTTGAGTTATTTATTCATTTCAAATATACAATTATTATTTATTGATATTGCTATTTTATTTCTTATTTATGCTTTCTATTAGATTCATTAAATCCTGTAGCTAATTCTAACAAATTGTTGATCTGCAGAGGTGTTTGAACTTTAAGTTAGCACATCATTAAAGTGGGACTTAGGATTAATTTCCCTAGGCTAAGGTTTGTTACATGTTTATTAAGCATGAAGAAAACTTCAGGCTAAGGGATTTATGTCTAATTTTTTCAAATTATATAAAGGAGATCAAGGTTAAATGTTCTAATCCAATGTTTACATTATGTTTAATAAACATAATGTATGCATTAGTCTAAAATATTTATACCAAGGCTTTATGAGATATGCTCAAAGGGATCAACATGATATAATGGTCTAACTAATAGGATTTCATTGCATTGACAAAATACATTAAGACATTTAGCTAGAAATAACTTGGCCTAAGTCCTATGTAAAAAAGATCTCTTTTTTTTCAAATATTTAGTATAAGTCTATAATTTAAGGTTCATGATATTTAAACAAAATTCCATGGGGACTCTAAAGTATAGACTTAGACTAAGTTTTATTTTGCATATATCTAGGCCATAAGACCATTTCCACATTTTGAAGGTCAAAGATTTCTATTATTTCAGCATCTTTCAAGCATTTCCCTTATCTTTTAAATCAATTTTTGAGCCTTCTAGCAATATTTTGGAGTGTATTTTGATCATAAGTGGAATAATTCATTAACTTAAATTTGGTAGTCTCATAGATGTCAAATAAGCCTTCATGATCAAAATGATGGTCACATTAACATCAATTTTAAGTTAGTGAATCTTTTAATTTTATGGGCTTAAATTTGATGATCATGCATATGTCAAATACATCCTCATAGATGTCAAATTATGATCACACAAATGTTAATTTTAAGCTCATAAAATTATTATGATCTAATGTGAGATTGCCACTTGGTACCTTTATGGGGCTTCTTGGGATCTTGGACTTAATTTGCTCTATTGGATTAAAATCCATGATGAAGTGATAGTCATAAGATCATGACCTAAGAGCCTATTCATGATTCGTTGCTTTGGTCAGGTAGGCCCCTTTGCTTTTAATCTTCAAATGTAAGGGTGTTGCATATTGATCATTCAGGACTCCCATAATATTTTGACTTTTTAACTATGCCTCTCTCTATTTGATCAGGTCTTCATGATGAAGCAAGGATTATTGATCATGATCTGAGGGCTTGAATTTTATTTATCCAAGGAGTTATGTATGGGATTCAGTTGGGATTTCCATGTGCCATCTGATCAGAAGGTCGTGAGGAAGTGTAAACCATTAGATCATCTAAGATGCATGTTTCTTAAGTCAATGATCAAGCTTTCTTCACTCTATTGGATCAAATATCATGATAAAGTGAGGGTCGTTGGATCCTACAAGATGTAAAAAAGTTAAGTTAGGACTGAGGTGATATAAATAACTTAGGCTAAGGTGTAAAGACTAAGGTCCTGATTATATTAATAAATACATTAGGGCCTTAGGATTAAAATCTTGGGCTAACATATAGATCAAAGGATTGAACTAACATAAAAAAGAAACCAGGGGACCAGAACTCAAGCTAAGATGTTAAGACTAAGGTCCAATTAGTATTAATAAATACAACAGGGCCTTAGTATTTAAACCTTAGGCTAAGCTAGGAAATATTAAAAGGGCCTTGTAGAATGAATATTAGTTAGGCACACAAGGAACTTTAAAAGGGGAAATAATAAAGGGCACTAATCATTTTAGGCTACATATTAGTCATGTTAAAAAACACAACTAGGCTTAAGATATGAAATTTATACTTAGGTCCAAAATGGATTTTTTTTAAAGGTTCTTGCCAATTGGTTCCTTCCAATATTCAAATTTGAACTGAGGGTTTTACCAAGGTTTTGAGGCATGAATTTCTTAGGGGAAATGCCATGGAACTAGAAACTATAAGCAATAGAGACCATTTATTAGCAATGTTAGTCAAAATTAAAGCAAAACATAACTTGATTTTGATAAAGTTCAAATTATACAAATGATCTTATCATGCTAAATTTCCATGTTCAACCCTCAAGGTTTCTCAAGAGTCCCAATTTTCAAAAATGGGGGGGGGGGGGGGGGGTATGTTGGTCCTAAAACCTTGGAAGGGGGCATAGAAGTCCTTTTTATTTGACTTTTTATCCTTGATTTTGGCATAGAGTTTTGATGATGGACCCTTCAGTATATATATTTATAAAGTAATTTATGAGTATGTATTACTCTCCCTTCTCTTGCATGAGATTGATTCTACTTTTTACCCTTCTCTTACACACTCCATGCATTCCAAATGAAGCTACAAGATTATTTGGCCTATTTTAAGGCATATAAGAAACTGGATAAGTCTCAATATCAGATAACCTTAAGTAAATTATTAACATAATTTTCATGAATATTATATATCTCTTATGCCTTTATATGATTTGAAATTTCATGAAATTATCACAATACAAATGATCTTATCATGCTAAATTTCCATGTTCAACCCTCAAGGTTTCTCAAGAGTCCCAATTTTCAAAAATGGGGGGGGGGGGGGGGGGGCGGGCGGGTATGTTGGTCCTAACACCTTGGAAGGGGGCATATAAGTCCTTTTTATTTGGCTTTTTATCATTGATTTTGGCATAGAGTTTTGATGATGGACCCTTCAGTATATATATTTATAAAGTAATTTATGAGTATGTATTACTCTCCCTTCTCTTGCATGAGATTGATTCTACTTTTTACCCTTCTCTTACACACTCCATGCATTCCAAATGAAGCTACAAGATTATTAGGCCTATTTGAAGGCATAGAATAAACTGGATAAGTCTCAATATGATATAACCTTAAGTAAATTATTAACATAATTTTCATGAATATTATATATCTCTTATGCCTTTATATGATTTGAAATTTCATGAAATTATCACAATTTGTCTCAAACTAGCCCCATCTAGCTTAAAAACAAGGTCTATTGAAACATAGTCAATTATGATATCCTAATTATTGATATTAAAAGATTTAAAATGAATTTATTTCATCAATTAAAAATTCATCCACATTCTCACCAAGTTTTAAGAGGTTTTTATAACCCAATTTTGAGTTATGCAACTTTTACTCCTCTCTCATGCTCGTTTCTTTGACCTTATATTGGTTACAGGAAAATATTTTTAACTTTTATCTCTCCTCAAGTAATATATATACAAGAAACAACTTGTAAAAGTTATTAAATTTTTACCTCCACCTTTAATTAAAATTTTGTATGCTTTGAATTAATAGAACTCAGATTGTGCTCATTTTTGTGCACTTGGGATCTCTTAGGGCAACAAGCATGAGAGTTTAGTAAAAAAATTAAATTTTGAGCTATACATGATCTCATGAGATCATTAATTTTTTTTAAGTATTGTATGTACCCCCTATACATCCTCCAATAATTTAAATTTCATTTTAAATTGAAAACACACTCCAAAAATGCATTTTCAAGTCTGTAAGCTTCTAGGTGCTCATTATTCATGAATAGTAAATCACCTAAGTCTATTTTTTAGGTATAAAACCTTTGTTTATACTTTTAAATTATTTTAAAGTTTATTAATATAATTTATATGGCATAAATATCATTATTAAATCTATATATATCTTAAAAACACTTCAAAAGTTCAAATTTGCAATATTCATGCTCTTTAAATAGGGTTTTGAAGTGTTTTAGAGCAATCTTGCTTCTTAAAAATTGTTCATAAATCTCAAGTCTTATTAATGATAATAAACACCATAAAATGGATTAAAAACCCATATTAAACCTTCATATCAACCATTATGATCCATGCAACCTCTCCACCAAGATATCATGTTGGGTTTGGGGTAATTTTAAGCTTGAAAATCAATTTTGAGGGATATTTGAGTTGTCTTGGAATATTGAAAGCATTATTTAAGTCCCTAATATCTAGATAATGTCTACTAAACATCCATTAATATGATAAATCCATCCATAATCCTTGCCTCACATGAAAACTAATAAAATCTAATATTTTCCCTTTGAAAATGCATGAAAAGTGCTCATACATCCTTGCATAAGAATTGAAGTACCAAAATATATTCAAAATTGATGTAAATGCATGCATTACATCTCAAAAAAAATTATTCAAGGCATTAAACTTATTATTAATGACCACATATACACCATTCTTCATTAACTTACAAATTTTCCTTGTATTTCCTTCACCCACACCTGGGCATGCTTATAAGTTTGAGATGGCCACCCAAGAAGTGGTTATAAAGATCAAAACTTAACTAATATTCTCTATGGATTACATGCATGTGATATATTAAAATAAAATCAACCTTAGTTTTATCAAAAAAACCTTAACTTTTGCAAAAGATTCTTAAAACATACTAAGAGGGCACAATAAATGTTTAACTTCTGTAATTAACCTCCTAGACTAAAGGAAATTCTTAATATGACCTTAGTGTGACTTCAATAGGCATATTAACACTAATGAAAGTATTAAAATAACTTTAAAGACCTTATTAACTTAAACATACCTAATGATGGAAATAATGGTGATTCAAAAGGTCAACACTAACTTCTTATAAATTTCATTACACAACTAGAGGACTTTATCAATGCTCTAGTTAGTGAATTCAAACATAATGAAAATCCTAAAAATATTTATATCCACTTCATCAATTTTGAGCAACTTCTTAATGAATCTTCTCACACTTTCATCAAATGAAGGAAGTCCCTAGCTCATAGAGCAGATCATAACAGGAGTGATGATAATATTTTCAAACTCTTTTTACTGCTCTTAAATCCCCTCTTCAATACAAGGTTAGGATATTCTCTCCCCAAACCTTAGAAGAGGATTTTGTTCAATCAAAAAGGAAATATTTACTTTTTTATCAATTTTAACCTTCTCAAAATCCTAAAAAGGAATATTTCCAAACTACAACTAATTTAATCCTAATTAACAATCATGAAACCAATCATCCTAAAAACAAAGTAGGAGAACCTAACTTAGATAATAAAATTCCCTTCCACCACCCCTTCGGTGTGTAGGAAATCAATAATTTTTTATCTCCATCTAAACATTTTGTTTACACTAATATTTCCCCTCCACCATGGTATGACCCCAATAAGTTTTTTTAGTTCCATGCTGACATGGTCACTCTTATGAGAAATGTCCTAACCTTCAAAAAAAATCATTCACCCTCATGTTTGGAGAAAGTTTTTACCATGATGCTATGATCAAATATCACCATAATGAATACCTCAAATCTTCCCAAAATCAAACTCATAATTATAATCTACAAATCAAAAGTCTTAAAAATCCTCTCAACTATCAAATCCTAATGCACAACATTCTAATTAACATGTTTGTGTTATTACTACTAGTTATGATCAATACTATAATAATTCCTAATACGTGAATGTGGAAAAGGTCAACTATCATAATAATCCCATTCACAAAGATCCTGTTTCAAAACCTAAGATTCCTTCTATCAAATACCAACTTATCAAAGATATTACAACCAATCTTATTTCATATTTCTATCTATAGACTAGTGATAAGCCAACTCCGCCATTGGATCCTCATCTTATATTATTCCTAAAAATACTACTTCTAATCAACCTAAGCCTCATTTTAGATTCACCTCTAAACCAAAATGGAATTTTATAATGATCTTAATTTTATGACTTGAAAAATGCCTCTAATTTATCTTTTAATAACTTCTCTTTATCATCATAAGTTTCTCATGCAGTAATTACAAGACATTGAAGAATCCCAAAATAGATAACTAAAGTTTCTACCCTAACTTTTGAAGGTTTTTGTACCTACCAAGTCCATGCTATCAAAACCATTTCTCAATAGTCTCCCTTTATGAAACCTTTCATAGAGTGTCTTGAAAAATATACGATTAAATGATGAAATTATTTTTCTAGCTAATGACCCACCCCTCTCTATTAATATTAGAATCAACAATACCTTAATAATAAAAATCTTGGTGGATGAAGGATCCAACATTAAAAAAACTTATCTTTGGTTACTCCAATAACTTGGATACTCTAAAGGTAATCTTAATAAAATTAAACTCACTTGTCATGGATTTTATAAAACTAATCAAAAGCTTCTTGGTTTAATTTGGCTCCCTCTTACTATCAGACCCAAAATAATACACCCCAATGTGATGGTTTTATATCTTAAACACTATTATACCATTTTTTTAGGTCATTTAGGGATATATCACATCTTATGGTATCCAATACATAAAGTTCATCCATAATCAAAAACATTACAAACATGAAGCAGATCTTAACCATTAGGGCATTCATATTCCCAATCCTAAATCCCAATATCACATGAACATTATTTTTCATATTATCATTCCTCCTCTACATGAGTTTATCAACATGAATCCCAACCTAAAAGTCACCCTTGTGTATTTCAATGATGATGAACCCAATGAGTTGAAATACATTTATAATAACATTAGATTAACTCCTATAGTAGAATTGATTCCTCCTCTCCTTCCATGAGATAAGATCACTCCTTTGATTGATGAAAATACTAAAATCCCTCCCCCATGCAATGATAATGAATCTTCTTACATAGAAGATGACTTTTTTTAATGACCTTGGGGTAGCCAAACTATTTCAAGATCATTTATTAATGTCCCCTCATACTTTTAGTAATATGGGTGTCTCCACTAAAGATACTTCTAATGAAATTCCTCATCTAACTTATCATGCATGTAATATTTATCCATCTTATGATGAGGATTACATTATGCCTCAAGACCAATCACAATATTTGGACATAATACACTATCAAAAGTCTCTCACCAAAATTCATGCTTTTAACCAAGACATTCATGTAATTCACATATTCTCTATTTCTATTAAAAGTAAATTAGAACCTTAAGGTTATGTCCCTATTATCAATGCACCATTTGTAATCACTCAATGGATTGTTTATAAAATTGATCTCCAAAAATATAAAAGCATCACCTAGTTCAATACCATCTAGATAGTTTAACAAAATCATAATGTTATTATCCAATCTAATATTGTTCAATTTGTCCCTCATTTTTCAAACTATTCCAGCCAAATATATAGTCAAACATTCAGTTATAGATAATAGCAACCATGTATTATCAAGCATCAATATAGTTCTCTTATCATCATAACCTCTAATAGACTATATCAACCAGCCTAATACAGTCAAAATTGTTTTAGTCCTTACTAATTGTGTCAAATAGATCAATCTAGTTTAGCATTATCCTTCTGTACTAGACAACATTAGCTAGACTAATACCATAAAATTAAATTATTTACCTTCTAATTCACCTCTTGATATTATCTTAGATGTAAAATATACTATTGTAAGATAAATACATTCTGAATTTGATAGTAAAGGGCACTCAAATTTTGGATCTTAAAGTATATGTTGAATACTATAGACCTAATGAATTTATCTTATAATTACTCCATGCTATAGATCCTCAACTTCCTTGTCAACACCATAATCTTGAAAATTTTATAAAAAAGGCTTCTTGATTCAATAAAAAAAATTCTAAGATTGATCCAAAAATACATCCTCTTTACTAGCTTCCTTCAGCTCCATATCATTTTCATGAAGGAAATGCCATGTTTGTTGAATAAACATTTGTAATTAAATATAAAACAATTACCTCTCCTAAATTAATTCTTATCTCTAAGTAACTTCATCCTAAAAATAAATATAACTATAACAATTTTTTTTAACATATTGTGAAGCCTTTACTTGATCATATGAATAAATGTCAAGCATTAACCCTAGCATAGTTTTCCATAACATCATAAAAAATCTAGATGCAAAACCTATGCACTAAAAGTAATGGAAGTTTACTCTCAAGGTTTCCACATTATGTTAGAAAATATTACCAAGCTCTTAGATGCTAAATTCATCAAGCCCGTATATTATTCTAAATGGGTATCCAACATTATTCTCATTCACAATAAAATCACTTTGGTCATTCACTTTGTATTGATTTTCATAATCTAAACTTAACATGTCCTAAATATAATTTTACTCTACCATCCATTGATTCCATTGTTGATTCTACATTTGGTTATGGGATACAATACCTCATGGATGTTTTTTGGGATATAATCAAATATGCATTGCTCCCAAGTATCAACACAAAAACAATTTTACTACCAATTGGGGAACCTATTGCTATTTTATGATGCCCTTTGGACTTAAAAATGCTAGAGTAAATTATCAATGTGTAATGACCCATATCTTTCATGACCTCATCCATAAACTATTCAAAACTTATGAAGATGACCTTATTATCAAATACAAGAATTATGAAAACCATCTTCATGATATTGCTATCATGTTTAACTTTCTCATCAAATACAAAGTTAAAATAGAAAATTACAAGTGTGTTTTTAGTGTCACTTATAAAAAACTCTTAGGATTCTTAGTTTCCTTGGGATGGATTTATTTATATCCCACTAAAATTAATTCCATTGTTAACATGATTATTCCTTGATCTATTCTTAACATTCATATCTATCTTGGGAAACTTAGTGAAAACTGACGATTTATCCCCAAAATGGCTTACTACATCTATTTGTCAAACTCCATCTTCAAAAAAGGTGTTTCTCTTGAATGAACCAATGTATTTCAAAAATATTTAGATAACATGAAAGAATCATTAATTCATATTCCTACTCTTTGACCACCTTAAAATGATCATCCTCTCATCTTGTATACATCATCTACCCCCATATCAGTTATCAAAATGTTTGCACAACAAGATGATTTAGGAAAAAAAGTATTCCATTTACTACATTAGTCATGCCTTGATATACTATGAGACCCATTACATGAAATTAGAGTGTGATTGTCTTGAAATCTACTTCATAACCTAAAAGCTTCAGTATTGTATGATTTATTAAATAACTTATGATCATTGATCAACTTATTTTCACTTATATAATAGTTATCCTAGCTATAATTCACCTTTAGAAAACTCTTCTGGATGATTAAATCCTCTTCATCAAATGTATTAACCAAGTTGTTTCTCTCAAAATCTATTTTCATAATTTTATGCTTGATCTTGAAACACAGACACTCAAAGAGACTGAAATCATAGTATCCAAACTTAAATATAAAGTCATCATAAAAGAATCACCAGAGGTTATAATAAATTTACATGAGGAAAATTATACACTTCCCTTCAATGGAGCCAAGTGCCTTTCAAGTGCTAGGGCCTGTTGTGTCTTAGTCAAACCTTATAATAAAATCATTCCTCTAATTTTTTTATTAAAATTTAAAGTCATTAATAACATGGTTGAATACAAATCTCTCATCCCTAGGATGTAATCAACCTTATATATAGACATCCCTTACATTCCCTAGGAAATTCACAACATATATTTCATCAAGTTAGTAGCGAATATCAATGCAAAAGTGAAAATCTCCTAGTATATCACCAAATTGTTTCCACTCTTGCCAAATAGTTCACATACTTTGTGATCAAATCAATCCCATTAGAACAAAATGTTATATCCAATTCTCTTATTTTGTTAGATTCCATTTTATATCCTCATTAAATGCTACATGATTCATAATTCATCATCCATATGAGTAAATCTCTATCTACCCTATAATCCAAGAAAGATTCTCTCATTTTTAATATCGAGGTAGTTATTACTCAACTAAACTCATATTAAAAAGATGTAATCCAATTTATTTAACATCATACACATCATCCTATAATATCATGATGCCAAAGGTACCTTGTTATGTTGTGTTATCCAAGATATGACCTCAACCATGCTACATTGTATGTGATTATGAGGTTGAGTCATGATAACTTCCAAAGAACTAGTGTGAGTGACATTAACCATGCTACATTGTATTGTTGTTTTTGGTGTAGAAATAGGGTTATTAACATATATTTTAGGTGGATCATAATGTGATATTCCAACCATCAATGAGAATTTTTTGATGAGTTGGTGACTTATATGTGTAAAAGGTGTAAAAGTGGTATAAGATGTATAGTTGGAATGATTTTAAATTTGCCTTTAAGGATTTTATATATCTACTATGTATAATGGGGTATATTGAGATTGAGATTACCTAGAATTATTTTTATAAAAAATGCACCATGAAGATTTGTATTCAATGGTGGACAAGGTAGGAATGAAGAAATAACCCATGTAGGATCTAAATGGGTTGAATCTAGAAATAAAAAACTTAAGAGGTGACATTATGATGATAAGAAGGATACAAAATTGATGATTATATATTGATTATATAAAATAAATGGTATCATCTAGGTTGATGTAATTAGTTTTTGTGTCTATGGAAATGAATTATATTGTCTAGACTGATGTAGTCCACTAAATAAAAATAGATTGTATTAGGTTGGCTGATAATATTTATAAAAAAGGTGGTGTTAGTGGTGGCTAAGAAACAAGGAACTATATCAGCTATGTTGATGTAAATAAAAAATAAAAATTGTATTGGGTTGGATGATATAGTCAGGAAACACATAGAATGAGATTAAGTGGGTTGATATCATTCACAGGTGGATAGATAAAGGTGTCAAGTTAGCTAATACAATTAGATTTTAAAAGATATAATAGTTTGAAAAATTTTATTAAGTTTCAAAAATAATTAAAGATGAATCTAAATATAATCAATGAAGAATGAAAACATAAATACAATCTAACCAATAGTGGGATAGGATTCATGTTAGGTTTACTAGAATGTATGCATGCACTAGGATTAGCCTACAACTATCCTATCTTAATATATCCAAAATAAAATAAAGATAATTAAATAAAGCCGATGATACCTAATGTTTATGTAGTGACCAATGGATCTACATACCTATAAATAGGGGTGACTATATTGCCAATACTAATGGAAAATATTTTCAAATCCTAAGCCTATGACACAATAAAATATCTCTAACTAGACCTCTATGAAACTAAATGATTATAAATAATAAATTTAAGTAGTTATGAAATTAAATTAAAGTAAAATAATGGATAAGGGTTAGAATGATCAAAAAGGGTAAGGTTCCATCATCGATAATTGGGGATATAGACAACTTAGAATGGAATATGGAAAGTCTAAGCAATATTATAGCTATACCAACTTATTCGATGTAGAGAAAACCTAAAAAATAATATAATACATTAATTCACTAATAAATAATAAATATATATCTACTAAGTAAATAAAATAAATATTATAAGGTTATATATACTTACCTTGGAGTGTACCCATCGAGCATCAATCTCCCCCTTTGACAATAGTGCATTGCAATATATTATTGGCATTGTGAATACTTCAAATGGTTGGTAGAAGACCTAAGAATAATTCCAATGACTACTTCCATTGAATCTCTAATACTTCTAGAAGATAATATTCCTCTAAATGTGACTTAGGATAAAAGTGTGAGTGAAATTATATTGAATAGAGTGTATATGATTATCTTTGGAATGAAATATTAATTTTATATATAGCAATCCAATACCAAAAACTAATCCTAAGCACTAAGATGGTGTCATCAACTAGATATATATTTTTAAGATATGTTAGCTAGCACTGAATGGAATCAACTAGGCTGATACAGTATGAATATCAACAAATAGGCTCAAAACTACATCAAATTAGTTGATTCTATGATCATAGAAATCCAAGAATGGAGGTTAGTAATATATTAGTTCAAGTAACAAAAACTCAAATAAAAACACACTAACACTTACACTCCAATCCTAAAACTTAAGGGGGATCTTAATAAAAAAAGACAAATGAAAGCACAACTAAAATGCAAAAGTAAAAAAAATCCTTTACCTTATTTGAGAGCTCTAAATGCTTTGTTGAGTGGATTTTTGCCTTGTACATCAAGAAATATTTAGAAAATGAATCTTTTTGGCTCCTTCTCTCCTTGGCACCATTGGCTTTGTTATGGCTTGATATTATTTGGCTCAAAATTTTGGCATTATAACATTGCTTTCAATAATATATATTGTGTCTGTCTCCAAATTTGCACTATATATTGTGTCTGTTTTATTCAAGAGATGTGGCATTGTATTTATAGCCTAAGGATTTAACTCCAACCCAAGGTGAGTTAAGGTGAAGTTTAAACATGGAATGGGTTCAAACCTAACCTAGGTGAGTCAAATATAACAATGATAGATTTAATAGTTGTCAAATAATTATGATTTTCAATGAATAGGCATGGGTCTCCAAAATAGATATTTGAGGATATTTTCAAAGAGATTGACAACTCACAAAGGCAATGATGAAAGACTAGGATATTTAAATTTTTGAATTTCCATTTTAGTTATTCATTAATTACAAATGGATAATTCAACTAGTCATTTAATTTGGTTTAGCGTGTTAATTAATTTTGATTATCCATTTATCATTTCCAATATTTTGTTTAAGTGTGCAAGTGCCCCACTTAATAGGTCCATAGGCCAAATTGATTGTTGTGATACTGCAAGATGATTAAGGATTAATATGTGAGAGGTTATTACTGCATATGATAAGATACCCCAATTAGGGATGTCTTAATGTGATTCTAATCTTTGATGAATGATGCACAAAAAAATTTGGGACATTCAGTGATTCTTGGGCTTAATTTATAATGGTTTGTAGGAATCAGTCTGAAGTTTGGTTAAAATCTGATTGTGGTTAGTTTTAGGTATCTATAGTTTTCCCCTATTTGGGAAGGCATTGTAATTTATAGTCACAATAATGTCTTCTCAAAGAATGAAAGGGTCATGTATTCTTATTATTTCAATGGAAATGGATGAACTATAGATGCCCCCTTGAGGGAGTGTCGACAAAATGGGTTGTAATCATTCCCTCAAAAATAGGAAATGATGGGACCAAAAGATGAAATGGAGTGGAAAAGACTTATTTTCCCATAGGTGGTTATAATAAGTGGCATATGAAGTTTCCCTAGCTGGGCAGATAAACAAGATTATCTACTCACAAGCATTTATAATCATCAACATAGGTGGAATAAAAAAGGTAATTATTTTCCCAAAGGTGGTTATAATTATTGAAAAAGTCTTAGGGTAACAAAAGAATGATTTTACCAAAGGTGGTTATAATCATTAAAAGGAAAAGCAATTATTTTCCCATAGGAAGTTATAATCATTGATAGGATAAAAACATGCCCCAGTTAGGTGGATAGAGATAATGGTTTTCCCAAAGGTAGTTATAAGCATCATCACAATGAAAACATTACCTAGTTGGGTACAAGAAAGATAATGATTTGATCAAAGGTGGTTATATTCTTTAACCTTTAAATAGATGGAAACATAATGATCTACCCAAAGGTAGTTATAATATGATGATTTACCTAGAGGTGGTTATAATCATTGGTATTTTGATTATGGTAAATATGATGGCAAAGTGGTATAGATAAAAAAGATGAATTTGGTTAACCTATTAGTATGGAGATGCATGTCCTAATTAGTAAGGATTAAAATTCTTATCTTATTTTATTACTTTGCATGTGAGAATGATTTGGGTAGATTTGGAATTTTTAAGTGCCAAGGAGATATATCATGATTGCATTGTTGTGTAGACTTTTTGAGCTAATGTTTGTTATAACATGTGATGCTAGGCATCAAGATAGAACACCATGAGAACTTGGTTGAAATATGCATAAGGAACTAACCCAAAATTTAAAAAATAAATGAAAACAATATACCAATGATAAAAACCATGGTGACAATGTGGTCTTATGAATATGGATGGATTCAAGAATGATACACAAGGAATTACCCAATGAATGCATATAAACTGGATCAAGGCACAACAAAAAAGAAAAAAAATAAATAAAACACCAAGAAAAGAATGAACAACACAAAATAAAGAGAAAAAAATGAAACAAACAAAAAATAAGGATAAACCAAAATGTTAGTGCAATTAAAAAATAAACAAGATGACAAACTGTGTCCCTAGACTATAGGAGAAAATGATACAAACAAACAAAATGGGGGGATAGAAAAAAAAAAAGGGGGTAGATGAGTTGGCTCTAGATTCACTAGGCAAGTGGATGTTGCTTACATAGTTTCATGGATGTAAGATCCAACAAAAATTTCAGGCCAAATTTAGTTCTCCTAGGAAATGGGATAGGAGAAAATGATGATCGAGGGAAAACATGATGGTGTTGTAGAAGAATATGGGAATGGTCTCACAAAATGGCAAGAGCATGGGACATTGGGCCAGTAAGGATGGGGAAACTAAATGATAAGGGGTTTCTTATGAAGTAACTATGGATCCTAAAATCCTTAAGGCAAAGAAGTGGTCACTTCTTAGGATTTTGTAGAATGTTTTACAAAAAAAATTGGAATTTTTGAAGTATCTTAACTAGATCAAGGAGTACAAGATACTAAATGGTATATGCTCAAAAAATGGTGAGAACATTTAAACTTAAGATTGCTCACAAAATGGTGAGAGTTTGGTAAAGGGGTGAGTGAGATGACCTCAATGTGAATCAAGCACTACCTACATAGTCCTAGGATGGGACCTCAAGTCACTATAGTTCTACCGTACAGATGAGGAATTTGACTAGGTGGTAGTCAATTCAAACAAAATAAGCAAAGTAGGCAAATGGCACAATATGATAAAGGCATGGCAAGGTGGTACTTCAAGGCATGATAATAAATGTTGTTCATAATTTTCCCATAAGTAATTATAATTAGAAAATAAGGGCATAGTTTAATGATACTAATTCTCCCATAGGTGGTTATAATTATTAGTATGATGGTGAGAAATTGATTTGCCCAAAGGCAGTTATAATTAGGCTGAACTGGTATAAAATAGAACAAGAAAAAAAGGATGCAAATACCAAACCACTATCATACTTCTCCAAAGATGGCCTCTAACTAGAATGCTAAAAATTTTAAGTGTATTTAGGTTAATGCTCACATTTAGTGAGCTTAAATATTGTATAAGTTTTATATTTAATTAGTGGGTTAAGTTGTAATAATAATTTAATTATGAGTTGTATGTAAACCCACATAATATTAAAGATAGGAATAAATAAATATATATCTTAGAGAGATATTAGGATTAGATAAGGTATAGAATTTTATGGCTAAGTGTTGACTCCTATAATTTAGGATAACAATGCACTATAAAATGTAACCTTTGTTTTTGAATAAAATAGTTCATTTGATCGACAATTATTGCTCCTGAAAATCTAGTATCAGAGTGGGTTCTCTAGACCTCTCTATAATTTATTGGCCTTATTGATAATATAAGCCTTTAAGTGCAGACCATGTCAATTACTTCTATCATTTGATAGGCTATTATTTGCCAATAACTTTATAGTGTAGACCACTGTAAATGTTGTTGACAGTATTTATATTAAAAATATATAGATATATTTTTTTTAATTTTTTAGTTGTTGATCTCTATATGAGGGCTTGTGTATTATGATCTACATACATATATTAAATCAGATATTATACAAGTTTTACTAAGATTTATGTCTCTAGTATTTTGTTTGACTTTTAGCATTCAGATCTGTAGTTCATACAATATCTTTTTGATCCATATTTGTCTCTCCCTCTATATATCATTATAAATCTTGTCAACCACTCAAAATTATGCATCCCAAATGATCCTAATCCAACTTTAGCTTAACTCATACATCTTGAATCACCTTCCTTTATCAGCAAATAACATCTTGCCAAAACCCTACTTGGTGATTTCATCTAAATAACTTAGCCTTTGGCTAGCTCCTTAGCATCCTTCACTGATCCACATCTCTAGGTCTATCCTTAGTGATTGCACTCTCTCTATCCTCCACCAAATCAACCTTATACTTTACCTTCACATTGCATTCACCTTCTACCTCACAAAATAGCTCAATTTCATTTCATAGATCATAAGGATCGACTCACCTCTAAATGGCTTGAAAGAACTTCATCTATTTTCGATAGCATATATCTCATCAAACCTTACCAAATCAGACCTTCATCAACTTAGATCAGATAGATTGATGACTCATTCAATCAGTCTCCATGTTTTCCTTGTCTCTTATGGATTTGATCTAACTCAGATCTTCCTCAATCTCTACATAGGTTCATGATCTCTCTCGATTCGATAATGGTAAGCTCCCAATTCAATGACGGCATACTCTATCACGACTTGGGTTATAAATTTTAGGGGTGTCGATTTTTTATTTAATTTAGTTATGTCTTTAAAATATTTGGTTTTAAAATATTTATATGGTATGTTAAGTTTTTAGTTTTTAAAAGTTTTTATAAATTTTTGATATGTTTTTTTTAATTTATTTTTAAGTTTTATTTTGTTAATAAGTTTATATAATTCTTTAGTATAGTTTTATATATTTGGTAGTCTTTTATGTTTTAGGTTTCATATTTTGTGTAAGAATTTTTTTATTGTGTTTCGATAAAGGTTTTGTTTTTTAAAGATATTTAGTTATATTTATTTTTTTATAGGTGATTTAGTCATAAGTAAGTTTTGTGCCATTTTGTCAGTGTCAGTAATTATTAAAGTCCTTAGTGTCAAAAAATTTAAGTCATTTTTTATTGAGTCTTGTGTCATATTATATTATATTATGTCATTTAAGATTATAAATGTCTTGTCATTTTTTATGTTGTAAGTATAGTATTGTCATTCTTGTCAACAATGTAAAATAAAAGTGTCAAAGTTATTTTCAAGAGTCATTTAAGAGTCAAAGTCCTTTAATTGTAAGCTTCAAATAAGTTTTCAAAGACAATTATGCTATCAATGTAATAATATCTCCAATATTTTGTAAAATCGGATGAATTTTTAAGTGAAATTGACGTCCACATTTAGGGGGGCAATATAGTCATATGTGTTATCTCCCCATGTGACCACTAAGGGGGGAATGTTAGGTATATTTAGGTTAGTGATCACATTTAGTGAGCTTAAATATTGTATTAGTTTTATATTTAATTTGTGGGTTGAGTTGTAATAATAACTTAATAATGAGTTGTATGTAAACCCACATAATATTAGAGATAGGAATAAATAAATATATATATCTTAGAGAGATAGTAGGCTTAGATAAGGTATAGAATTTTGTGGGTAAGTGTTGACTCCTATAATTTAGGAGAATAATGCACTATAAAATGTAACCTTTGCTTATGAATAAAATAGTTCATTTGATCGATAATTATTGCTCCTCAAAAGAAACAACTACCAAAAATTGATCTAAATCTTCATGTTAAAAGTGGCCATCAAACCTAATGAAATGGAACCAAGGTCAAAGGGTTGGGATAGGGATGGATAAAAATAACTCAGTCGATAGAAAAGGCATGATAGAATGGTATGGTACAAACAAGAATGTTAATATTATAGTATAATGGAAATGGGCCTCATAAACAATATATCAGGTCTCTTAAGCAAAGTAACTCTTGAGATGTATAATGTTCATCGGCTCATCAAGTTCATCCCCATCTGGTGTAGTGAGCCTATATGCTCCAGTGCCATAGTTTGTAAAAATGATGAAGGGGCCTATCTAGTTTGGTTTGAATTTACCCTTGTATTTATTCTTGGTCATGGTATTCTATTGGTTTTTTATAGTATAAGATCACCAAGTTTGAATTCTTTGTATATGACCTACTAGTTAAGTAGCCACAGAGTTAGTTCTAGTATGTTTGAAGGTTGTTGACTTTGACTATGTATTTTTCATCAAGTAACTCCATCTATTATAGTTGAGCTACTTGATAGTCTTTATAATCTAGAACATGATTCAAAGATATGCACAAAGAGATTAAATCAACCTCAATAGGAAGAATGACCTCAGTGCCATAAACAAGTGAATATAGAGTGGCTCTTGTGGGAGTATGGTAATTTGTGTAGTATACCCAAAGGGTGTGGAATATTTGGAGTTGTCAATCATAGTTATCATCATTAATAAAAATTTTAAGGATGTTGACAATGGTTTTCTTAGATGCTTTTGCTTAGCCATTACCTTATGGGTAATATGTCATAGAAAAATGTTGAGTAATTTTGCACTCGACATAGATCGATTTGACATATTTGTTCTTGAATGATCCACCATTATAAGATATAATGTTTAATTAGATATCATAATGGAAAATGAAATAGTTGAATATGAATTTGTAAATTTGCTTTTTAGTCATGTAAGTAAGGGGTAAAGATTCAACCCATTGAGTGAAATATTTAGTGGTAGTAAGGATATGTTTATGACCATCAGATGAGGTGGGATTATCTTCCCAATGAGATCAAGTCCCCAAATAAAAAATGGCCATGGTTTAAGTATTATTTTTAGAGTCTTATTCAGGGCATGAATTTGATTAGCATGTCATTGACATTTGTTATACTTTGTAACATACACAACTACATCTGCATCCATAGTTGGTTAATAATACCAAGTACATAAGAGCTTTTTGGCTAGGATGGCCCCATTTACATGGGCTCCATGTACTCCTTCATGAACTTCTTATAATGCTAGTGTTGATTCTATTGAATTTAAACAATGAATTAGAGTTACATCAAAGTTGTGATGGTATAGGGTTGGTTTGAGTAAGGTATAACATTTGGTATGGTGGATAAAGGCCTTATATTATTTGTGGGATAGGTCTAGTAGCATAATGTGGTTATGTAGGTAGGCAAAAAGGTTTCAATACCATATAGAACTAGGACCAACAATATCACAAATCATTATGATGGTTGAAGGTTCATGAACTGATGATAGCAAATTTTCAATGAGGAATTAGTATTTTTTTATTGTGTCAGTATGAATAATTAAAGATCCAATGGTGGCCATGGAATCTACTATTATATTACTAGCCCTTGGTATATGTTTAAACTGCATGTTGGTAATATATTATTTGAGAGTTTCGATAATGGCCTTGTATGATACTAGCTTGTCATCCTTAGTCTAAAAATGGTACGTAACATGATTAATGATTAATTGAGAATCACCATAAACCTTTAGATTCTAAATATTCCATTATACTACCTGATGTAGTCTTGCAATGAGTGCTTCATATTCAGCCATGTTGTTAGTTTAAATAAAATTGATAGAAAATGATTTAGGGATAAGATCCCCATATGTTATAATAAACAAAAGGCCTACCCTTGATCCATATGTTGTGAATGATCCATCAAAATATATATTATATTAATTCTCCTCAAGAGGTGTTTAAATGATGGTCATAATGGAGTCATCTAGAAATTAGAATGTTAGAGGTTCGGGTGCTTTAGCAAGCTAATATGTAACAACCTATCCTTTGATGGATTTTTGATTAATGTATTCTTTATTAAAATTGCTTAGAAGCATGATCCATTTATCCATACAACCTTGTAAAGTTATCTTTCATAGTAGATACTTAAGCATATCTACTTTTGAAATGACCATGGTCTTGTTGTTTAACATGTAATGTCATAGTTTTTGAGCTACAAAAACCATAGCTAAATAGGCTTTTTCAATGGGCATATAATTATGCTCATAAACAACCAATGTATGACTTAGATAATACACAACATGTTCTTTCCCACTATCATCATCTTGAGTGATAAGTGTTCTCAGGGCTTTGTCTATCGTAGATAGATACAATAAGAATGGCTTTCTGAGTATAAGAGGAAACAAAATAAGTGGATTGGAAAGATAGTCTTTAAGGTGCTAAAAGGATTTTTGGCATTAGTCATCCCAATAAAATATGACACCCTTATTCAATAAGTATGTGAATGGGTGGCATTTTTCATCTATTTGAGAGATGAAAGGTTTGATATACTAGATGTTACCCTATAAACTACAAAGCTACTTCAAATTAGTTAGTGGTGGTATCTATGTAATGGCTTGTACTTTGGCTAGATAGACTTCAATACCTTGATGAGACATAATGAATCCAATCAATTTTCCTAAAGTAACACCAAAAACACACTTTTTAGGATCGACCCTGCATTCCTAGTATTATATATTAGGTATTAGTGTGATTTATTTGGTGATGTTAATATAATAAGTCAGGTGTATGCACACAATCTCTCAAATATTCATCATAGTTTTACTAGATGATCAACCCTAGTCTTTGATTTTCCTAATATGTCATTGACATAGTCTTTAACAATGTTATGCATCATATCATGAAATATGATTGTCATGGCTCTTTGGTATGTCTCCCCTACATTTTTAAGACCAAATGGCTTAACTTGATAACATAACATTCCCCATAAAGTGGTAAACATTATGTTTTATAATTTGGGTTTGATTATATCTTAAAAATCCATCCATCAGTGAAAACATTTAGTACCTAGTTGTGGAGTCAAAAATCATGTCAATGTTTGGTAGAGGAAAGTCGTCTTTGGGGTAGGCCTATTTTATATCTCTAAAATCAATGCAAATTCTGATTCTTTCTAGCTTGTTACTCACTGGTAAAACATTTGAGATCCACTCTAAATAGTTGATCAGTCAAATGCATCTCACTTCTAAGAGTTTTTCCAACTCTTTCTTCACTAATACAATAATACGAGGATGCATCTTTTGTAATTTTTATTTCATCAATTTGGCATCAAGATGTACCACAAGGTGATCTACAACCAAGGTGGGGTCTAAACCTATCATGTTTGAGAAAACCCAAGTAAATATGTCAACAAATTCCCTCAAAAGGGTTATAAATATGTCACATTCCTCCTTAGTGATGGGCATGTCTAATTTGATCCATTTTGGGTCATCTGGAGTCCCAATGTTAACTTCTATAGTTTCCTCTACAAGAAGAATCAAACCATCTTATAGAATGGTTGGTAAATATTTAAATTGGCCTAAAATGGTAGAGTCTTCTATTTGGACTACCTCTTCAAGTTAGCCTAGGCAAGAGGAGTTTGAATCTCTCAATGGTAAGTATGGCCAAGTGACAAACATTGTTGAAAACTTTTGAATGATTTGGTAAAAGGCATATTATTTGATAAACTAAACTCAGACCCATAGGAAAGTTCATCATTGGTATTCTCTTGAGCTATGTTTGAGTAAATTTAAACACCCCCATATAATGGTGCCTAAAACAAATTTTCACTAGAAAACTGACCGTTCTCTTTACTTTTACCCTATTCCAAAAGTGCCTCAAAGAGGTTTTCACTTTTGGACCTCAATGTTTTATTTATTTTGTTGTGTTTAAGGGTGTTTACCCATTCTCAAATATACACTGCAAGATCTATTTTGATTGAGAACCCTTGTTTAGGGTCTCCCAATGGAACATTATCTCTTAGGCCTAGAAAATTGTAGAAGGCCTCATCATTTTCAAACTCATTTACAAGCATTATGGATTCTTTTTGGTCCTAGTCTATAATTTGAGGGTGATAAAGAGAAGAGGATTATTATGAATGACTAGTATAAGGGTAAAAATGGCATGAGTGTCAAACAAATTGGTATTGGATAGGTCATCAAAAGGGATAGATCAGACTCTGCTTCACTATCAACATTATCATCACTAGTCATTAGCATTGGAACACAAATAAGATACATAGAGTCACCCCCAAGTGGTTTAAATCTGAGACCATTTGTTCCTTTATACCAAGTGGTATAAATTAGCTCAAGTGTGCCCTATTGATTTGGCCTAAGGCCTCCTCCTTGATAGGCATGCCTTTTCATAATCTGATTAAGAATAAGATACTTGGCATTTTTATAAAAATTAACCAGTTTGTCATTATACAACTAGGATTCATCATCTACAAGTGGTTATTATTCTTAGCTAGTGGCTGGTGTGAAAATGATAGGAGCTAGACTATGCAATTTGCCTTTTCCCTTTTATTTCCATTCTATGCAGGGTGGTTTGGATTTAGGTCTTCCATAGGACTTGGGGTTCTATTTAAGTTTGGTAATGTGTAATGTATCATGGGTCAAACATTCTCCTAGGCCATTAGATGAGATGGTATAATGATTATAAATTTTAGAAGGTGGTATATGGGAAAGTAAATCAAGGGTATCTGGGTCAATATAATTGGCCTCTGGTAAATTAACAAAATTTTATTTCCCCTTGTCCTTTTTGAGAACTAGATTTAATCCAAAATGGTAGTTATAGATTTCATACTCGGCCTCTAAATGCTTGTAATGTGTGTATCGCTGAAAATCTCTGTGGATAGTAACCTTCATGCCTGAATGAGATAACTTGATACACTGGTGCAATATTGAAGGGATTATATGAATTTCATGTATCCAAGGTCTACCCAAGAGCAAATTGTATGACAAATTGAGGTCTAACACATGGCATAATGTATCATGGGTCAAGGGCCTAATAATAATTAGTAAGATGATGGCACCCTATGATTTCCATTCTTAATTTTCATAGGCTTTGATGGTGATCATTTTTGGTTGGAGATTAGTTTTTGTATACCTAAAAAGCTTGATGAGCTTTAAAGACACAAAATTTAGACCTGATCCATTATCTATGAGGACATATTTCACTTTGTGTCATGTTATGACAACCTCAATATAAAATGGATTGTTATGAAGAGGGCCAAAGGATGAAATATCACTTTGGTCAAAGGATAACTATTGGCCTAGGGATAAATGTCCAACCAAAGCTTGGAATTTGTCTGGGCTTATGTCATTTGGTACTTAGGATTGACCAAGGAACTCTGTCAAGATGTTATTTTGGATTATAGATGTATGCAACAAATCCAAAATGGAGGTTTTTGAAAGCATATTCTATAGTTATTCCATAATATCAAATGTTTTATCTTTCATAGTGGCATATGGCTTGTTGTAAGTCAGAACAGTGGGTTGGATGGGTGTAGTGGTAGATGGATATGGGCCTGGTTTGGTAATCTTCAATCATTGAGTTATGATTGTACACTTAAGATTAGATACAAGACCATTATTACTAGCAAATGATGGTTGAGGGGGGAAGATAGGATAAGTCTCAATTACTAGTGCACTTGTGCCTAGTCACAAGTCAATGATGAGTTATCGGTATAAGGTCCAAAAGTAGTAATCCTTACTTTTTGGTATGCTTGTATGTGGTCCTAAGTCAAGGAAGGATCACTAGTATAGGTTAGTTGGTTGGGATTGATTAGAAATGGTCTTATTTGGTTAATACTTGGTCTTCTATTAATGGAGATGGTAGAAATGTGTCCTCTTGCAATTTAGCCTACAACTTTGTTATAGTCATGTGTAACTACATGGTAGGTCCATTGGTTGTTGGCATCATCCTGGCCTTGGTTTCATCCATTTAGTTGACATTGGTTATGTTGTTGCTAATATTATTGGCTTTGTCTTAGCTATTATTATTATTATAGTTGTTGTTGTTGTTGTTGTTGTTGTTGTTGTTTTTGTTTGTCTATGTTGTTTTTATTATTGGTTGTTATGTTACAAAAAAGGTTTTGGTAAATACCAAGGTTCTGATTGGAAGTAAAAGTTCCATTATCCAATGTTATCTCCCCATTTTTAAACATATTCTAAATAATATGTTTGATTTACACAAAGTGGTGTAGATTATGTCCATTAACCCAATGGTACTCACAAAATTCATTTTGCCTATACCAATCTAGATAAAGAATACCCTCAGGATAGTATTTTGGAATAGGACAACTAATCATATTAGCAGTGGAAAGATTGAAAAACATGGCTTTGATAGGTTCTCCAAGGTCACTAAAGATGTGATGAGTGGGCACAATACACCTTAGAGGAGGGGTTTATAAAGGCAAATTGTGTTATGTATGTTGCACTAGTCTAGGTAGCTACAAAGGCTATGCTTGTTGAAGAGGTTGTTGGTTAGAAGTAATTTTCATATGTGGCATAAGTTAATTAAATGGTGTTTACACTAATAAAACATGTCATGACCTAGTTACTTAATTTCCAACAACATTCTTATTGAAATTAGACTGCTTGTATTTTTCATAATTATTAGCTTGAGTTGGTTGTGATGCTTGCACTTAGACTTGGTTTTGGTTTTGATTTTGGCCATTTATTTGATTTTGATTTTGATTATAATTTAATAAGGTAAGCTTGATAATACCTTTGTTAATAAGGGCCCTCTTGATCAACAAACCTTTATCAATTATTTCCTTAAAGGTATGGGTACATTGCAGCTCTAGATGGTAAGATATCTCACTATGTAAATTTTTGGTAAATACAACATCTAATTACTTATCTAATAGACTATGGGTGAAATGGCTAGTAAGTGCTCTCCATATCTATAGATAGCTTGTGAAACTTTCCCTATCCTTCTATTTAGCTTGAATTAAATTTACCAATGAAAATTATTGCTCGAGATTGTAGGAGAAATGTTGCACAAAGTTGTCTAAAAGTTCGTCAAAATTAAAGACTAAGTTCTTGGGAAATTTAAAAAATGATTTTAAAGCTTGTTGTGATAGACTCCTTGGAAACAATAGTAAGATTTATATGTCATTTTAGGCCACTATTTGACAAGCAAAAAAGAATTATGTTAAATGGGTCTTGGGTTCTCCTTTACCCTTGTATTTGTAAAATTTTGGTTGTTTTTACCCTAGAGGAAATGGTATTTGTAGATACTCCATGTTGAATGTGCAAGAACACATGTCACCCAACTAAAAATTCTTGGTTTATTTCCAATCTTGGATGGAAGTAATTGCATCCTTCATCTATTACAGCTCTTATGCTAGGAAGCTTGATATAACATTGGTTTGAGGTGGAGCCTGGATGGTCAAAAGTAGATTAATTTGACTAGGGTATAGTGGAGGCATGGTTTGATATGGAATGTTGGTTTGGTTAGGGAATTGACTAGGAATATGCATACATGGATTAAGATGTGATTATTAGAATTGTAAGTGTTGTGGTTTGATATTATGGTTAGGATTTGGTATATAGGCCTGGTTTTAGGGAAATTGTGGTTGACATGGAAAGATATGGATTTAGGTGAAGTATTGTGCCTATTGAGGTTGAATAGGGACTTGTTTCTAACTATTCAAACCTTGTTGATTAAGGGGAAATTGTGAACTAAGACCTTGTCATTGAGATTGTGGCATGTTGGGAACAAAAGGAAATTATTTCCTAATCAACACTTATAAAATGGTAAAACTTCTAAGTTATGTGAACCCCTATTGTGAAGTATATACTCGTAGAGTATTCATCATTTGTCATTGACTAGTAAATGTATGTTATTGGTTAGACATCATTTGTGATTGTAATGGTATGTTGGTCTATGACTAAAGTGGGACATTCATCACTACCTAGCTAGGTGGAACATTGGTTACCCCCTGTTAACATGGCAAAATGTTTTTCCTTGACTGTGTTGGTAAATTAGACTATGCCTATTATTTTGAAATGTTGAACATCACCTACTATGGTGGAGTAACATTCATCATGTTTTGTTGAGGCATGGCACTAGTTTTTACTTGACTACTTAATCTTCGAGGTTTCATACTTGATGAAGTAATTGGTTAAGGATTAGAGGTATCTTATTTCATTTGGGAGGTATAAGTTCCTATGCCCTACATTTTTGAACCACTCATAGTGTTAAATAAAGGCACATTGTATTGTGGACTAGTTGTTTGTGCAGTTACACCACTTTGGTTTAGGTTGGATGATATTTGTGTATTTTTCACTATGTTTAGCTCACTATTCTACATAGAAGTCGAAGACACTTCTTTGATATCTAGGGCATTGAACATGTATCTAATTAAATTTCTTTACATGAATGGGTCTATATTTTGATTTTCTTGTCCTTTCAATTTGATTAAGACTCAAGTTGAAGGAGTTAGCTCTATAAAAGGAGCATTTGACATGGTCATGTCATTGAAATTGTGTGGTAAGTTTAGATAGGTCTGATATGCTATCTACATATGTATAAAATGGTCCTCCATGAGGCCTTTTCCTATGACAAGCATACATGGATCTTGATATGTCATCAACACTAGAGATTGAGGATTGTTATAATAGGCTTGTTCATTATTTTTATTATAAAGTATGTCGTAAGGCACTCAAACTACACTTGGTAAGTTTTCTTGGGTAAAGTCTATAGGAAACTTAACCCATACCTCCAAAACTTTGATTAAAAGTCCATCCTTATTTACAAGCAAGTGACGATCAAACAAATAAGGGTCATAGGCTAATGGCATCATAACATCGTATGGTTACTATTGGACTTGTTCTATAACCAACAATATATTAGCTAGGTATTATACTATTTATTCTTGATCTTGCTCTAAGCATGGAGGCATGTTGACCAAATAATGAGATAAAGGATCTTGGATTTGTTTCCTTAATTGAGTGTTTTAGGGTGGATAAGGATGCATATCACAAACTACATCATCACCATAGGGTCTTGAACAAAGACTTCTTATGTGACCACATTACCATATCCCAAATTGTATATGACTCTACTACCTATATAGTGAGACATATTCAAATCAATGGTAAATATTTCATGACAAGAGGGCCTAGAATTCTATAAACTATGAAAATAATATCCAAAGGATAAATGGTTCAAACCTGGTCTAGCTTTGTCAAAGGATGGAGTTGTATCTCTAAAATGGTCTATACTAAAAACTTGGTATAAAATAGTCTAACGTTAAATGTCTAACGCTAAATGTCTCACACAAAAAGGTCATGTGGATGAACTAAAATTAGAATGCCAAACTCTAGATTCAAATTGTTCCAAACAAGTCTAATCTAAGAAAAAAAAATTGATAGGTCTTTTGGCCAAATGCAGCATCAAAAGCTAGGCTCAAAATAGGCATGTGTTAGGACTTTTAGAAAAATAAGCACAAAATCTAGACTTAAAAACAAGGTGAGATATTTAATCTAACAAATCTGAAACACTTTGCCATAAACTAGGCACTCGACTTTAGACATGAACTTGGTCAATTGGCATAAGGCATGAAATAAAAGGCATATGAGGATAGACTATTTCTCCCAAATAAAGGCACAAACAAATAATAGTTTTTAAATTCGGTGAAGAATTAACCTAAGTTACACAAACTAAAAGAGAAAGATCAATGTTTTGACCCAAATTACACAATGCATAAAAAAAAAATCAATCAATTTTTAGATTTGAACTTATTAAAGTTAATTAAAAACTCTACTTAGGAAAAAAACTAATCTTCTTTAAACATGAATGGCATAACGACACTAGACAAAGATCTAAAAGGCACACATGGATTGGTTTCAAATTTTGGAACTTAGACATAAGGAAAATAAGTTTATGAAATGATTCAAGTATCATAACAACATTATCATGCTCTAAAGTTATGATTGATGGTTTGTTTCAAGACTTCAAGGAAAAAAAACTTAAATTGGATTGGGCAATGTAATGTTACCCTTTCTAATCAAGTGCCACACACACAAAGATTTTTTCAAAAGACTAAGGCAAAAGTATTGTGTCAAATGGATGGAATAATGCCTCCTCAAACAATGGAGTGATGTGTACACAAGACTCATTTCAACATGGAATAACAAACAAAATAAATAGTTTAGACTCAAAAACCATGCAATAAAGGATAGAATGACATAAACACCTAAGTGTAATGTCCTAGATCCTAACTCTAACAAGTTGACATAATATTGTCGAATTCTATCTATATACATGCTCTTGAGAGGATTTTAAGTGTTAATCCAAAAATAAAATTTCATGAATAATTAGGGTTTTTATACCCCCCTTATCTCAAGAGATTGTATGATGACATGAAACTTTGGGCTACTTATCCTGCATCAATAGTATGTCTATGACAAGTGGGGTTATTTTAAAACGAAATTTTTGCACATTTTTAAATGGTCCCAAGTGTCAATAACACAAGATATGCTCACATGATTTGGATCAACATCAATAATCTTGTTTTGAAAAGGTATTTCCCTTTTTACAACCATTACATCCATCACTTTCTTAGTGTAGTGTGATATCTAAGTTACCCCTGCAGTCCAAGGCAGTATTTTACTAATAGAGTTTGCTTAATCACTTAATAAAATATCCCAATAATTTGACCTTAATGTTTATACCCCATCATGTATTGGGGTTGAAATGATGTTGGGAGATCAATTCCCAGATCAATGCTTCTCTAGAGACCTATGAGGAGGATATGAACTCACATTCACAAGCCAAAATGCATGAAAATAAATGGCAAGTGAAAATAATTTAAAGTCACATTTAGATCATATAAACCATACATATTTGAGGAGAGCCTTAACAACATTATTTTCATGCATTTATACAAGGCACAAATTCAAATAATGAGCACTTTTGGTTACCTAAGTTCTCTAAAGGTGATGGGGGAGAGCATACATGTATCAATCATTTTATGAAAATAAATAACTTTGAAAGAATAAGCATAAAACAAAACACTCTTAAGAGTATGTATCTAAGTGTGAGTTTTTATTTTAATGCACCAAATAAATATTTTTATGAATTTTGGCCCCTTGGCATTAGGTGAAAAACTCATAAAAAATTTCACAAACAACTAAGCATAAAAATGATTAAATTCCTTTTATGCACAAAAATGAAATGTTCAAGACTTAACCACTTCTAAATTTTGCCCTTTTCCATCTTAAGTATCATAAGATTTAGTGGGTTTTTGCATGCTTTGAATCACTTTCATGAATGAACAAATCATTTATCAAATCTTGGTCTCAGGTTTTTCTCTATTTTTTTATCACAGAGATCGATGTTGATCTATAGAAATCAATGCTAGTCAACACAGATCAAAATTAATTTCTTGAAAAACATATAAAAACATATGGATTGTTTTCACAAAAATATGGTTATCAAAATGAGGATAAAATCAACATTTATCTCAAGATCTTACAGGCAAATAGTCAGTCAAATGATATTCAAGTTGTTAAGAACAAAATGAAAACTAGAAATCCAAAGAATAATTTGTCAAACATGTTTCTTCTATGGCATGTTCTATACATAGGATTCGATGTTGGTCCTAAGTGGATCAACATTAGTTTTAGAAGGATCAATGTCAATTCTATCAGAATCAATGTTGATCTTTGCGTAAACTATGTGTCACTAAAAATAAAATACATGAAAAACAAAGGTAAAACTTGAATTTTGAAGATTTTTAAGCATTCTTTAGAAACACTAAAAGCTACATATTAGTATCCTTGTATGTATGGGATGCTCCATAAGGTCTCATTGGGTGTGTTATTTGTGATCATGGGAATCAAATAAGGGAGGTTAGTAATATGTTAGTTCAAATAACAAAAACTCAAATAAAAACACACTAACACTTACACTCCAAGCTTAGAACTTATGGGGGAGCTTAGTAACAGAATATAAATGAAATCACAACTAAAATGTAGAAGACAACAAATATTTTACCTTCCTTGATAGCTCCAAATTCTTTTTTGAGTGGCTTGCTCATCTTGTGCATCAAGTAGTCTATGGAAAATAAAGCATTTTATCTCCTTATGTCCTTAACACCATTGGCTTTGGTATGGCTTGGTGTTGTTTGGTTCAAGATTTTGGAATTATAACATTTCTTGAAACAATATAGCTTATGTCTCTCTCCAAATTTTCATTATAACTTTGGATTATGAGAGATTTTTTTTAATTCAAGATACATGACATTGTATTTATAGCCTAAGGATTTAACTCCAACCCAAGCTGATTCAAGGTGGAGTTTAAACATGGAATAGGTTAAAACCCAACCTAGGTGAGCCAAATATAACCCTAGTAGAGTTAATATTTTTCAAGTAATTATGATGTTCAATGAATAGGCATGGGTCTCCAAATATATATTTGAAGATATTTTCAAAGAGCTTGACAACTCATAAAGACAATGATGAAAGGCTAGGATATTTGAATTTCCTTTTTAGTTATTCATTAATTAAAAATGGATAATTCAATTAATAATTTAATTTAGTTTAAATTTTTAATTAATTTTGATTAGCCATTTATCATTTCCAATATTTTATTTAAGTGTGCAAGTACCCCACTTAATAGTTCCATAGGCCAAATTGACTATTGTGATGCCACAAGATGATTAGGGATGAATCTATGAGAGGTTATTATTTAATATTATAGGATACCCCAATTAGGGATATCTCAATTTGATTCTGAGATTTGATGAATGATGCACAAGAAAATTTAGGATGTTCAATGATTCCTAGGATTAATTTACAATGGTTTGTAGGAATCGGTCTAAAGTCTAGTTGAAAGCTAGTTGTGGCCAATTTTAGGTGTCTATATATATAATACATGAAGTTAAAAGGTGTTAAATATATTATATTGGCTTGACCAATATCATAGGATATGAGGAACCTAAAATAGATGAATGAGATAGGATTGAAGGAGGTAGGTATTAAGGCAAATATGAGTAAGCTAAACTAGTGATATGATTAGGACTTATATAGTAACATCTCTTGCAAAGTACCACAAGCCTACCCACCCCTATCCTAGTGTACCCTTTGAGGTGTGCAATCAAGGAGATTGATGTTTGACTAGTTATTGAAAGAGAAAATATAAGTAAATGATAAAGTGAAAAATACTATGTGTATAAATATGTACCACCTGAAGCTCATCATGTATCAAAACAGTGTAACATGGTATGGTGCTTCAAGAAATAACATGATAACATAATAACTAAACTAAGTAAAATGAAATATAGAAATAGATGGTAAAATTATAATAAATAAAATTACTATATACCTTGACTTAACTTTCCACTGAATTACTACATGCAAACATCATAGTCTTGATTATGGAGGGTGCATTACTTATATTTTATAAACCCTAGGGATACAAGACTAAAATTAGAAGCAATGCATGTATATGCAAGATGGTCAAAATAGAAATGGAAAACTCTCAAAATTGATAAAATCACTTGTAAATTTGGCAAGCTAGGATTGTGAAGGCTAGGTTAGAACCAAGAATTCAAACTTGTAATTAAAAATAATGAAAAAATAATGTAGAATACACTAAACCATGTGAAAAAATATGTAAAACATTGTAAGCAAGTTAAATATCAATGTAAGAAAGATCAAACAAAGATATGAATGTAAATGAATGTAATATCATATCAAAATAAGATGTAATTTTAAATTTAATACAATCATGTCAATTCATTCATAAATTAAAAACATGTAAGTATTCTAAAAATGAAAAATTTCCAATGTAAGATAAGTGAAGTCCAAAAAAATAAAATGTTAGGGTGTGGAGCTAAAAGCTTCAACATTTGCAAACAAGGAACTGAAGGTTGCTGAGTTCTACAGGAACCGGCGTCGGCAGCATGGCCGACGTCGGCAGGATCCAGTGCAGAAGGCAACCGGCGACGGCAGGAAGTCGGCCGACGTCGGCAGAACCAGACCAGCAGGGACCGGCGTCGGTCGCCTGTGTGTTCCCGAAGTGTTCGTTTCACGGACAGTTAGTTAAGTGAACTATGAGTTTGCATGTCAAGACCAGCCAGAGTCTTGGGCTACGAGGATAATTGTCTAAATTAAGAGTCTTAGTTATTGTTTGAGTTAAGGATCTATTTATAGACCCATTGGCATGTATTGTTTAAGGCATGAGATAGAAAGGAAGAGTTCCTTCTATTTGTAAGATCTATGAGTTGCAGGTTGTTGCAAGCTCATTGGTGATCGACATGTAAGCTTGGTCTTTGAATTGCAGGTTGCAGGTTCATGAGAGATCAGCTTGAAGTGCTATAGAGTGCTTGATGTACCGGCAGGGTTATTACTGACTGGTTGGTGAGGTGAACACCAATTCTATGTGTGAGTTGGTTGTTGGGACCGTTTTTGTGTAGGAGAGTGTGTGTGAGAAGAATTACTGTACACTTGAGGTGTGGCGAATCTCTGTAAGGTGAAAGAGTGTGGCGGCTCTTTGATGTATTCTTTTCTGTTAGTGTTAATACAAGATAGTGTATTGTCTCTCATATTCTGTGCTATTGGTGAATTCTAGTTACTTGTGTTTCTGGTTATTTCCGCATATTCAATTGCTTATATATTTGGTAATCATACTGTGCTCTTTCTGAGGAGCAAGATCCTAACCAGTGGAGTCAGAGCATGTTTGTTGTTCCTTGATTTCCTGACATAAAACAATAACTAAAATAGATAAATGAATATGGAAAGCTCTAAAGAATTAAAATTTTAACTTAGTGTGTTTTCTAAATTGTTATTTAGGAAATCACAACCACATAATGACATGACTAGGACAATAATGACATGGTGTGGAAAGCCAAGGGGTGACAAGGTGTTTATGAAAAAGGCCCAATCCTATCCAAGGTATTCTAATGCAACTCACAAACTAAAATACAAGTGGTGTGAGTAGGTAGATGTGATAAAGGATGTGATCAACTAAAATAGATACCCATCAAAGGGAAATCAAGAATAATATGATGTAAGTACAAAAATCAAGGTAGCACATAGGTGATGTGAACATCCTTAGCAGGAATGAGACACATTATAAAAGTGGGTAAGGTTAAGAAATATCTATATACACATAATATTTTTAAACTTTATCATTTACTAATGCTTTCTCTCTTGCAGGAACATATCAAGTTTCAATATCTTTGAGTGTGTGCCTTAAAGGGTGCATTGTGAATGGGGTGAGAAGACCCTTGGTGCTTTGCAAGATTTTTGGTTTAACTCTATCATAATTAAACACATTATAAATCCTAATTATCTAACTCCCCAAGTAATTAAACTCCATTTATCAAACTCCCTAAGCAATTATCCTTTCAAATAGCCCTTAAAAAATCAAACACCCATTTTTCCTACTAAGTTATCCTGGTCAACCTTGTTACAAAATTCATGACACATGTTATGGAACTAAGTTGGCCTTGAAAACTTAGTTTTAGGCCTAACCATAACTTTTTCCAAAGCATGGTCATGTATTCTGACCTTGTCAGCTAAAATTTTGGAAGGTTAGGACTTATCCATTTTAATAAGTATGACCTTTACTTAAATCTAATAGATAGGAACATTACTTTTCACATTATTATAGCTCATAATTCTACTACATATACATTTGAAGGAACCATCTGTTAAGGTTTTCATTAGAGGGAAAATAACTTATCTTATGATAATTCTTGGAAAAAAATTAATAGTCATTTATCCTAGATCTAATTTTTATAGTGTGACTCTTAAAAATCTACAATAATCTCACACCATTTATCAAGGGGGAGATTGAGACTCGATAGGTTCACTCAAAGGTAAGTATTTATAACTTTTACTATTTTATATTATAGATGTATATTTCATAAGATAATAGGTTTTAATGTTTAACTCATTACTTATATTACCTCTATACTTAACTTAGTATATTTATAGGGTTTTATTTTCCCATCTTCCACCTTAAGTGATCTAGTCCCCCATTTTTATACCGTGATACCTTGATTTTTTTTCTTATTCTAACCATCCCCATTTGTGTTATTTGCTTTAATAACACTAAATTAGTTTTATTTCATGTATTTAGACCTAGATATAGTTATTTCATAGTATTATTTTCCAAGAGGCTTTGGAACCCTCTCCTTTAGTGTTTTGTGATAGGTACTCCCTTAGTTAGGTTTAGAGAATCTAATGTGGTCATGTTTCCAGTATAAATAGAATTATAAATATTTTAATTAATTACTTTATCTAATCTTGGATTTACTAATTAGGATAAATTTTAGATCTATCTTAATTTTGTTGCATACATTATCAACATCAAGGACCTAGGACACTCCAACTAGTGAACATAAAGCTTCACCTAACAAGTGAGTATATAGATCATCCCATCAAGGATAGTATGCATGAAATTAAAATGGATCCTACTTTCCCATAACATTTTCTCACTCCTTAGGACCTCTTATATATTTTTTTCCCTATTGTGAATATTGGGTACTTGTTTGAGAAGGTAGGTGGCACTAAAATATAGGATGATATAATGAAGAAATATAATGGGACCTCCTACCCCAATATAATGGCCTACCACACCCCAATGGACCTTTTCTATATCATGAGGCAAAGTATGGAGTTTTATATTTGACTAAGATAAGATATATTACAAACAAATATCATGTGTTTTGGTGTGATCTAACTTTTAATATTATAATTTTTTATTAGCATTGTCTTTTCTTATGATATGGATTTTAACTCTTTTTTTGGATTTTCTTTTTCTTCCTCCATATATATTCATAAAACTAAACATGAGTGAAATATTTATCTAACACAAGAGAGCTGACTCTTGGCCACTAAATAGAAGAACCTAAATACCATGGTGTCTAAAGACTCCTAGACTTGACCACATGCAAATGTGTAATCTTAGAACTAACTTACATGTGCCTTAAGTGAAAGGAAAGAAAGGAAGTATGGGTATTTTGTAAGATCCATCCATGTAATAAGATTTTACAATGAGGAATATGATTATAGTTGATCACAAAGAGGGAAAATAGTGCTTTAGAATGGATGAGGATATGTTGTGATAGTCATGTCACTAGAGAAGCCACACTAACCTACAAGGGATCTATAAAAATCAATAATGTAAGTAAGTTTTCATCCCAAAATAGGGGGAAAGTAAGTGGTCATACCAAAAAAGGGGTAAAATAAGTAGTCATCCCAAAAGAGGGGGATACTAAATAGTCATCCAAAAATTGGGGGAAAGTAAATAAAGGTCCAAATAATCTCAAAGAGATTAAGGTAAAATTTTGAAAATGTGATAAAATAAAAAATTGAAGGTGTTACTTAAGAACCACAAGGGAATACAAAACTAAAAGTATAAATACCAAAGAACCAAAAAGGAGCAATGGTGTAAGTAAAAATGACATAAAATATGAAGGTGATACCTGAGAACCACAATGGAAACAAAGGCTGAAATTAAAATGAAATAAAAAAAAATAACCAAAAAGTAAAAAAAGGTGGAAGGAAATGAAATGTATAAAATAAAATAAATATGAGATAAGATTACAAATGGAATATGGGCTAACATTTATATTAAAGAAGACAAATTGAAATGTAAGCATATGTGTCTTAGAAAGTTTCTTGAAGCTGAATTCATTTATTTGTAAGATGTGAAATGTTATTGATTTATACCTCATGGTAAGGATAAGTGATAAAAAAATCCACAAAAATTAGGATGTGCATCGTTAGATGCCCAAAATCATGTATAATATCAAGGATGGGCATCACAAGATGCCCCAAAGGATGAAATATGGTCAATGTAAGGTGCCCCAATATGGTAGTATGAAAAAAAATAGCATCACAATATTCCCTAAAATGTGTGATAGTAAGAGGATAGGCATCTTAAGATTCCCCAAACAATGGGATAAAGATGGATTTGAGTGAACTTCAAGATCATCATGCCTAAGAGTGATGTCAAAATATTTGAAATTTTATGTTATAGTAAGAAATGTGGCATCTAAGGTAACTACAAGATATTATTGAGGTGAAATAAATTTATATTCCGTGGTATTATCCAAGTAGGTATAGTTTATAGAAAAAGAACTAAATTTTACTGTATCAACTAGGTCACTATAGTCAGATAAAATGTGGCTGAAATAAATTATATCATCCAAATAGATACAGTTTGATAAAACATGATTGAGAAGAACTGTATTGGATATATTGATATAGTCTAATGAGATGAAATAAATAGAATCAACCATCTTGATATAATCTACTAAAATAGGACTGGAATGGACTATGTTGGCTAGGTCAATGTAGTCTCATGACATTAAATTGACTATATTAAATAGATTGAAACAATCGAATGAAGTATAATAGTCTAGTAAGATAAGACTAAAATGGACTATATCAACTTGGTTGATGTAGTTTAATGAAATAAATTAAATTATGTCAACACATTTTATGTCATAGTTGATGTAGTTGACTAAAGGTAAAATAATTGTATCGACACATTCTAGATCATGGTTGAAGCAATTGAATGTAGTTGAAATAATTGTATCAACACATTCTATCATGGTTGATGTAATTTTATGAATGTAAAATAACTATACTAGTATATTCTAGGTCATGGTTGATGTAATTACCTATAGGTGATTTTAAGTGAATGGTATCATGTTGGCTGATAGAGACAAAAATATTTGAATTTGTTGGTAATTTAGGAGAGATTGAAGAATGATGGTTATGAATATTTGTGATTTTGAGAATTATAATCACTTATAATACACCATGTGGTAGGAATTTAAATTAGGTGTTCTTCATAAACTAATAAATTGATCAAAATTTGTTGAATGTGAGTTGAGAAATGATTACTCATCCTCTTAAGACCTAATCAAGATCATTTAGAGTGCGGGTAGACATTAAGGGAACCATGCTCATCAATTATTGATTTATATTTATGAGTTTTAAATGTGGTAAAATCATAATAGGGATCATCAATGGGAAGATTTAGTATCATGTTAGGGGAATAACTATGAGTGTAAATATCATTAAGATCATATAGAGGAACTTTAAGGTATTTTCCTACGTAATAAGGATCATCAATATCATAATTAAAATCATAATGTTGATCTTTGTCAATGATATAAGTGTAAAAAGTGACATCATTAAGATCATCATCACAATCTTCATCAAGGGGAGGACCATATTTACTTGCACTAGAATTATAATCATAAGTGGGAATAATAGTATGAAGGTCCTCGATAATGAGATAAGGTATGTGATGATGAGTTTGAGTCATGATAAATCTATTATAACTACTTTGAGTGACCTTAACCATGTTAAATTACATTATTTTTATTAATTTATCAAAAGGGTTATGAGCATTGGTTTTAATAAAAGGAACATAATGTGATATTCCAATCATTTATGAGGCTTTGCGTATGAGTTGATGAATTCTATGTGTAAAAGGTGTAAAATTAGTATAAGGTGTATAGTTGGCATGATTTTTAATTTGCTTTTGAGGATTTTTTAGATCTACTATGTGATATGTCTTAGATTGAGATTGAGCTTGAGAATATCTTGACTATTTTTTGGAAAAACAACACCATGAAAAGTTGTCTTCAATGGTAAACAAGGTGGGAAGGAAGAAATATCCCATGTAAGATTTTAATGGGTTGAGGATGTCAAGAAATATTTTAAGAGGTGGCATCATGACGCTAATCAAGTTGTAAAATTGATGATTAAATACTGATTATAGAAAATAAATGATATCAATTAGGCCAATGTAGTTAGTTTTGTATCTATAGAAATAGACTATATCATTCAACTTGATACAATCAACTAAATAAAAAATATTATATTGGGCTAACTGATACAATTTGGAAAAAATGAAACACTAGTGGTAGTTGAGAAATAAGGAATTGTAGCATTCAGGCCGATGTAGTTGAAAAAACATAAAACTCTATCAAGCTGGCTAACATAGCCAAGAAACACATATAATGGAATTGGTTTGATTGATATTATTCATGGGAGGATAGCTAAAGCTATTCTTCTAGATTATATAATTAGACTATAAAATATATACTAGTTTGAAAACTTTTTCTAAGTTAAAAAAAAGGATGAAAGATGAATCTAAAGATAATCAATAAATAATGGAAACATGAAGATAATCCAACCAATGGTGGGGTAAGATTCATGTCATGTTCAATAGAATGTATGTATAAGATATGATTAACCCACAACTATCTTATATCATTATATCCATACTTTGAGAAGGTTAATAAAATAGAGCCTCTAATAGCTAATTTTGAGTAGTGACCAATGGATCTATAGACCTATAAAGAGGGGTGCCTATATCTCCAATACCAAGAGGAAAATTTTATAAATCCTAAGCCTATGACATGATAAAAATATCTAAATAGACCTCTATGAAATTAAATTATTTCAAATAATTAATGTAATTAATTGTGCTAGTAAACTAATTAGGAAGGGTTAGATTGATAAAAAATGGTAAGGTGCCATGGTCGACAAAGGGGGTCTAGGCAACCTAAAATGGAATATGAAAATTATAAGCAATCATATAACTACACTAACATATTTAGTCTAGATATAACCTATACAAGGATACACACATGTGCATTCACTAAGTAACAAACAACATTTATCTACTAAGTAAATAAATGAAAAAGTATAAAGTTGTAAATACTTACCTTGGAATGGACTCGTCGAGTACCCATATCCCCCTTAGCTAATGGTTCTTTCCAATATAATATTTTGGTTGTGAATAATTAAAAAATAATAATACCTAAGAATACTCCCAATGACTCCTCTTATTTAATCTCCAAGACTTCCAAAATACAAGTTTCCTTCAAGGTAAGGTTATAGACCTAACTCCTCTAAATGGAACTTAAGATAGAAGTGAAAGTGAAATCAAAGTGAATAGAGTGTATATTATTATATTTTTAATTAAATGTGACTTTTATATATAGTGATACAATACCAAAAACCAATCCTAATCACTAAGTCGATGACATCGACCAAATTGATTCATTTAAGAGAGGTCAGTTGGCACAAAATAGTGTCAGCTAGGCCAACCACTAAATGGTATCAATCAGGTTAATATAGTATGAATTTAAAAAATAGGCTCATAACTAAATTATACTAGTTAATATAATACATGAAGGTAAAAGGTGTTAAATAGATAGTACTGACGTAGCTGACATCATAAGATATGAAGAAACATGCATAATTAAATTAGATAAGATGGAAGGAGGTAGGTAGCAAGACAAATCTAATGAAGTTGAATTGGTGATATGATAATGATATAGGTATCAACATATATTTATAATCACCATGATCATACCCACCACTTTCCTAGTGCACCTTTTAATGTGTGCACTCAAGGAGATTGATGCTCGAAAAGTCACTACAAGGAAAGCATTAGTAAATGATAAAGTGAAAAATGTTATGTGTATACACATATATTTCAAAAAAATGGACATATTTTTAAATAATTGACCAAAAATAAATTATTTAAGATTGCTTTACTTAGTTCCATGTTCTTCTTATTTTAAATTTTGTATTACTTTTTCCATTTTCAGTGTTCCTTACTTGCATACATGTAATTGATTTTATATATACTATAAAGCTAACGTTTTGTGTAGATTTTACTTTGAGTTTATATTTTTAGCTATCATTATATTATTTACATACCTCTAGGTTTCTCTTACACATTTTCCTAGAACCCATTTTATATCTTTAGGCCTTTTGTCTTAACTCACACTACTTGGTTTTTCAGTTTGTGATTTGCATTATAATACCTTGAATAGGACCGGCCCTTCCTCACAAACACCTATCCATAATTTTTTTAGTCAACCATCATTTCATCTCTTGGTTTTTTGGTTATATTCTCATTATACACACCCTTTTTGTCCTTTTACTTATGTTTCTTGGCTTTTCAACGTGTGAGTTTGAAATATTAGACCTAGGAATCTAACCAGGGAATTATTTACCCTTAAAATTAATAATTGTGATCTAATTAGCTCTAAAATATTATAAAATTAAAATCTAATATAAAAGAGATAAATAAATTATAATACTATAAAAACATAGTGATTTATAAAATTTATAAAAGTTATAAATTATTAAAAGTAGCAATTAGGGTTATGGTTAGAGAGATGTCCTTACAAACTGATTTACTATTCTAGTATTATGATTTTTGTTGACTATGAATGTATAAAAATACTAATAGAGACCTAAAAACATGGTTTTAATTTAAAAATTTACTTTTATGTATTCTAGGAGAAGTGTGTAAGATTCAAAGGGTCACTATGTGTTGTTGTCATCTACTGTGACTTTATTTGTGTTAATTATGCTCTGAATCTAAAATTTGGAGATTGTTCAGTGTTGTCTATAGATAAATTGATTATATGTGGAGTCTATTTGGATTACATATCACTTACAAAATCAAAACCATATCCTTCACAAGGAAATAAATAAGATCAAATTCAAAGGGAGGAAAAAGTGGAGAAGTGGGATATGGCTGAGTTATCCTTAAAAAAAACCCTTGTTAATTAAGTGTTGCCTACATAGTCTGAATAGACCTCAGGCTGATGTAGTTTTCCCTATGGCTAATATCATATATGAATGTAACTAATAATCTATATTATACTACTTGACAAAGCATTGCCCAACCTTAAATAAAATAGTGTTAGTTTTTCCAATGAATGTATCACTATAAAATAAATGTAGTAGGGTTATTTTTTGAATAGATAAGTGCTTTTAAATTTGCCTTTACAAGAGAGTGTTAGCTAATGTAGCCATAGGTTTGAAGTGAGACAATTGATTTGCTCTTACAATAAAATATGTTAATTATTTATGATAATCAACTTATTACCACATGTATTAAATCCATTAAGAAACATGTAATTTTGAAAAGTTAGCCATTAGAGTACTTAGACAACTCTGCACTAGTGGATAGGTGTGCACTATGTCCCTATCTTCCCAGTGCACACTTGTATAAAATGGATAGATTCTAGTGAAAATAGAATTAAAATTAATTATCTATTGATTAGGGATGAATAGGAATAAATTATGGAAGTTTGTAAGATGTTCTCAGTAATTATAAGACTTTAAAGAATTTCATATAGATAAATGGTTATCAAAATGGTGAGTTGTCCAAGCAAGGTAAAAATGTCAATAACTAGTACCATCAATTATTTATTTATTAAATTTTAGTGTCTATATTTCCCCTTATTATAGTGAATCAAAAATTACTAGAGTAAATGAAATATGATACTTGAGTGTGTATACACACTATGTCTTTATCATGGAGATGTGCATGCCCCCTTTTTATGTCATGTGGAGAAGTGTTGAATTGAGAGTAATCAAATCTCAATTTAAATAATTAGTGTAAATTATTGATTTATAAATATATGTGCTCTAACCCTCATAGATTACTCTATAATATGTGTGAAGATATGGGAACAACCAAAGTGGTTTGATAAAGTGAAACCAAAACACTAAGTGTCACTAAGCTCTCATGTGATCCACTTACTAAACTAAAAGAGAAGAGGTGGGAACTAGTACATGGATCACTAAAGGGAAACCAATATGTGGAGTTAACTAAGCTCAAACATGGTCTACTTACAAAAAATGAATCACATCATTGCAAATAGATCTATATTTGAACTGTAAATTCTTGAAAACTTGATATTTTATTTTTGAAAAAGAGAAAATCTAATTGTTTCAAACTATTAGCTTCGTCATGAATGTTTATCATGCCCCCTATATTGTATAGAGTTTCAAAATGTGATGTTTTGAAATTTTTTTGAATCCTTGTGATTATTTATGCACAAGTGTGTTTATGCTCAAGAAGTTAAATGAGTGAAGTGCATAAGTAAGTCAAATGCCCTCATGATCTAAAAATTATGTTTTTTACACATTGTAAACTATCATTTATGAAAATGTATTGATTTTAAAATCACATTGTTATTCCCCCTTTGAGATGGGGGATATTTCCTACAAATCACTTGTCTTAAATAAAAAGTGAGATCCTTTGTGAAATATATATAAGCATGTAATAGCATTTTCATATATTGAATTTGTATTGAAATTTTTTAGATGCAACATTTCAGCATTTGAAAAAGTTGTGTATTTTATTTTCATCATGTAAGTGTGATATAGCATTGTAGTATTGAATGAAGCATGTAAAAATTACAATTTGTTGCATAGGTATTGTAAACATATAATATTGAAAAGTGAAGCATTGAAGCACATAGATCATAAGTGCATGATTTATATCATAGCACCATAGATATATATGTAGATACATAGTATTGCATGATAACAATCATGCGACCATAGTAGTAAAATAGTAAAGATGTAAGCAAAGTCACACAATTATCATGAAAGAAGGCCTAGAGACCACATACAAGGGACATGTAAAACATCACATAGAGCGTTAAGAAATTTTTCATAGATGTAATGCATCGGGCCCAAAGTTTTAATACAAGGAACATGAAAATGTCATAAAATTATGGAAGTCCAAAAGGCCACATACACAAAGAATTATTGTGTCATACAAGTAAGGTGTATTTTGAATATAGGTGTATTTTGAATATACAAAAATCCAAGGGTTGCATATAATAAGTAGACAATTTTGAATCATGTTATGAAATTAAAATAAGCATATAATACTAGTATACATAAGATGAGGCTAGAATAGGCTAAGCATGTGTATCTATGTTTCAATTTAGCAAGTAGCATATTCACCAAGACATGTAAAGATAGAATCAAAATACTAAAACATGTATTTTTTTATAGCTCAACATGGAAAATAGGTTGTGGATAAATACATCCTAGAAGGTGTTTATATAGAATATTGCAATTCCCCTAATTAAACAAGGTTATTGGATGAATGACTTGACTAGCATCAAAACCATGTAAAAGTATGCCTTAACTTGAAACTTTATTGATATCTTAATGTTCATTTTGTTTTGTGTGTAAAAAACTATGTAAGAAGTCCCTATGGATATGTTATAGCTTAAATAAAAGAGCAAATATATACAAGTACAGGTGTGCAATAGGGATAGGCGCACAATGCATTGTTTCTTATCTATTGTAACTTTGTCCAGATTGACCATATATAAAAAAGTCTAATTAGGAAAGATTTTTCTATGTATGAAGATTGTTTTTCACTATGAAATTTATCCCATTACACACTTAGATACCTTGTGAGAAGTATTATGTATGTAAAATATGTTATGTATTGAAATAAAAAACTAGATGACATAAGCAAAAACATATCCAATAACATAAAAACATGCCCATAGGTCATGATTTTTTATTTTTTGTAAATATTTTAAAATTTTGGTATTTTTAGAATATATGAATGTTTTTTTAATTTTTATATATTCGAAAAGAGAAACATGTATAACTAAAAATTTGCCCCGGTTAGGAAAATAACATGGTTTAAAAATTAGAAGAAAGGTGGAGGGGGGAGATTCGAATAGCCCTCAACAAGGTGTTGAAGCAAAGAATGGAAAGGAGGAATGCATATGATATGCCCTTAATGTAAATTTAATATTGTAAGTATGGAAAGCATGGCCATGTAAGGTTATGTATAAGTAGGTAGATGTGAGAATGAAAAGTATATATGAGATCTTAAAGCATCTATAGATGTGCAATAATAAGTAAATGAGTTACCATGAAAGATATGTATATGGAAAGCTTAGTAAAATGGTTTTTTTGGGTTGTTCAAATGGGGTTGAATAAAATAAAGGATCGAGTGTCCCAAAGTGAATGGATAAAACCAATAACTAGAGGAAGTTAAGATTGGGTGTAAAATAATAAATAACCAAAAATGATGATCAACGAAGCTATATACAAGTAGGTACTAGGAAAGCATGCTTAACCAATTATTGAGGTAGAATAAATATCCCATGGAGTGCCTATATAAATATTTTATTCACCTTACCTAGGTTCTAATAAACCACCTAATTGAATAGGCCTTAGTTGTGCCAACATTTTTTATTTGTGTGCCATATTTACAATAGATATTCTAAATGAGGTATGCTAATCAGTTTGTTGAGTGATTTTAATTGTATTATATTTGTAAATTTTTACCATTTCACTATATTTATAAAATGTGAGGGAACCATAATTAGTAGTGAGTGTTTCACCCATTAATTTTTACCATGATCTCTCAAGGATTACATTATATTGTTGTAAAGTAGGATCAATATGAAAAAATGTAGGACATGATTTGGGACCCAATGTGACTAGTAGCATAATATATTCAGTGCAATCTATGGGACCTATAGCTTGATGGAGGTGTCATGTGTCATATCCAAGAGATTTTAAAAGAGTAATCCTACATATTTTTTCTTCTTGTAAGTGGGTAAATTCAACATTAGTACATTATTTTATATATGTGAGTGGATTTACCATGAGAGGATCCAAATAAGAAGCAAATTTATTTGGGGTGTCTTTTAGAATAAGATTCTTTGATTCTTTCATTGGATATCCTTTATTAATATATCATTATTTGAATAGATTACCATCTTGTTTTACTTTCAAATTTGTCCTTATGTGAGCTTGTATCAATTTGACCTACATTTTCTTATTATAGGATGAAATCATATTAAAAGTATGAATTAATAGAATGTGAAATATCCTATGATATAGTATTGAAATAATTTTTCACAACTTGTTGATCAATAATTTTTGCTTTACCATTGCCTTATAGAGGATAAATAGTCTTATATTCACCAAATCCAATAGATATAAATAATGAATGAGATATATTGTCATCTTTGTACATGGGATTGAAATATAATTTGCATATTTTCTATTTTTTTAACCTGTGTATTATCATCATCACTATTGTAATAATCTTATATTTTTCAATAAGAATCCTTTGCATTTACCAAGAATGGTAATGTGGTAATGGCCTCTATATAATATGTAATAGGTAATTTAAATTGTGCAGAGATGTGTTCTTGTTAAGAAGTTTCTTAAAGAGGATTCTCAATATCCTAAGGACTTGGACAATTTTTTTCAAAATCATGTATATTACTAGATTCACCACTTTATAAGTATTAATTTATGGAATAAGAATTGGGTGTTCAGGTGCATTTAAGGATACTTTATTGAATTGTGTGATTTTATAATATTTAAATAGTGTATCACCTAAAGTAATTGTATAATCATGTGAATCATATAGAAACTTGATGCACCTACAAATTGTATAAGGTATAACTCCCATAGCATGAATCAGATCCATTCAAATTTTGAACTTTGTGTTAGTGATGAGATTGAAAACCACTAATAGGTCCACAATAATTTCTAACTTATGACTCATGTTATGTAATTAATGTACACAACACAATAAAACCCTTGTCATTTACATTAATTGCTCATAATTGATTTGATACTGATGGGAGGAACTAATTAATTTACCCAATCCTAATAACCATCAAAAATTGAGTTACAAGTCTCATACTAAATAGGATCCTTGATTCTTAAATCCAAACATGCATTCAAATGATACATCACTTAAAAAATCTACATAACTAAAATATAATTATGAGTTTATTATAAAATAAATATGAGTGGAACCCATTGATATTCATGTTAGAGTCCACTTAAAAAGGCTTCTAATCATATCTCTCATATATACTACCCTTTCATAATCATAAAATGATATCCTCAATTCCAAACACTACTATTTTTATTGAATATATCATCTAGGTTGATATCACACTTAAATAAATAACAAGCATATCTGAAGCTAACATCTTGCATCGTGACCATTTTTATTTCCAATTATTAATCCTCAAAGAATAGTTCATGGTTTACAATATTAGCATGGTATCCTCACTCACATCATTGTATGAATTTATACTTATATGCAATGTTTAAGTGATTAGAGGGTAAGAATAAATAAATCCCTTCCTTTGTTTACACTAAATTATAACTCAACTTTTTAAGGTATTTGAACAATCACTTACACATTATGATTAAACTCATTCCTATCATTTAATATACATGGATATATACATTTTCATACACATATATAAGCATATATAATTATACCTATAATAAGAAGCACATGTTTCCCATGGAACACATAATTAAATCATAGCCTTATTGACAATTTCATAAGATTTGGCATAATATTAATATATACCAATAACTCTTTAAATGTCCCAAATTTTAATTATAATTTTTTTAAAGTACAAAAGGAGTACAAATTGTAAAACAAAAATTAGTCAATCTATATAAACATGATAATATAAAACACACAACTATTTATGTTTACAAAGACCTTGTATTCCCACTTCAGTGTCAAAATAAGAATATGATAACTCTACTTTTAAAAACCAATTTCATTTCCTACTCTAACTAAGATTCAAATTTATATTCATGAAATACATTTCAAACTTATTTGCAAACATGTGTGTGTTTGCACATGTGCACATACACACACACACACACACACACACACACACACACACACACACACACACACACACACACACACACACACAGAGATATATACATATACATATACATACATACACACACACATACATACATACATACATATATATATATATATATATATATATATATATATATATATCCTTAATCAAATATCTGAATTTACACATATATAGTTATAAGTACACTACTAAATATAGCATAATATAATAAAGGCAGATGTCTATCTAAGATTATATTTAATCTGAGTTTTCATAGGTTGAATGACATTCATATCAATTAGAAACCTCAATTAGACCTTTCCATATTGATTCACAAATACTGAATACTTTGAAACCAATTCAAAATAATCTCATAGCCTCAATACAACTCAATAAATAACCACAAAAACACTTTCGAATATGCAACCCTAATATTCTCTTAAAATAATGGACTAGCATTCAATATGTATAAGAACAATTATTTAAAAAGATGTACCTCTAAATCCTTCACAAAGTGAAACTATTTAAAGTCTTAATATTATCATTTAAATTTTATGAAAACATTTATAAATAACTAGTTCAATCCATAATTTAGAGAACATCTACCTCCCAAAAAATATCATTGAACCCATTCAATTATTTAATGACAGAAAATACATATTATTTCATCCATGACTAACCATAACACAAATCATAGAATTTGAAGAACAACTTAAAGTCACCTCCTTACATCCCATATGTATTTTTGGAATATATAATTACCATACCCTTGATTTAAAGTTGAGTCACAACTCAAATAAAAATGATACGACTAAGCACTCAACCTTGTTAACATTCTAGACTAAGACAACACAATATTCAGAGGTGAATACAATTATATTCATAGGAAAGAATGTCAACATCCAATATGAATGAAAATATGTATCAAGATACCACATGATCCAAGTAAATTAATTGAACATTTTATCTAGGATTTCTATTTTGCCATTCAATATAAGCAAGGCAAGTAATGGAAAATGTTATTCATCAAAGAATAACTAGGGTTTGAATCCTATTCATGAGTCTTTTTCAGACCACACAATCTTCTATTTACAACTATAATCCAAATGTCTTTGATAATAATTCATAGATTATAATAAATTTCCAAAGGAATACAACTGATAACTCTTATCACATAAATTCCAAACTACATACAAAACTACATAACCTAACACATAGAATTCATTCAATTTTTAATTTAATACACCTAGCTTAAGTTTATGTTATCATTCTAACAAATATAACTATTACTGGTATTAAATATACAAGTTTTCAAAATCATATCTAATTGATCATGCCAATTACTCATTATGTCAGTACAATTAATCACAAAATCCCTTAAGTACATCAAACTCAATAGAAGAGTCTTCAAATCTAAAACCCATGTAGATGCATAAGATAAGCCCAACCATGCAATAGGTTTACTATCCACCCCAACCATCAGTTAGAGATGGAAGCAAGAATCTAGAGACAAAACTATAATACACAGCTAAACAAAAATAGTGATACAACAATGGTTGACTAGTTTATAATATTTTCAAGAGTATAACTAATAACATAAGCTTAAATGAAGGCATGGTTTCATACCCAATAATCAAGAAAACACAAACAAAATAACACACCTAAATTAGGGTTTAAAACTTGAATTGAGCATGACTTAGAAAATAATCATTTTCAACTTGATCAAGCAACTTAAAAGTCTCTACATTTTATTCCAAGTTTACCCATTACCATATGAGGGTGAGTACAACTTATAGTCTAACCCTACTAGGTATCCTCAACTAAATGTAAACCCATAAACTATTTTCCAGGCCCATTCATGAATCCACATTTCCAGGCCATAAAATAATGTTTATATTCAATGAATGCAAGCACCCATTTTCATACTGAAACTTAAACTAAGCTAAGTTTCACACTCACTTGTTTTACATAGAAATATAATGCTAGAAAAGGCATGAATTACATGTCTTCTCCTCTTATTTTCTTTCTTCTCCCCTTTCTCTCCCCTTTTTTTCTTGACTTCATTTATCCTATTACCTTATAAAAATGGAATTTATGTTCAATATAACCCATATTTATACCAAATGGAACTCTCACTCCTACACTTCTACCATTTATGTAACACTCTGAGTTTACACTTAATTTTACCATTAAAGAGTTCCATTTTCAAAACCCTGGCCTTGTGCATGTCTCCATGTAAAAATGCATTGAGATTTTTCTAAAACCAAAATTATAACCCTAATATTTGTTTCCAATGTCAACCAATAACATCATTACCCTATTTGCCTTACCCAACCCCATTTCTTTACCATGGCATCAATTCAAGTCCTTTAAGACTTTAGGGTCTAGTCATGAAATCCATGACTTGAATTGTTTTGGCCATAGTCCTACCATGGACTACTAGAAAATAATTTAAAGCATAAGTTCATAGTTATAATTTCCCTTTAAGACTTTAATACAAGAATATAAACCTTAATTCTCTTAAAGTAAACTCTTCCTTTTAATGCCTCATATGATATTGGACTCTTAGCATTATAGTGTTTGCCCTACCTTTCCTAGTTTTATATTATAAGTGTATCATAGACCATAAAAAATCTTAAATGATAACCTTAGAAACATGTCAAGGGTCTTAAGACCTTCAACAAATTTTCAATGAATAATGGTACTTAGAATAAATCATGTTCTTACTTAGTTCTCAACAAGTTATTCAATTGAATTAAAAAAATAAAAGATAATCAACCAATAAAGGAAACATGTAGATAAATACCACATATAAAGGACCCATGCACTCACAATTGTAAACACACCAAGTAAAAATACTCAACTTGGGGAGATAAACATTGTTGCATCACTTTTATGATTTATCTATGTACCATACCTTTGTTACTATATCCATAGCTTTCAAATCCAACCTAGGCTTATTTGTAATGTATCTATAATTAATCCAACATAGGTATCAATAGTATTTGATAAAAAATTATCAATATATATATATTAGCATAAACTTATATATGAAACTACATGAATAATTAAATTTCATTTTTTAATAAATAATGTCATGTAAGCCTAATAATATATAAAATAAATTCCCACATAATAAAATAATGTTAAAATAGTTTCAAAAAATAGTCAAAGTCCATGCCCTAAGTAGGTGTGGTCATGACATCCACCCTCCCTTATAAATTACACCATCCTCAAGGCCTTAAAATAAATGAGGATAATACTACCAAAAAATATTTGCATCTTCCTAGGTAGCATTCCTGTCTCCCATTTATCCCATTGGACCAATACATGCTATAGTTTTCTTCTTTACAAGTCAAAGTTACATTGAACCATAATCTTTATGGGCTGTAATTGAATTTCTTATTCATCCTCCACATGAAAATTAATCTAATTTAGAACATGTGAGGGATATAAAACATATTTCCTTAGCAATGCTACATAAAAAACATCATGGATTTTAGACATAGAAGGAGGAAGATCAATATGATATGCCACTAGGTTGATCTTTTCCATTATGTAAAAATGTCCAACATAATGTGGTGCTAATTTAATATCCTTTCCAAACTTAATTGAACTTTTTTGAGGTCTTACTCTTAGAAATACCTTTTCCAAAAATTTAAATTCTTTATGTGATATTTTTAGATCTGCATAGCTTTTATGTAGATCAGAGGTAGCCTTTAATCTTTCTCTTATAACAAAACTTTACTCATCATGCTCTTGTAAAACTTCTAGACCTAAAAACACACAATTTTCCAAGTTATTCTAGCCCAAAGGAGTTCTACATTTTTTCCCATATAAGGTTTTGAATGGTGTCATCTTGATTACTAACTTGTATGTTTGATTATAAGTAAATTCTACCAAGTGTAGTAAATATTCCCACTTCTATTGTTGATACATGACACACATTCACATCATGTGCTCAATAATCATATTCAATCTTTCAGTATGTTTATCCATTTTTAGATGATAAACTAAACTAAAATTTAGCCTTGTACCAAAAACAACCATCATAATTTTCCAAAATTGAGAATTGAATAATTTATCTCTATCATATATGATCACTTTAGGTACACCATTAAGACATACCACTTCTCTTAAAAATATTTTTTCAAGGATGGTAGCATCATCTATGATATTACTAGTAATAAAATGAGCCACTTTAGTGAGTTTATCAATCACAACCAGAATTGAATCATGTTTCCTATGATATTTAATCAATTTTGTAATTAAATCCATAGATATAACAACTCATTTCCATTATGGAATGGTAAGAGGATAAATTAAGCCTCTAGGATGACCATACTTAGCTTTTACATGTTGGCATTCCAAGCACTTAGATACATAAGTAGCCACATATTTCTTTAGCCCATGCCATAAATATAACTCATTCAGCTCTTGTGTCATTTTATTAACACCAACATGTGTGTAATGAGTTACAACATGCACTTATTTTAACACTTGTTCCCTCATATTTCCTGAGTTTGGAATATAAATTTTACCTTTATGTCTAAACATACCATCTAAATCAACTAAAAAATTAGAATTAAAATCTACTATTTTAATTTTAGCATATATTTAAGGCACTCATACTCAAATTTATGTTGTGTTTACATAAAATTTATAAAATTAGAATGTAGAAAATAGATAGCATCAACGTAGGTCCACCTACCTAATGCATCAATCACTATATTCTCCTTTCCATTTACATAATCAATATTAGCATCAAAGTTATTGATAAATTCCAACCACCTTCTTTGCCTTACATTTAACTCATCTTGAGTGAACAAGTGCACAAGGCTATGATGGTCTAGTTTAGTCTTGAATTATTTCCATAATAGAAAATGTTTCTATTATTTTAAGGCATAAATAACAGAAAATAATTCTAAATTATGATTGGGATAATTCTACTCATGAGTTTTGAGCTTCCTAGACTCATAGGCAACCACCTTGCCATTTTGAGTCAAAATAACACCAATTCTCACCTTACAGGCATCAAACCATATTTCAGAGTTACCATTTAGATCTGGTATAGTACAAATAAAATTTATAGTTAACAAACATTTCATCTCTTGAAATTTTGATTCACTTAGGAGACTAATCAAATTTATTTCCCTTATTTTTCAAGGAAGTTATGGGGTGAACAATCTTTAAAAAGTTTTGCACAAACCTTCTGTAGTACCCAAAAATCCCCATGAAGCTTCTGCCTTCATGTACATTCTTAGGACTATCCACCCATTAATGAATGAAATATTTGTAGGATCTACCTTAAGTTTTTCTTTGGAATCACATGCCCTAAGTAGTGAATTTTAGATGGAAAGAAAGAGCACTTGGATAACTTTCCATATAATTTATGTTGCTTCAAATGTTGTAGCACCAGCCTTAAGTGATACTTATGTTCTTGTTCATTCTTAGAATATATTAGAATGTCATATAAAAATACCATCACAAATTTGTTAATAAAACCTTAAAATACATTATTCATTAAATTCATGAATGTTGGAAGAATATTTATTAGTATAATGGCATGACTAAAAATTCATAGTGTTTATATCTAGTTCTAAATGTAGTTTTATGGACATGTTCATCTTTGATATGGAGTTGATGATATCTCGATCGAAGATTTATATTTGAAAATATAGATGCCCCTTTCATCTATTTAAAAATATCATCTATGCAAGGAATAGGATACTTATTCTTGATTTTGAACTTATTGGGCATCATATTATCAATGCACAATCTGAGTGTCTCACCCTTCTTATTAAACACTATTGGAGCTCCCCATGGTGACACACTAAGACGTAACATACCCTTATCTAGTAACTCTTGTATTTGAACCGTATGTTCTCTTAAATTATCCATGTTCATCTGATAAGGTACCTTAAATGCAGGTATTATTCTAGGTATTACATCTATATAAAAATCAAATATCCTTTTTTAAGGTAACCCTAGCAATTTTTTTGGAAAAGCTTTCATAAATTTTACAAATTTGGGTAATCTTGGAGCATGGTGGTTGTTTCCTTAGCTATATCATTCAACTTGAGAGCATACAAATGACACTCCTTTCTAAACACTTTTCTAAGTTGTATGGTTGAAAGGATTTAGGGAGTTGAAGGGTTGTTGATCCCTTGAATAGCTATAATATTTCCTTCATCATTTAAGCATTAGACTCTTTTATTTGAGTAGTCTAACTTATCTTGATGTGCTTGTAACCAATCCATTCATAGTATAGTACAATATAATCCTAAAAGGGAAATGAATAGTTTCACACAAGTCTTACAATTTCACAAATTTATTTTAGCTTGCTCCAAACATTTATTAACAACTACCTTTCTTTTAGTGCCAAACTCAACTTTTCATCCTTATCTAAGTCTATCTAGTTTGATTTTACATTTAAATTCATTAATAAGAGAAATAAATCTATCTATTACTCTTAAACCAATTAAAATAGAGAAATAAAATCCAAAAATTATACCTCTTATCTTAATAGGTGTTGACTAAAATTCTACATTTATATTATTTACAGTCGTGTAGACTTTGTGATTATCCTTCAGCTTAGGATAGTCCTTATGGTAATGGTTGTCATTATATTCCTAGTAAGTTGTATTAGTCTTAGTTAGAAGAGGAATGGTGTTTACTTATGTGGTTGGTCCACATAAGTTATACTAATTATTGTTTTTAGCATCCTTCTTTACAAAATAATGTGAATTAAAACCCTTTTTACTCTAAAAATTACTATTTATAAATATAACTCTTCCCAGTAGACTTTTTGGAGTCATTCTTCTTGAAATTACTACTTACTATAGGTACTGAGGACTTACACTTTTCTTGATGCCTATTGTTCTGAAATTCTTATCTTGCCCTTTGTCAAGACTTCTCTTTTTCCTCAATATGGTGTGTTGAATCTAAGGCAACAGCTAATTTATTTGGGTTAGGCATGTTTACATCTTACATGGGTGTCTCATTTAACCCTATTTTTAACTTAATTACTTTATATTTTTCATATTTCATGTAATTAAAATGATGTGTGAGTCTAAAAAACTTGTTCTCATACCCAAAAACTATCATAGTTCCTTGTTCTAGCAGTTGAAACTTCATGGTTTTCTATTCTTTGTAGATACTATTTAGATACCATTTTTCTAAAATACTTTTCAAAAAAAATTAAAGAAATATTCATGGAATTATACCGTTTGATATCACATAGATGGTTCCACCATAAAGCTACATCACCTGCTAAATGGTCAGCTTTGATGCATGCTTTGATGTTAGAACTTGTATTATTCAGAGTGAAATACTTTTGTATGTTAATCATCCATGCCTTAACAAAATTTCCAATGGATTAACCAAAATATGTGGGAGGAGGAATCTTATTAAAATCCTTAATAATGGGATCTGTAACCTCTTTCCATGATGGATGTTCATGATTCATCCTTTCTTCCTTCCCTCCCTCTTGAAAGTTTTATAGGTGGGTCAATCCTTGACCTAGACCTTTCATTTATCCCTGAATGCTATGTAATGCACCTAAAACATCATGAATTATAGAATTTTGTTCCATAAAAACATTTTATTCAATATTTTATTGATTTATAGCATGGATTGTATTATATTCCACATCTATGTCAGCGTGATCATGATGATCTGGGTCATTACTATCAACTAAATCACTATAGAATTTAGAGGGTTTTGGGTTGATCTATTTATAACCATATTGACATATTAGACATGATTTATTAAATCAAAACATTCATAAATTTTTCTTATTCAACCTAATAAAGGCTCTGATACCAACTATCATAACCCCAAATTTTCCATAAAAACTAAAACTTAGAAAATAGTGATTATGATTGTACTATAAACTTTTGCCAACAAAAAATGTTGTTCTAGGATCAATGTAAATCCAGTTTATTAAATATAATCAATCATGGTTATACAAATAACATACATAACATCCTTTAAGAAATAAATTAATTTGTGAAAGATCAATTCCATTCAAATTTTAAACTCCATGTTAGTGATGAGATTAAAAACCACTAATAGATCCATATTCATACTATGTAATTAATGTACATAGGATATTAAAACCCTCAAACATTTACATTAGTTCCTTAAATTTTATTCAATAGTTATGGGAGGGATTAATTAATTACCTGATATTGATAACCATCAAAATCTAAGTTACAAGTCTCATACAAAATAGGATCCTTGAAACTTAAATTGAAACGTGCATTCAAATGAATATATCACTTAACAAATCTGCATAACTAGAATATAATTATGAGTTTATTATAAAATAAATATGAGTGGAACCCATCAATTTTCATGTCAAAGTCCAATTATGATGGCTTCCAATCATATCTCTCATATACACTTCCCTTACATAATCATAAAATGATAGCCTCAATTCTAAACATTATTATGTTTATCAAATACTATATATGTTTCTACATAAGTTTGAAATGTATTTAATTAATATAGATTTGAATCTTAATTGAGTAGGAAATTAAATTGGTTTCTAAAAGTAGAGTTTGTATATTCCTATTTTATCACTCAAGTGGGAATATGAGGTCTTCATAAATTGATATAATTTTGTGTTTTATATTATCATGTTTATATGGATTGACTAATTTTTAGATTAATATTTATAATCTTGTGTGTGTGTGTGTGTGTGTGTGTGTGTGTGTGTGTGTGTGTGTGTGTGTGTGTGTGTGTGTGTGTGTGTGTGTGTACACACACACACATATGTGTGTGTGTGTGTGTATGTATATATGTGTGTATATGTATATATATATGTATATATATGCATATATATGTATGTGTGTATATGTATATGTTTGTATATGTGTGTGTGTATACTTATGATTAATCAAATATTTGAATTTACACATATGTAGTTATAGGAAAACTACTAAAGATAGCATAATGCAAAAAAATCAGATGTCTGTCTAAGATTATAATCATAGTTGAATGACATTCATATCATATACAAACCTCAATTGGACCTTTCCATATTGATTCACAAATACCAAATACTTTGAAACAAATTAAAAATAATCTCATAACCCCAATATAACTTAGCAAACAACCACGACAACATTTCAAAATATGTAACCCCAATTTTCTTCCAAAATAGTTAACTATCATTCAATATGCATGATAATTATTCAACAAGATGTACCCTTGAATCCTTCACAAAGTGAAATCATTTCCACTCTTAATATTATCATTTTATACTTCTAAAAATTTTGATAAATAACTAGTTCAATCCACATATAAGAGAATATATACCTCCCAAAAAATATCATTGAACCCAATCAATCATTTAATGACAATCAGTTACTTATAAAATACATATTCATTCATCCATGACTAACCATAACACTTAAATCACAAATTGTGAAAAACAATTTACATTCACCTCTTTACATCCCATATAGATTTTTAGAATATATAAATATAATAACCTTGATATTATACTTATATTTAAGGAAAAGATGATTTAAATTTGAGTCAAAACTCAAATAAAATGCTAAGACCAGGTACTCAACCTTGTTAACATTCTAGACTAATACTTAACAAAATATTTCAAGTTGAATATAATTATATTCATAGGAAATAATGTCAACATCCAATATAAATGCAAATATGCAACAAGAAACCACATAAGACAAGTAAATTAATTGAACATTTTATCTAGGATTTCCATTTTTCCTATTCATCAAAGAATAACTAGGGTTTGAATCCTATTCATGAGTTTGAATCCTATTTATGAGTCCTTTTTATACCCCAAAATCTTTTATTAACAACTATAATCCAAATGTCTTATGATTATAATTCATAAATTAAAATAAATTTCCAAATGAATACAACTAAGAATTCTTATCACACAAATTCCAAACTTCAAACAAAACTTTGTAACCCAACACATAAAATTCATTAAGGTTTTAATTGAATGTTCCTAGCTTAAGTTCATGTTCTCATGCTAAAAATTACAACTGTTACTGATAATATACAAGTTTTTAAAATCATATCTAAATAATCATGCCAAGAAATCACTCTACTAGTAAAATTAAGCACAAAATCCCTTAGTCATAGCAAGCTCCACAGAATATTCTTTGTAAAGACAAAACCCATTCATATGCATAAGATAAACCCAGCCATGGAATAGGTTTCCCTATCCACCCTAACCATCAATTGGATAGAGAAGTAGGAACTTAGAGATAAAACTATAACACAAAGCTAAACTATAATAGTGATGAAACAATGGGTAACTAGTTTATAATATTTTCAAAGGTATAACTACCAACACAAGCTTAAACAAAGGCAAGGTTTCATACCCAAAAGTTAAGAAAACACAAAAAAAATAACACACTCAAATAAATTTTTAAAACCCAAATTAATCATGACTCAGAAAATAATCATTTTCAACTTGACCAAGTAACTTAAGAGTCTTTGCATTTTGTTCCAAGCATACTCATTGCCATTTGAAGACAAGTACAACTTATAGTCTAATCCTACTAGGTATCCTCGATCAAATATAAACCCATAAACTATTTTATATGATTATTCATGAATCCACATATCCAATCCATAAAATAATGTTTATATTCAACGAATGCAAGCACCCATTATCATACTACAACTTAAAGTAAGCCAAGTTTCACACTTGTTTTATGTATAAATATGATACCTTAAAAAGCATGACCTATATTTCTACTCCTCTTATTTTCTTTCTTCTCCCCTTTCTCTCACATTTTTTCTTGCCTTACCATCTCATAATACCTTATGGAAATGATAGTTACATTGAATGGAACCCATAGTTTTACCAAAAAGAACTCTGACTCCTACACTTCCACCATTTAAGCAACATTTTAAGTTTATACTTCACCATTAATGAGTTTTAGTTTCAAAACCTTGCCCTTATGCATGTCTCAATGTAAAAATACATTGAGATTTTTCCAAAACCAAAATTATAACCCTAATCTTTGTTTCCAAATTCAACCAATAACATCATTACCCTAGTTTCCTTACCCATCCCCTTTTTTTACCATGGTCTTGATTCAAGTCCTTTAAGACTTTAGGGTTTGATCATGCAAGCCATAAATTATATTGTTTTGGCCATAGTCCTACCATGTAATATTGGAAAACAATTTAAAACATGAGTTCATAGTTACAATGTCCCTTGGGGACTTTAATACAAGAATATAAACCTTAATTATTTTTAAGGAAACTCTTCCTTTTAATGCCTCATCTGATATTAGACTCTTAGCATTATAGCATTGGCCCTAAATTTCCTAGTATCATATTATATGTGTCAAAAACCATAATAGTTATTAAATTTGAACCTTATAAACATGTATCGTAAACCATAACAAATTTTCAATGAATAATGGTGCTTAGAATGAATCACATTTGTACTCAGTTCTCAACAAGTTGAGCAATTAAGTTAACAAAATAAAAGAAAATCAACCAACAAAGGCATTAGGCAAATAACTATGATACATAAAGGACCCATGCACTCATAATTTCAATCATACCAAGTAAAAAGACTCAATTTTGGGAGATAGACATTGTTGCATCACTTTTACAATTTACATGTGTACCATACCTTTGTTATTAGATCCACATTTTTCAAATCTAACCTACATTTTTATGTAATGTACCTAAAATCAATCCAACATAAGTATCAATAATATCTAATAAAAAACTATAAATACATATATTAGCATACACTTATATATGGAATTGCATGAATAATTAAATTTCATTTTTTAATAAATAATCTCTTATAATATTCCTAATGTTTGTGATAAATCTCCACATATAAAATAATGTTGAAATTATTTTAATAAATAGTCAAATTCCATATGTTGGGTAGGTGTGGTCATGATAGGAAGTTAGATATGGTTGATTTATCCTCAACAAATCCCTTATTGACTGAGTTATGCATAAATAATCTAAATGGACCTTAGGTCGATGTAGTTCTCCCTATGGGAAAGATCATATATGAATGCAAATAATAATTTTTATTAAAATGTTTTACAAATTATGACCTCAACCTATGATAAAAAAATGTTGTCTTGGCCAATGATTTTATTACTATAACATAAATGCAATAGCACTCTTTATTGAATAGATAAGTGATTTTGAATTTGACTTTGCAAGAGAGTGTTAGTTAATGTAATTGGGGGTTTGAAGTGAGACACTTTATGTGTTATTTTATGAGAATATTTGAATTATTTTTTATAATTGACATATTTTCATTTACAATAAATGCATTAATAAGCATGTCATTTTGAAAAGTTAGTCATTATATCACTATAGACAGTGCATCCGTATTTTCCTAGTGTGATTTTTTCTAGGATGGACAAAGGATTGTGAAATTGGAATGAAAATGAAGTATCTATTGATTAGGGATGAATATGAATAAATTATGGAAGTCTATAATATGTTCTCAATAACTACAAGACATTTAAGGCTTTCATATAGATAAATGGTTATTGGAATAGCAAGTTGGCGATGTAAGTTAAAAAAGTCAAGAACTAGTATTGTCAAGCATTTATTTATCAAATTCAAGTATCTACAACCACTGTTCATAAACACCCATATTTTTATTTCATAGATTTCTTTCACTCCCAACCTTAGCTAAGTTTTTTCACTGAAAGATAAGGCAATGGTTGAGAGTATTATTTTCCCCCACTTATAATCAGTAATATTCTTTTATGGTAAAATTATCATATTATATCTTCATGTATTCATTCACATTTTCACATTTCTTTATGATGATGATTCTTACCTACTTGTCATTATATCATCTTCCTTTAAATTTTTTTTATGATGGAGACAATCCAATCATTATATTATCATTTCTATCATTCTTTAACCTTCACTATCCTTTAGGGATTACTAAGGTTAGTTTTAATATTATTCTCATTTATAAGGTACAATCATAGGAGTCCTTAGATATTGTGGTCTTTAGGTTATCTTCTCTATCCACTAAGTGTAAGCTCTCTTGTGATAGTAAAATTTAGCACCCATGTTTATTTTTTCCAAATATGTATGGAGGAGGAAAATTATAAAAAACAAAATGAGTTAAAATCTATATCATAAAGAAAAGGTAAACGTTAAAAGGTAATAATATCACAAAAGTTAGATCTCCTAAAAATACATGATCCTTGTTAGGCAAATCTCATATCTTAGTCAAAGTTTAAACTCCATGGTTAGCATTATGATAAAGTCAAGGTATATTGGGTTGTGGTAAGCCAATATACTAGGGTATGAGGTCACATTATATCATTACATTAGTACATATTCATATATATTAGTGTCACCTATATTTTCACATAAGTACCCAGTCTTTGTAGTAGACTAATATCTCTATAAGGAGTCCTAAGGAATGGGGAGCACATAGTGGGAAGGTAGGATCCTTTTAATTTAAATGCATAATAGCTTTCATGGGATGATATTTATACTTCACTAGTTATCCCAAGATTATGTTTCTAAGTAGTATTCTCTAGGGCCATTGATGTTGAAAACCCTTAGTCTTGCCAACTTGATTCAAGTGTCTTGTTTCTCATAAAGATCATGTTTTTTCCTTGATACTTATCTCTTTCCCCTTTACTCCATTACATTTAACCTTGATAAGGTTTGATTCTAACTCTTTTTCATTTTTTTGTACTTCCTATTCTCCATCTCTTTTAACATGGTAGTAATATGGAAGTTTTAGTCTTTTCATTTCATAATAGAAGTGAAATGGATTGAGTTTGACTAACCTTGGTCAATCTCCATTGAATGATAAGTGTTGTGAATACACATAATATTTTTCACTTTATCATTTATCATTGAAATGTTATGCTTATTAAAAATGACATCTAATATCTTTATATATACGAATCTAACTCCTAAAAGTGACCTATCAAATATGTTGATTGACTTGATTTAAATTGATTTAGTATAACAATTTGGAGTGAAAATATTACTATGTCAACTAAGGCTAAGTATAGAAGGCCATAAAACCATATCTAATTGGGTTGATATAGTTTAAAATAGACCATACGAAACCAAATTACTATGTTAGCCATGGTTGATATAATATAAAACAACAAGCTATAACAAAACTAACACAAAATTAGTGATTTAGTTGGGAAAAAGTGCAAAACCATAATATGACAAAAGAAATGAAAAGAGCACCAAAGAAGGTTGAATGACCAGATATAATGATAATGAATGTAAACATGTATAATATGTGATCATATGACAATATTTCATAGATTACCACCATCCAACCCATGAGATTGAAATTTTGTTAAATGGAATTTAGATATGTAATTATAACAAAATCTACTCAATATACCATCTACTAGTAAAATCTAGAGCCAATAGGATAATAAATGCAAATATGAATGAACATTCATAGCAGTATTAGATCATAAAGCTAAGTGTTTTAAATAAATATCAAAATAAGAAAAATATTATATGCTTATGGATAATGGATTACTTACAAGTAGAATAAAATTCTCATCATGATATTAGCTTGATCAATGACTTAGATTGTATGGATTAGTTTGATTCAAGATTAAGATGATAGCATGGACTAATTTCTCATGGATTTTTCTCATCATTTTGAATGGAGAAAGTATGGCTTAAATAGGCAAGCGAGGGATATTTTTCAATGAATTAGAAATTCATTGGAAGCCTCTAAAGAAGAAGACTCTAAAAAGGAAGGAGGGAATTCTAAAGAATTTAAAATTTCTTGGAATTCTCTAGAAATGGAGAACTCTAGATTATGTTGAGGATGAGAGAAACTTATAGAGAGTAGAAGTCTCTAGGCTTGGGTTAGGACTAAATGAGGATTAAAAGGGGATTAGGTAAGGATTAGTGACTAGGCTTTTAGGAAAGCCTAGTTATAGGTAGGTAGTAAGGGTAAGTGAGGACTGGAATTTTAAATTATATTATAATGGACAAGTGGGGTTAGGATAAGATTAGTTGATAAATACTACATGATTATAATAATTAATTAATTTTTAGGATGAGGTAAGATTTTTAGGTGAATATGTAATTAGTGGGGAATTAGGCTAATGACTAAGAAGGGGTTAGTAGGAATAAATTAGACATAATTAGATGGGTTTAGATGAGATAGAAAATTAATAAATGAAATTAGAAATAAAGAGAAGCAAGAAAATTTAAGTGTATACATTTTTCCCCTCTTTGAAAGGGCATTATGAGTGGAAAAATTAGAGGGAATAATGGTCTTTTAAATAATAAAGACACTGATGGATGAATGTTTTTAAAATATTTTGGTGGACACATGATTCTCCTTAAAGGGTACATGTGAGGAGGAAGGAGTCATATTACCACTCAAAAGAAGAAATGAGTAGAGGGTTGGATGAATTTATAAGGGGATAGGATGCAAGATGTGGGACTGATGATGAAGAAAATGAACTCAACATGATCAGTGAGCTATAAATTGATGATGCCCCTAGAAAATACCTATGTACAAGGAGTGGAAATGACTATGTCATGGTTTTTGACACATCCTAAGGGGGATCAATTGTAACATGATGATGATAAGACAAAAGGTTGAAATATTTCAATATACCCCAAGTAATGACATATGCTAGGGAGAGCTACAGACCAAGATGATAAAAGTCATGAGATTTTGACATATCCCAATCAAGGATGCACACTAGGGAGATATATATATATATATATATATATATATATATATATATATATATATATATACTAAGATGATAAATGCCACAAGATTTTGGCATATCCTAAGAAAGGACACATGCAAGGGAGAGATATAAGCCAAGATAAGATAATTATTTGATAAGATTAATGATGATTTTATCTAAAAGTTGAATTCAAGAGATATGATGAAGGTGATGAGAGAGAAGAAAGAATATGATCAAGTGACTCAAAGATGAAGGGGAAGAATTGGACTACATTGCATTGAATCAATGAGCCTTAATATGATTAATAGTGATAATCCCCCTAGAAATGAGACATGCAAGGATCAAGAGATAATAAAAAACTTATGGTCCTAATAATGCCCCAATTAAAGGAGGAAATCATAAACTTTAAATGATGAATTGAGCAATCAATGATAATGATTTATAATGATTGGGGATATGGTTTTAGGGATGGTGATTAATCAATAAATTGATTGATTAATTATTTATATTATAGCTCAAGTATTTGAATAATGCAATACTTTAGGATAATGAGGGACAAGAGAGATGTTATGATGAATGATGGGGAAAGAGGAGATAGTGGCTGACTGACCTCAGGAACACCATGTGACTGAGTGTTGCCTATATAGTTTGAAAATACATCAAGCTAATGTAGTTTAAACTAGATGATAGATGACAAGATAGACTAAAAGAAGAGGATGATAATGAGTTTTAGGCATGTTAGTTGTTAGATATATGATACAACTTAGATGTTATATATGAAGATAAATAACTAATAAAAATGATTGGATATAAGATGTTAGATGTTATTACATGTGGTTAGGTTATATGGGTTAATACATGATTGACTGGTGGATATAGGCTTGATGACTAGATGGTTAGGTGGATTGAGGATTAAGTGGGTGGTAGAAGATAGAAGGAATGATGAGTGTAGTTTATTTTCAATCCATCACTATTGTGACAAGTATCATCATAGTCTAATCAATTCTATGTAAATATAGCACTAGGCAGTATGCCCCATGATATAAGTATGACCAAGAGGACATTATCCAAAGTGTATAATTATAAAAGGGGTAAATATCAAACTTTACATCATTGAGGGCACCTAAAAGCATCATTATAACTTTTGGTGTCCTCATATCATCCTTGTTTATTACACAATAGACAAAAACATACATGCTACAATAAAGATTGAAATAAGATATATATATATATATATATATAAACATTTACAGATAAATGAATATAGATAAAAATAATAAAAACATGAAGATCATACAAATAACACACACAAATATATACATAGAGATGCATTGTGATTAATGTCTTGTATGTTATCTTGATGAGAGTTTATGGAATGATTGATCAGGTTATGACTTGGACTAAGTTGGTTGTGATGAAAATGTTGTGAATTTGGATTAAGTATAGATACTTTGATAAGGTATGGACTTGTCGTATACTAGGGACTACGATTAGGATAAGATTGTATAAGACATAAGACAAGACAACTAGGATGTTGAGACAAGGAAAGATGACAAAATGATATGATTGTTAGGACATATGATGAGGTAGGATGATAATGAGATAGACAACTTAAGACATAGGATAAGATGATTAGGATACTCAAGACATAAGACAAGATAACTTAGAGGTTTTGAGCTTTTTTGGATTTTATGATTTTTAGGGTTTTTGGAATATGTATGTACACTATACAAAAGTGGGGGTTACTAAAAAAGGGAATACAAATCCTAGTAACTATGATAAGGATAGATGAAATTTTGGATGGGACAATAAAAAGATGAGGGTGATGCTGAAAATGGAATGAGGACCAATGAGGAATGGACTAGGGATCCACATCATGAAGGAACTAAATGTCTAGTTTTCCAAGTGTTATGTGGAGGATACACCAAGATGATTCTAGAACATTTCCCTAGACACATTACACTCCCTTAAGAAGGTCAAGATGGGAAGGAATGATGGACATAATTGGATATAAGATATGATGGTAGATTATGGGTAGGAACAATAGATAGAGGGATAAGATAGGCAAGGATTACATAGATGGGATTGATAAGGGATAGGTTTTTCTCCCAAGTGTTGAGGTATAATGTGGATAATAGATTATTTTATCATGAAACCAAAAACTATTTTTCATCATGTTACTTTCCCAAGGTGACAAAATACTAGTTTTTACCATTAGCTAAGAAAAAAATTTACTTTTGACATCTCAATTTATTGGATATGGGTGTGAGATACAGGAATGTTGACATTTATGTGATCTTCATCCAATTCCCATTCTAAAGAGATGTGATGATAAGACAATGTTATCATTGTTATATGTATTGATGCTATAGTGATCTTCATTAACTCTTGATTTATCACCCTCTAGACATCTCATATAGGTGTGTTTTTAACCCCTATGAGAGATGATGTTGCAGAAGGATTTGAGGTATGGTATAGATGGGATTATGTCCTAATTTTAATGGTGGGGTAAAGGATGTGAATGAGTGATATGGTTATTATGGATAATGTGACTATAAATGGAGCATAAATTAGGTTAAAAAATTGCACACACCATTTGATATAGTAGAGGGGACATTTTTATTTTGTGTCGTATACTAAATGAGGTTAAGGGATCCAAGGCTTTCTGACTTATTTTCTCTTTGATCTAAATATTAATAATATTGTCGACCATATTGCTATTAATTTTGAAATATTCTTGACTTGTTGATATTTTAATTGGATTTTCATTACCCCTAACACATGAATTTGTGCTTCACCTAATTAATTTGATATTTAACTTGATATATGATGATTATTTCAAATTTGATGTTCCCTTAGCACCTCAAGGATATTTTTACTAGGGGATGGCACTTTTTTGACTTGGTAAATTATGAATATCTTCTTGACTTTAATTAATTACATTTTGATGATAATAAACTTGATTACTTGGATTGATGAATTAATTATTGGTTTAGATCCTTGTAGATTTAGCACATGAGATTGCATGTTTAAGGGAATATAATGATGTGTGTTCTTGGTTATCCCATTCAGCAAATAGGATGGAGGAATTTTTAACAATATATGGATGATTATGGATGTGTGGTGAAAGTGGTGGATTAAAGGGATGATTTAAATCATAGTCTTTATAAAATCTACTGGGATACCCAACATCAACATTGAGTCATATTTAAGATTATTTGTAGAATTAACATCTAAAGTTGAGTCATATCTAGCTTGATTATCTTTGATTGATAAAGCATCCAAGAATTGTGTTCTAATTTCATCATCCTAAGATAGATCAAGTGTCATACCTTCTAATTGGACAAAATTCAAATTAGATACATCCTAAAATAGATAGGTGTCAACATGACTTCATTATCTATAAGGGATGATGATTCTAATGTGGATTCTAGTTAATATGCTAATGTTGGATATGATCCTAACCATTATGATGCTAACTTTTATAGAGATGTTTATGAATTGATGTCACCAATAGATTATTTTTTGATAGTAACCATAAATATGACATTTTTGATAGCATCATTTTCTATAAGTACCTTTTTTACTTTGGGTTTATAAATGGAAGTCTTATGATTAATGGATTTATGAAAATATGGGATTCAAGATGGATGGGATATACGGATGGTTGTAGCATGAAGAGAATTTGGGCCATGACCTTAGTTGATAAGGGAATAATCTTGATCATAATTATGAAGCACTTCTTGGCATACCCATTTTTACACATTCATATTCATGGATGCATTGGATTCACCCTTAATTTCAATGTCACCATTATCAATTAAGTTTTGGACATAATCTCTAAAAGGGTGACATCTATTAATAGAATACCTTGGGAATTTATGGTATTGATAAAATTATTCTGCTCGTACCATGAGGGAATATGCTTGGACAAATATAAAGGTCTTGTTTTTAGGTAGACAATCATTCATATGGCCTCTAGTTTCTAAAATTGGGCTTCTATAGATATTGGGAGCGGGGTATATTATTTATCTATAATGTTGGATGTGAAAGTGTTAGATTTAGGAGTGGAAGAATGTGATGGTCATATCATGATATTTTGGGATGGTGGTGTGTGATATTATTTAGGAGATGAACAATAATTAGATGAGTTTGATAATCTAGGCTTCCCTTTACTATTAGGATAGGGGATTTGTGATAGACTGTGACTAGTAAATGGAGGATTTGACTGTGGATGGGTATGAATTGGAGGTAATATTATTTTAATGGGTTCAAGGCTTATGAGAAGTTGGGCACCCATTTATAAGATCCATGATAGGATTTAATCCTTGTATGAAATATTATATTTATTAAATAAGGCAATCTATTTATTAGTATAATGACTAGGAAGGTCATGACAAGGACTAGGACTAATGGATGGGGGATCATAATGGTATTGGCTATCACATAAATTGGATGTGAATAAGGGTTGATGAGGCACTTATTTGGTAGGTGACCTTAGTTGTAGGGGTTTTTAATCATTTTTAAGATGAGAACCTATATCTAATAGCCATAAAATAATCTCATCCTTATTAGCAAAGATATATTCATGAAATAGGGCAAACTCATCACTTGCATATTTGGGGATGTTATGACTATGGTTATGATGAATGGAGAATGGGACTACTTGTGGTGGGTTAGAATGTGGTCTAGGTTTAGATAGAGATTATTGATGCATAAGTATATGGTATGTTACTTTAGTCTTGATGGTATTAAGGTCTGTAGGTAGGCGGGCACCAATTAATAAGACCCACAAAAGGATCTTGTATTTCTTGGAAAATAAGTATTATTCCATGAGAATTGGATCCAAATCCATGTGGGTATATGATGAATGAAATGTAGTCAAATTATTAAAGGCAGATGATGTGAATTTATATTAGGTCTTGGATAAAAATATGGTCCTTGGAAAAAGCAAGTTGAAATGATTAAACTAATATAATAGGTAATGTTAAGGATGAGATAAACTAAGTAGATTATCATATCAAACTAGGATCAAATTTCAAACTGATAGTATGATAGGTGTTAATGATATATCAACAATGCCTTATCTTCAAGCTAGTAAAAGGATGGGGATTGGACTAGTGCCTAGATTCAAACTAGTGAGATGATGATTATATGGGTACTAGCTATAAATGGGCAAGATGACTAGATTAGAGATGATTGGATTAAGGATTATTAGATGATAAATGGAAATTAATAAAGTGATAGGGTTTTAATAGGGTATTGATTGAGTATGAGCTATGATAAAGTGATAGGTGGTGGACTAAATTATGAATATAGTGATAGGATGATATGGATGGATAATATAAGGGATAGCTCAAATCTTAGACCAATTTTCTCAAGGTGTGATGGATAGAATATTATGTGATGAAGAGAAAATGGGAATAAATAGAAGGATCAAAGATGATCAGTTTGAGATCAGGACAATTATATAAGGGTGGTAATGTAATGATGATTAAGGCTAAGATTAATGATGTGGGAAGGGTGGTATGACATGAGATGAGATAATGATGAGACAATATGTGATGATGGATAAGGTAAAATTATACTAGATGATAAGAATAAATATGGGTTAATAAGGGTATGACTAGGCAAGGTAGCATAAGATAAAATGAACAAGGATATATAAGATAGGTTGTTTAAGATGAGATAACATGTATAAATATAATTAGGGATGTACAAGATAAGGATGGTTATATAAGATGATCAAGAAAAAATGAGCATATATGAATAAGTTAAGATGGTATAGCTAGGACAAGATAGGATAAAAAAATATGATTAGGATTAAGGATTAGGATTTGTGATAAGATGTAATGTAGGGATGACTAAGGATGGGTATGACTATGATTAGTCAAGACTAGACATCATATGACCAAGATGTAAGAGGTAAGGGAAAGTTATGGTGTAACTAAGATGGAATAAAATTAGATTATAAGACTAACCATAGTGTAAATAAAGGTATGACTAAGAATATATGGACAAATATGAGAAGGATGATGAGGTGAGGATGAGAAGATAATAGTCAATCCAAGAATGTACAAGTTTCAAATAAAGGATATACAAGATGATGATGTAATTCCTAGATATCCATGTATAGGCTTGGGTGAAAGGCTAACTTGTCTCATAAATAACATTGATCGATCACAACACACACCAAATTAAGTAAATCATAAACTTAAGATTAGTAAATTGATTGGGAGTGTAACTCAATGACTACACTATCTAATGGCTTTGTGGGTGAGGCTATAGGTTGGTGACGCATTATTAAATCTTCCAAACCCTCTCAACCCCATTTTCACTTGGAGATCACTATGGCGGTTGATATTAGCCCTAGTAGCAAGTCACCTATAATGGTTGAAAGGTCTTATGCTAGGATATACATGATTTCTAAGGGTGTCCCTGATATATATTAGGTATGTGGGGCTCAACTTTGTATAAGGTGTTATCTAATGCTTCAGTTAGAGAGATAACTCTTTCCCTTCATGGAATACCTATATGGGGTAAACCATTTAGCCTAAAGATAGCTCTCCCTCTTATTTAGACTCTACCAGGACATAGATTATGGATTTATGCATGGTGTTGAAATCCATAATCACAATTCCCCTAGGACTATGGCAAGTGAATGGGAATCACTTTGACCTCATGTTGTTTTATAAAAAATAAAAATGATAGGGTTTAATATTGGTTTTTGATCTTCTAAGACTCACTGCTAAGATGTAAGGAGGAGAGCATACACCACTATAGCCCTCAGGTATAAACAAGTAGATAAAAAAGTTGATTAACCAATTAATAAAGTGTGATATATATAAAATATATATCTAATTTTTAAAATGACAAAATATTTGATAGGCATCTTGTAAATTAATTAATTATTCAAATGATTAGTAGTTTCTATTTGGTAGTCTTGAGGGGAAACCTGCAAGATAATAAGCTAGACAAAGACAAAATATGACATCCAAGATAAGTGGTTAGTAACTTGATATTTAAAATCAAGTGAGACAAAACTGCCATCAAATTTTCCCCTATAAAATTATAAGTCAAATGTTAGTCTAATAAGCCTTAGTAAAAACACATAAAAAATCATGATTTTGCACTATAATTTTTTTTTTGAATGAGGGATCACAACATGGGGGTCTGGGGGCAGTAGCTCCCAGCAAGGTCAAGCAGCAATTCCCCTTGGAATTTTAAGGGGAATATCCCCTTACAATATCCAAGGGTATCACCCTTGATGCCAAACATAATTTGGGACTCGCAAAACCCTTAGAATGACTCAAAATTCACTAAAAATGGTCTCAAAAATGCATTTAAAAGAGAATTTTTAAAGAAAAATAAAGAGCAAAATTTCTACTGGTTTGATCAAAATTGTAGATACATAGTCAGTTATCAATCAAAATCACTTCCAGAGAGTTAAAATTTCTTCTAATAAGTCAAAATAACATATAAGGATAATTAATTTTGAACACAACTAGTAAACCATCAGGATTACTAGGCAGTTAGTCAAAATTGCTTATTAGATGTGCAAAATCATGACTGTAAATAAGTGGTATTGTAAAACTACAAATATAAATAAGTAATATTTCAAAACCACAACTACAAATATGCAATCATGTAAAATCATAGATCACAATTAAAATCATAAATTTGGTATTGCCAAAAAATCAAAATGACTATCTACCAAAATCATGATTTAGAGTAACTCGATAATTATGATATTGCATATGATATATACAATCCTATATTTACCAACATAATTTGACCAAAGAATTGAGACAATTTTAATCAGGGTATACAATTCACTAAGAACACCAAGTATTGATTAGATTTATGATTAACAGTCTTAAGATTATGAGTTTTTGATTAATTAGATAACATCATGAAAATCCAATATTATAACATATGTGCAATATCACTAATTATATTTGAGATTTTTGGTGTAAATATTCCTCCTCCTATAAAAAATCCTACAAAATCATGTGGTTATATTCATCTATGGATCAATCAGAACAATGTGGGCTATCAAAGGATATTAGAAAGAGAAATTTTTTTTTGCATAGTTTAAATAGACCTCAATATAATTTAAAACCATGACTATGATATATGTGATAAACCTCCCCAAAATATTTCCTCATCTCTGCAAAATAAATTTATGTACAAAAATATATATGAGAGAGATCAGAATTATTAGGCAATTCAACCAAAATCCTAATATACATGTTTTGTAGTCATAAAACAAAATTGTAAGTGACTAAAGAAAAATCATAGGTCAAATTCAATATCATAACTATAAAATTAAAATCACTTATGCTAGTCAAAATCACAAATACTAATAAGTGATTTTGATAAATTACAACTAGACTATTCAAAATTGCAACTTCATATTCAAAATTATAACTACATATTAAAAATTGTAACTATAACTTCAATATCACAACTGTCGATAAGTGATTTTGACTAAATAAAATTAAATGACTAAGTCAACCTAATATATAGAGGTTAAGGTGGTGGTTTGATGCAAAATCATGACCATCAAGGTCAAAATGGCTTGTGAAAATCACCTTTTGTAAAGTAAAATTGCCTTTCACTTGGAGGATGAGATTTTTGAAATTTTAATCCCAAAATGTGTCCTAAATATTTCTTGTAAGCTTCAAAATCACACTTCACACACAATATTATCAAAAATTAGGGATCCCATTGTGGTCACCAAATGAGATATATAAATTTTGAGCAATGGAATTTTGATATGCAATTATATCAAAATCTACTCAAAATACCAACCCACTAGTAAAATCTAGAGCCAATAGGATCAAAAATGTAAAGATGAATGAGCATTCATATCAATATTAGATCTTAAATCTAATTGATCTAAATCAAGATCAAAACAAGAAAAATATTAGATGCTTATGGATAGTGGATTGCTTACCAATTATACTCAAAGCATGATATTAGCTTGATCAATGACTTGGATTGCATAGATTAGTTTAATTCAAGACTAAGATGATAGTATGGACTTATTTATCATGGAATTTTATCATTTTTTGGAATGGAGGTAAGCATGGTTTAAATATGCAAGAGAGGGAGATTTTCTAATGAATTAAAATTTCATTTGAAGCATCTAGAGAAGACTCTATAATGGAAAGAGGGAATTATAAGGAATTTAAAATTCATTAAAATTATCTAGAAATAGGCAACTCTATAGAATGTTAAGGATGAGAGAAAATTATAGAGAGTATAATCCTTGAGGTTCATGTTAGTACCAAATGAGGATTATAATGGTATTAGGTAAGGATTAGTGACTAGGCTTGTAGGAAAGCCTAGTAGTAGGTAGGTAGTAGGGGTAGGTGAGGATTGGGATTTTAAATTCTAATATAATAGACAAGTGTGGTTAGGATAAGATTAGTTGACAAATACTACATGATTTTAATAATTAATTAATTTATGGAATGAGGTAAGCTTAGTAGGTGAATATAAAATTAGTGGGGAATTAGGCTAATGACTAGGAAGGGGATAGTAAAAATAAATTAGAAATAATTTTACGAGATTAGATGAGATATAAAATTAATAAATTAAATTAGTGATATAGAGAAGTGAGTAAATTTAATTGTATACATATTGGTATACATCTCTCTCTAGCATGCATCCTTGCTTGGGATATGTCAAAGCTTGTCGCCTTTATCATCTTGGTCTGTAGCTCTCCTTAGCATGTGTCTTTCTCTAGGATATCTCAAAATCTTGTAGCCTTTTATCTTATCATCAGCATGTTATGGTTTCTTCCCCCTTGGGATGTGTCAAAAACCATGATACATTCATTTCAACTCCCTATGTATAGGTCTTTATTAGGGGCATCATCACTTTGTAGCTCATTACTCATGTTGAGTTCATTTTCTTCATCATCAATTCTATGTCTTGCATCCCATCCCCTTCTAAATTTGTCCATCCTACCATTTGTTTCTTATTTTTGAGTGGCCATCTAACTCCTTCATCCCCACATGTCCCCTCGAGAGGATATCAAGTGTCTACTAACATCATTTACTAACATTCATCCATGAGTGTCTTTCTTCTTTGAATACCATTACTCCCTCTAGTTAATTTAGTCACAATGCCCTTTAAAAGAGGTGAAAAATGTATTCATCATAATTTTATCTCCTTCAAATTGTTAATTATATCACTATTCCTATCTAATTTCATCTAATAATCCATTAATTAACTCCTCGTATCATTATTATACCTAACATATCCCATTTAACCCCATCCTAGCCAATTATCTAAGTCCCTTATCCATATTTCATATCCCACATATATCCTACCTATTATTAATCCCCTCATTTCTCCTCTTATTAACATCCCATTTGCTTAAAAACTCTTCTCATTCCCATTTATGAATTTTAAATTCACAAAATCCTACCTATTCCCTAGGTTTTTCTACAAACCTACACACTAGCCATGACATCACTATCCACTTATCTCACCTAATCCTCTCCTTATCACATAATCACCACCTAAATCCCCTCTAATCATTATTAACAACTAACATGGATTATAGAATTATCTAATTCTATAATCCTCCTCCATTTTGACCTTTTTCTCTAGAAACCTCTAAATCTAGAGGATTCCAAGGAATTTTTAAATCCTTTTAATTCTTCCTCCTTCCTCTATTTAAATCATCCACCTTAATTAGAAAATACATTAATAAAATCCATTAATCCCTTCATCAAGCTATCAATTAATCCATAAATCCATGTTATCAAAGTCTTTTGATCAAGTTAATATCATGCTAAAAATTTGAGTCTGTAAGCAATCCATAAGCATTTGATCATTTTAGTATCTTTAATATTGTTTGGATAATTTATCTTTAGATTTATAATGTTGGTTTTTAATGTTTATTTGTGTGCATTATGATCTATTGGCTCTAAACATATGAATTAGATTGATATTTTGACTAGTTTTGGTTAAATTTGCATGTCCAAATTCTCATTGCTCAAATTTATCATCTCACACAACCCAATCTCAATCCTAATGCACTCTTTATGATGTGCACTTAGGGAGATTGATTTTTTGATAAGTCTTATAATAAAAACTATCAATATCTAAAAATATATAAGTGTATATAGTATGTTTATATTCTTATGATCTTAAGGTTTGATAGCTCTAAATTAACAAACCAGTTATATATCGATAAAATTCCTAAACTATGGAATGAATAAAAAAAATATGCCATAATTTATTTTGTTTTGTTTAAAGGTTATTTATCTAGCCATAATTTATTACCTTGAATGCCTTTATTTGCTAAACCGCCTTCATCCTTATTGTTTCCTATAATTCTCATGTTGATTAGTATTTAGAGAAACTAACTCATCATTAGTTAATTATTGGTTTATTATTAAGTTGGTTAGCTATGGTCATGATATTATTTTTTAAGAGTGTAAAACACTCTCTTATCAAACTCATTACAATTAGTAATAATTTTGTATATGATTATATTATTATCTTATGAAAGCTAAAGTCATTTTTTCTTTCATGTTTTTTAGATGAGATAAAAATGGTACTTTTCCAAAATGATTTTATTTATCTCCTTCACTTACATCTTTTATTGTGAATAAATATACATTGAGGTATTAAAAAATCACTCACTTTGGGTTCTTATGTTTTTGGTACACTATAGGTATAAGCATGGTGATTGAAAATGAGTGCCACTATCAAGGGTGCATAGCATGTCAATATATTAAGTTTTCACATGACAAAAACTATAATAAGATGATAATACAACACCCTATAATAATACATGGACTAATTCATCACACAAATCAAACAAAAAAGAATTCCAAAAAATATGGGGCATTACATATACCCAAAATACCTTTATCAAAATAAAATACACAAATTTAATGTGTTCTTTATCATTCAGAAAGAGTGTTATTATATGGCATATACATTTACTCATATCAAATATTTTTATGTATTAATTTAATTCAGCCTTGGCATAATTTATATGACATACTTACATTTTAAAAAATATCATGTATTCACTTTCTAGGTTTAGTATCTTGTACTAGTTAATAACTTGTAGCAAAACTGAGATACTTTGCCCTACAACCTATCAAATAATATTCACTTACAATCAAATTCCAATAGTAACTCTTTAATAGGATTAAAGATAAGAAGGTACATGTTGTTTTACCATATCTTGTTTTAATAATAGAAATACTATGTAAGTATGTATAAAACATGATATATCTATTCAAATTGTAATATATGACATTTAAGCATAAAATTGAATGTAAAACATAATTAACTGGAATGAATTGAAATTTACAAGTGGCACTTTGCTCTTTTTTATTTTAATTTAAATTAACTCATGTCTAATAGTGAGAAATAAAATAAGAGAATATTATGATAATTCAAATATAAATAAAAGATATATGAACATTTTTGGACATGTCTACGCTCCTTAGATAGTGACATATGACAGTGATGTCTACTGACTACAGACTTATTTTCATTCACTGTGATGAAACTATAACTAATTTTCCACCTATAAATGTGTCTATTGAGAGGGATGAGATATTTTAATTCTACATATCTCATGTAAAAATCATTATGTTCCTTTTCATTATCTTAAAAACACTAGTGATACTTGTGAGATATTTAAAAGTGGAAAAATAGAGGGTAAGTGTAATGGGATAAGCTAATCCAAATCACCCCCTTTGATGATGTATCACTACCTATATACTCAGATACTTTGAGGAGGGAATAAAGACACTTGTAGTTCCCTTACCTAGAGAGATTATGAAATTGTGTTCCTTGACTATATGTATGCAATTATAAATTTTGCTTTGATACTTGATAATGTTATCTCTTGACTTGATTTCTAATTCTTTAGCATTGATTTAAGACTATTCTTAGTGATTGATATTTAATTTGAAAAGAATAGGGTATAATTTATCAGTGTGCAGTAATTTAATAGATAGATTCTAGATAGTAATCAAGTCCCTTAGAAATGAGATTTGTATTTGCTTGTATAGTGAAACCTTTTAACTATTTCCTTTAACCAAACTTAGGAAATGTGAAAGAAGGCCCATAATAATATTTATAGTTTGGAAACAAACCATTAAATGGTGTGAGGATGAGACTACACTAGGTGAATAAGTTTATAATAATGGGCATGTCTACTTATTGTGGACTCATCCCAAAAAAATAAGGATAATTATGTTGAGATGGGTAGTAGACAAGGTGTGATATAGAGGTTACATCCCTGACATGGAAATTTTGAGTAACAGCAACAAAAAAATTAGGGCTCAATCATGCATTTAAAAAATGGATATAGGAATGGTGAATAAGATTCATATATTTGGGCATAATTCAAGCAGTTCAAGATGTATCAACTATTAACATTTTGATGCACATGTGACCAGATTTAGGTATCTACATTTTCCCTCCTTAATTTTAGTAATGAGATTGCTAGATTAAAGGAGAAATATAAACCTGAGTGTTTACAACACACTTTATCTTTGATAGCAAAATATAATTGTACAAATCATCAAATTTATCAAACCTTGTAATAGTACATGAAGTAGTCATTGTTCATATTTGAAATTTTAAAAAATATGAAACTCTGAAACTTTAAAATTTCAAAAGAAAGAAAGGAAGGAGTACACCTATAAGGATTTGAAACCATGTTATTTTTTAACATGGAAAAGAGGATAAATCATTGAAGAAGTTTTCCCCCTTGTTGAATCATTTAGAGAGTGTATGCACCCAATTTTTGTAGGGTGTGATATTTTCGACATAATAAGTCTAATGATGATGCAATGACCTCCTAATAATACTCAAACAAAAATTCTCTAACATCCATACCCTTTTTTTATTATCTCTCCCTCTTCTAGGTTCCTCAAATCCCCTTGATTATGGCCCTTGTAGTTCCCCTCAACTTATTTTCAAGAATATATCATTAGTGATAGAATTTCCCTATTACGTGATGAAATTTCCCTATGGGGTTACCCCCATGCATGATGGGTTGGTCAAGGTGGTTGTGTAAACCCCACTAATAAACCCATTATATCAAGGCAGTTATGTTTTAAATATGGGGTGGATTAATAATATTATAGGGTAGTTTTTCTCATAAGTGGTGGTTACATAACCGCCCCTGTAAACATGAACATGAAATTTTGTTTTGCCTTCTAATTTTAACTTCTAGGACCCATTCCTTGATATGTTTTTCATGCTTATTATCACATATCTTATTCTTTATTTTTTAATTTCACCTCTAATCAATCCCAAATCTCTCCCTCTTCTATTTCTAATCATTTTTAGTCCTTCTTAAGATCAATTCCTAGTTCAACTTAGTTAAACTCCATGCAACCTCCATTGCTCTTTTGTAAGTAAGCCAGTTTTGGCTTAATTTTGGACCAAATTTTACATTAGATCTTAAGAGTTTTAAAGCCTTTACAACCACATCCTACTAAAATTGCTTTTTAAAATTAATATGATTAATTTTGTGTTCAATTACACAATTTTAGATAGGGAGAACCATTGTTCTTGTAACCAAGTCTTTATAAATAGTGTCTTCAACTAACCACCATTAGTTGTTCTTCATTTGAAAATATGTTTATATTATTATTATCCATTGTATTATATGAATTTATTCATCCTCCTTGCTATATATTTTCATAAATATTCATTAGGGTAAAGGATCTAACACACTAAGGACCATAATAGCATAAATATCTTACTTTCAGTTATTCCTCCAATGTGATCAAGTTGGAGGTTTTTAGTTTAGATTTTATTTGTATTAATCAATATAATAGATTAAATTATCATTAATTTATTTATTATATTAATTATTTATTTTTAAAAAATAAAATTTTGATAGGAAAAAGAATTCTTCTCTCTCTTATCCTTGTGCAAAAATAATAATTATGTTCTTTGTTGCTTGCATTCATTCAATAGATTATTTCACAATACAATATTTCATATAAACCCAAGGTGAATGTTATAGGATATATCATACATTTATAGCATTTCAATAATCAATTTAAATATTTAAAAGAGTTGTTTTCATTCTCAAACAAGTAACTAGTGAGTATAAAAACCCTAGACAAGCCTAAGTGAACAAATGGTGTTATTGTGATTCTAATTTTCATTATTTAGATTAACTAAGAATTATGTTTTAATTAATTTAATTAGAGAAATTAGAATCTAAATAATTCATTTATATTTCAAATTCATTGTTCATAACAAATGTGAAACACCTATAAATATTAAAAACTTGTTTTTGGCGTGTTTGGGTGAAGGGAACTTCAGGATCCTCATGGTATTGCTATTTGGAACTTAGATATTTTCTTGAATCACTTGCATGTTAATTAAAAAATAGTTTTAATAGTATAACCATTCATATATCAATAAAAACTCATAAAAACAACATCATATAACTTACATCTAGAAAAGTTAAAAATAAGCATTAGCATAGCTATAATAGATCTTTCGCCCTCTTAATTTGTATGCATTAAAAATAAATTAGAAAATAGGAAAATAAATGTTCATTCATTTAATTTTAGTTTTCTTATTTCTCTCTATTTTATTTATCTGTAAGTAATTAATTTCCATTTCAGTCAAACATTCTTAAAACAAAAAAATTACCAAAACCCTTTCCCAATTACACAAGCCAAATAAAACCTTGCTTCAAATAACACAAGTCTTCATATAATCAATTCAGACAAGCTTATACACTTACATATTACCTAATCCCTTTGGATGATAGTTCTTGAAACACCTAGTCTTGTTAGAGAAGGTCTTTTCCTTAGGTTTAGGGTACCTAGTCCCACCATTAGTATATAGTTTGATATCAATACCAAGCTTAGGAGAGAGATTTTACATTCCACCCCAATTACCCACCTCATTGTTGACTCTCCCAATGCCTTATAGGAATAATAAAAAATTAATTATCCACAAATAATTGTCCTCCCTTAGAATAGAGGTCAAAAATATAACATAATCTAAGCCAAGATCCTCACCTCTACCCCCTTCCCTCTTCTCCTCAAGTCTATCCTCATCCCCTATCATTCACATTTATGTCTAACATTGATTGGTTATTTTCAACATAACATAGTTGATCTCATATCATGATTCATTCAACCTAATCTCCCTCATTTCCCCAATCCTAGTATTGACTAAGAGCTTTGCTTCCTCATAATCTCAGAGATCGAAGGACCCTGGAGATTTATTTATACATAACTTGATGCTCTCAATGAGAATTATGACACTATGGAGGTGTTTTTGTTCCATCATAAGGGCCCCTTTCCACCACCCAATCCAAATCTTGTTCCAACTAAAAACCAACCCAATCTATAGCCCATCTATTATGTTGGTTGCTTTAGTCTGACCTTAGGGAGTCAAGTGCACAATTTAGTGTGTGTTATTCACATGTGCACAAATTGGTAAACCCAATGTGAATGACTTCCATCCTTTATGTTACCCCTATTCTTCCTCTTCTTTCTTCCTACTTTCTCCATTTTCCCTCCTCCTTACATTTATTCTATGGTTACTCATATACCCCTAGAATATGTTTGGATAGGACACAGGTGAATCTCTTGGTCTGAAGGGCTACAAAAAAATCCAACTCAATTATAGTGAGCCTTCTTTATCAAGTTATAATAACCCAACCTTTGACACTAACATATATTATCAATTTTAGGATTTTTCTCATCTTAACACCTAAAATAGGAGTGAGGTCTCTATTCGAGAGATATAGGATGTATTTAAAACTATGAGTAACCAACCAGACTCAAATGTTATGACCCCCACTAGGCCATAAATTATCCTAAAAACCCCATATGTATAAATAATTTCTAAATATGTTCATTATATAAGAGGTATACTTAGAAGATGAGCTTAATCACATGTAAGTAACCACACATCCCCCTAAAAGGATCCAAGATGCCTCTAACCCACCAGCATAAACCATGACCACTACCTCATAGGCTTCCCCTCCAAACCAACCTATTTGGACCAACCAATCTCATGCCTCAACCTCTCTTATGTAAGAGACTTATATGCCTACAATGTGACTTGGAAAATAGCCAACAATTTTTTGTTCAAGGGATGGGCCCAAGTTCTCTTATAAAATTTCATCTTTATCCTCATATCATCCAAATGATGACTCATCCACTACCAAAATAAAAAAATTACACACTTCCACCATAAAAAAATCATGCATCCCCACTAATATATGCCTCTAACCAACCCCTAGGGTACATCCTTACTCATGGGGTCCCAAACCTAGACACTTTTAAAGTCCATCCATCCTACCAAGTCCCTATTCAAACCCTAATGGGAGTCATGTATACTTATGCCTCACCTTTGTAAATAATGTGGTGATAAATGATCCACCATTATTTACTCATATGGGCTACATGCCCCCATGTATACCCCCCACCATAGATAGGCTATATCCCACCTTATTTAGCCTTTGGCATTATCCAAACCAAGCATACCCCTCTAAAACAATCCATCAATATTTTTATGTTTGACAATATACCTTCATACTTTCATATGTATTCCAAATATATTCAATAAAATAATTATTTACCATATTATTCTACTTCATCTTATCAAGCTTCCTCTATCCCTTCTAATAATTACCCAACTAACCCCTATATGATCCCACTTTTCTAATCCAACCCCATTATGACAATAATAGACTTTAGAAACATGGGGACTTGCATTGAGTACCTTAATGAGCCTCTTGATCTCAACATACAATGGGTTCTTATTTTATGTCCCCTACATGACCTTCCTAATTTTAAAGGGGAAGGATATTTCAATATGCACGTAAAGGCTTATGTTATGGTTGTCACAAAACTCCTACCTTGGGATGGGATTATTGCCAAAAAATTCCCCTAAACCCTATATATAATATCCCTTGAATGGTATATCACCTCCCTAAGTGGTTTATACATTATTTTCCCCAATTTTTGGATAATTTTAACAAATCCTTCAATATGAACAAACTCTTAAAGATTGGCATATGAGAGTTCTTACACATCAAACAAGAACACAATGAGTTAGCTGCTCATTTTATCATGAAATGGTAGTAGGTCTTATCTTCCTCTACTATTACATCACACATGGAATCATGAGAACTATGTGAACTATTCCTTTACTCCCTTAACAAGGAGATGAGAGAATATGTTCATAAATTACCATATCAATCCTATGAATAAGCTCTTGAGAGTGCTTTACAAATTAACCAGATGATCATTGATAGTTTTCAGTGAACTTATTAGTTTAAAGAATGTATCATCACCCCAAACCAAAATAAATGGGGATTTCAAAATGTGAGTTTGAATAATAAAAATAAATAAGGTAATAAGATCTTAAATTGAAACAAGAATTCCACCACTAATGACATCACTGAATAGAACAAAAAGCTAAACCTTATGAATAATAATCAATATTAGCCAATGACTCCAATGTCAATAAAAATATAGATCGATGAACTCCACTAACTAGTATCTAGCTTGATCATCATGCACATAATCATGAATGAAGCTAGTGCATATGCTAAATGGAAACAAATGATGGAATAAATTCCCACAACCACCATAAAAATGTGTAAATTTGAAGCAACAAATCCAAAGTCTTTTATTAATCATAATATTCTTGTTGATAATCACATCTAATGTCCATTACAATCAGTCAATTAAATTTTTTCTAGCATAATTGTAGAAATACAAAAAAGGGATGGGAAATAACACTACAAAAGTGAAAACAAGTTATTCACTTTGAAATTTTTAAAGCAACAAAAATCAAACCCTTATAATGGGTAGGGCTTGGCTTATTTATAAACCTTTCATCAGTTCATTTCCTACCCAAATGCTCCTTTACTTTTTTATTCCCACCATTTTTTATTTTTACTCCATTTTAGCCTACAAAAATATAAAAAACAAGTCACTTTTTACAATTAAAATCTCCACAGTAAAGTTATAAATTTATAATATTAAAATATCATTACACAAGAAGAATTTTGAGAAATTAAAGGCACCAAAACATCTACATCAGAGTTAAAATTATAATAACTCTAATGGTTTCAAAAATGTGTTTATGGGGTCCAATTTATGACCAAAAAACTACCAAGAGGTTTAAAAATACACTTATTAGACCTATTCGAGTTCAAGAAAGTGAAAAATTGGTTGTAAATTTTCACTCAAATCAAATTGGGTGAAATTGGTGAGACCAAAATGTCCATGGTAGAAATATATTTTTGATGGTGTGAGTGGTTTCTAAAATGGGCCCATGAGGCAAAATTTATTTCCCCTAGAGAGACAAGTAATCCAAACAACTTGATAGGGAAAAATGGACCTAGGGTTATAATTTTGTGTTGACATGCACTTTTTTTACTTAACAAGTAATTTTTTAAAATCTCAGTTCTAATCAAGCTTCTAAAGATAGATAGAACTAAGGACCACCTTAAATGCACTACGAGACCTAAGCAAGAAACTCACTAGATTTAAATATATTTTTAAACATCAAAGTGGTAAGAAAGTCTAAATTTGAATGGAAGGGGGCCCAAGACCTAATTGGGTCATGGACCCCTGAAATACATTGTGTATTTTTCATTATTTCCTCATTTATGTAATTAGGTCAAACCCCTTGAGTCGTAAAGGAGAGGGGATAGGGGAATAATACCTGACATAATCAAGTATTTTTCCTTAATTATAACTTCATAATTTCACCTCTAAGACCATCAACCTAGTTAGGATTTAAAGCCTGACTAAAACTATTGGCACTTCAATGTTATCACCAAGATCTAAACAAGAAAAAAATCCTTACATAACACTAAGGACCCTTGCCCTTAGATACCCTGACCCAATTTTAGATCTATATCTGACCAAAAAATACTTTGACCAATGACCCTATTCTTGACCTAATCAGGAGTTAAATCCTGAAGAACACTAAACTGACCATTTTTTAGCCCACAGAGACCTAGTCAAGCTTTCAAATATTGACTACAACTACTAACCAAGACCTACCTACTCTAGACCTATTAATGGTTATTTCCTTGATTAGGTAAGGATTTTTCCAACTCTCTGACCATAAACCTAATCATGGTTTTTATTCTAACTAGTAAAGGGATTCACTGACTTGTTTTGTGTAGAATTAATTAGATGTTTTTAATCGATTAGAACTACACTCTAAACAAAACTCCTTGTATACCTGTTTTAGATTTTGATTATGTTTAGGACATTTAAAACTTTGATAATAAATCAAAAACCATACTAAAAACCCCTAATTATACCTATTTCCTACCAATTTTGAAAAGGTATACCTAATCAAAAAATCCAACAAGTTTTTCACCCCTTGAAGCAAGATTTTACTAGCATAATACTAGGATACAAGATTTGTAAAATGATCAAGTATTAAATATGAAAATGACTCACATGATCTTAATGGAAAATATGGACCATGTTTTTGAGGCTAAAATGGCATGAAAACCAAAGTGACCCCAGAACAGACTGAGAGACCCAATCTAACTAGAGAACACCTGTACTAGAGACCTTGTAAGTTAGATAAGCACCTCTAAAATGTATTTTCACTCAAATATTAAAACATAAAACTTATCCACATTATAATTATCAATAGCATGGTATATGCCTTAAAGTCTCAATAGGCATGAAAATCAAAATGACCCCCCAAAGTAGTTGTAAGGTGTTGAGAGAGCAAGAGGGCAACATGACCAAGCAAGAGTAAGTATAGAAAGACATTTCTTCAAGACCAAGTATTATATATGAAAATTTATCATCCATACTTTGTCACCACAATGGGATGGGTTTTAATATCCAAAATGGTATGAAAACTAATATTAAGAAAACTAGGTTTCAAATACAAATTTGAAGGTCAAGAATCCACTTTCACAATATGTTATATAAGAAGATTTCTCACACAGGCATGGTATTTCTAATGGTCATGGTTTAGATAGCTAATATGTTATGTAAAATAATATATACTACTAATTAAAATTAATATTTTTGATACCAATGAGTCATGAGTGCAAGTAAGAATGGTTACAAAAGCAAAATGAGGTTCCCTAATTCTTGGAAAAATTAGGCATGTTGTACAAAAATAACAAGTTTCATGAGCCTTTATTTATGCTTTATAGGCTTGTTGACATGTATTTATAATTTATTCATGATCAAAATTATGTCCAAGAAGATAGTCCATAGCAAAGTTTCTCAATTGGCAACAAGTTTCATGAGAGTGGTCCCAACTTGCATGATACCAAAAGAATTTGTGTGGATCATACTAGTGTTTGGTAGGGAAATTAAGATCAAGATCTCATGGTGAAGGTTAAGGAAGATTATTTTTAATATATTCTAAGGAAATTGGTTTATGGATATCTAAATTAATTACTTGAAAAAATTTAGAACTAGGATGAGAATTATTGGAAATTGGTGATGAAATAATAGGCTCTATGGGATTACTTGAAGTAATGGCTTGAATGGTATGTATGGAATCATAGGTATCTGTAACACCATCAATGGTTGCATGTATATTTTTAGTTTTTATAATAATTTAAGTTCCCATTAGAATGTGTGAAGCCTCAAATTTTCATATAATTAAATCTTGATGTTTAGCTTGGTCGAGGGCTTCTTCTAAATATTTTGGAGAAAGAATCCTCACACGATATTGCAATTTAGAGTGGAGCATTAGTGAATAAATGAAATAGATTATCCTTATAAATGTTATTCTTAGCTTTGTTAGATAAAGTTTTCCATTATTTGATGAATACTTATGTTGTTTCAAATTCTAATTATTTTTAAATTGATAAAATGAGCTAGGTTGTTTTTAGGGAGATTGATAGTTTAGAATTTTGGAACCAATGCATTGACTAAGTCTTCCAAGATAGAGATAGAATGAGTTTTAATTTGATTATACCAATCTATAGTGTCACATAAAAAGGTTTTAGCTAATATCTTTGTGGTATAAAAGGTGTTAATTTTAACCCAATCTTTTTATAGGTTTCTAAAAAATTTAAAATGCAAGGCTAGATCATTGGATCCATTATAAGTAATAGAGGTAACTATGCCAACTATGTCAAAGTTTGAAATATTTGGAACTAGAGGTTCATTTTTTAAGTGTTTAATAGACTTTTCTAAAAGTGGCAATTGTGGTATAAGGTTACCATGTGCATATCTAGGGGGCGATAGGGCATTAGGTTTTTGCACCCCACATTGAGTATATTGATGATGATTTTGGAAATACATTATTTGAATTTGCATTTCCATCATTTGATTGGCCCTACTAGTTTGAAAATTATCCATTTTATTTAAATTTTATAATAAAAATTGGTTAGTGTTAAGGTATTTTTACTAGTGTAAGTAGAATGAGATGCATTATTTTTATGCAATGCATTAAGATTTTGAGATGCACTAGTAGCTTGAAATGCCCTACTAGTTGTATAGATTTGAGCATTAGTGTGGGTGCTTTGAGTAGACCCACTAAAGTTTATGCCTACCATGTGCATATAACTAGTTGTCATGGAGGATGAATAATGCATGGAGGATGATGTCATGTTTGTATAGGAATGCATGAGAGAGGATAAATATGTGACAAAATTCATAGAATAACTTGCCCCAAATCCTATAGCAAAACTAGTTGAAGGTGAATAGGGTTCTCCAATGTGAGGTTCCATCATGAGGTTATAAATGATTGTGGGATATTTACCCTGATGTTGAGGGTTTTCATTAATTAAGAGGATCATTTCAGCCATATACTCAAGATCACTTTCATCCTCTACCATTTATAGGAATAAAGGATTAAGATAAGTAGAATAGGGAGGAGTACCATAATTGGTGGTTCTAGTAGTAACACGAATATTGTTGAGATCAAGATTATCTACCACATGATATGGTAGATGCATATTAGAGGATTTATGAGGATTAATAGTACTCATCATGTTAGTTTAATTTTGTTATGCAGCTTCATCAAATAGATGTTGCATGATGAAAAGTTTATCTTAAACACTTATTAGGGAAATGAAAATATATAGGCTAAAAATGAATAAGATTAAGTTAGTTGATCTAGTTGGACTAACAAGATAACAAAATATATGTAAATAGACTAGGTCATATTTTTTGATTTAGTTAAACAAGTTCTAAAATAGAATAGTTTTTAAACTAACTCGGTCAAGCTAGTCGATCTAGTTGGAAAAATAGGAAAATAGAATAGTCTAGATATAGACTAGATCAGGTTGGTCGACCTAGTTAAAAAAGTAAGAAAATAGAATAGTCTAAAATAGAGTAGTTTAAGCTAGTTTATCTAGTTAGAAAAGTAGGAAAATAGAATAGTTTGTAAATTAACTAGGTTAGGCTGGTCAATCTAGCTAGAAAAGCAAGAAAATAGAATAATTTGTAAACTGACTAGGTCAATTTGGTCGATCTATTTGGAAAATAAATAAAATAGAAACAAATTTGAAACCCAAAACATATAACTTGTGTCAACATTAGATAATAAATTCTATAATATAACATAGAATGGAAAACAACAAGTATCATGATTGTAAATTTATATGCTAATTAATTTTTTGAAAATAAGATCAGGAAGTTGTACAAAAGGTTGTGTTTGATAATGTAGGCTTCTAAAGATATTAGTTTATCCATTGGATGGAGTCAGCCTAATGTTTCATAGTGTTAACTATGGAAGAAGTTCCATTCCTATAGCCCACTAAACTTGGTTTCAAGGGTAACATGGAAGTAACTTTTAGGTGTTAACCATTAATTGATGCATCAAACAATTAAATGGATGGTTAGATTCCTAAGGTTCAATACAAAGGGAAATCCTAGTAATTTTGAAATACCATGAGGTATGTGGAAACTAAATACCATTAATAATATTTTTGATGTTTCCATAGTCCATAAGAGTCAATCATATAGATTTATGGGTAGAAACTGTGTAAACTGTTTTTACTCAATGTGTTTCAAATCATGACCTATGATTTATCATAAAGAAAGAAATATGATTTTGGATTGTGACCTATCCACCTTAAAAACACCAATTTTAACCTCAACGGATGGAAAATAATCAATGTTTAGTGATCGTTAAAGGAAAATTTCTAAATGGTAACCAACGATAAAAAAGAAAAGTCAAAAATTTTAAATGGAAACCAATGGTAAAAAGAAAAATAAAATTCTTGCTATAAAAATCTTCCAAGGATCAAGATCACCCATCATAGATAGTTCCAAAATTAATGAGGGTAAAGTGATCCAAAATGAAAGGAAAGGTGTAAAATGAAATGGACAAAAATTATGGAAAGGCATGAGAAAGAGGTTAACACCAACAAAGTCGAAAAAACTAATGGAACTCGGGTCTAAAACATTAACATGAACTATTTTTCAACATGTTGAGTATGGGTCTCCATTTTTGGTGTTTCTCAATCCTTTCATCATGATTAATATTCTATGTATGTTTACCTATCTTTATGCTTTCCCTCAATTTTCATTTTTGGAAGTGGTTTTTTATAGCTAGAACTTTAGTCTAATCAATGCAGATGGAATGTTTAGTTTTAAGGGAATGTTCTGCAAGGGTCAATTTATATGATCTATGTAGTATTATATCCTCTACATGCTTCTTGACCCTATTTTGGATAGATCTACCTATTTCTCCAATATAAGGGATGCCACACAAATATTCAATTTTATAGACCCCACTTTTAGATCAAGGATCTATTTGGTATTTAATTGATCTTAGAGATTATTTAAGTTTGTTAAGAGGTAAGAAGGAGTTCAAGATGTTATTTTGTTTCAAAATATGACCAATATTGTTACATACTCCCTCAATGTATGGAAGGAAGGCTACTAGACCTACTTTTGGGTTATCAATTTTACATTGTCTAATGTGATCTTCTTTGGCCCATTTAAAAGCTCTTGTTATTTGTTTATTATTGTAACCATTTTTATTAAAAACTATTCTAAGATGGTTTAACTCTTGTTCTAAATTTTTGTCATCACAAACCTTGAAGGCTCTTATGGCAAGAGTTTTTAACATCCCTACCTTCTGGATGGGGTGATGGTGAGAAGTAACATGCAAGTAAAGATCAGTGTGAATGATTTTCTTAAAAACTTTATGCAATAAAGAACCATCATTTTTATGATTTATTAGGATGTCCAATAAAGGAAGGTTATCTTTATGTTCTATTTCTTTAGTGAATTGAATATTAGGTACTAAACTATTAAGATGTGTGTGAAATTATTCGAGGTTATCTCTACCATGTTGCCAACACACTTTTGTATCATCAACATTATGTTTCCACCATTTTAGTTGAAGGTAAAAGGAATGGAGAGATATTTATTCAAATATTTCCATATAAAGGTTAGCCACAATAGTTGAGAGAGCAGATCCCATATCCATCCCTTTGGTTTGCTCATAAATGCAACCTTTGAATGAAAATAAGGTGAACCTAAGGCAAAGAGATACTAAATTAGTTATCTCTGTATCAGTGCAATTCATAATAACATCAATAACTTCATCAATAGGAACTTTAGTGTAAAGAGAAACTATGTCAAAGCTCACTAATAAATCATTGTTATCTATTTTCTTATTTTTGATGAAGTTAACAAAGTTTGTGGACTCCCTAATAAAGCAGAAGGTTTTTCCTACTAGGGGTTTTAGTTTAGAAGCTAAGAAGGCTAGAAGATTGTAAGTGGGAGATTATATGGTGTCTACTATAGGCATAAGGTGAACATTAAATATATGGATTTTTGGGGCCCCATATATTCTAGGGGTAACTTCTTTGTTAGGGAGAATTTTTTTCTTAATTGCAGTTTTTAAGGAATATTCTAATGACTTTCACAACTCTTCTCATAATCTTATAAATCAGATTGAAAGAAAGATATCTATATCTATCATTGTTATGGAGGTGATCAATCATCTTGTTATCATATTCACATCTATTCATAACTATTATCGCATTACCTTTGTCTGTTTTAACAATTATAATGTTATTATTATTATTTAATGTTTTTAAAGCTAACCACTCTTGTTTGGTCACATTTTTAGATGGTAATTTAGCATGTCTTAACATGACCACACAATCTTGTATAATCTCTTCTGCTAAGAGATTAGACAAGATTGTGTGGTCACATTTAGACATGCTAAATTATCATCTAAAAATGTGACCAAAAAAGAGTGGCTAGCTTTAAAAACATGAAATAATAATAACATTATAATTATTAAAGAAAATAAAGGTAATGTGACAGTAGTTATGAATAGATGTGACTATGATAACAAGATGATTGATCACCTCCATAATAGTGGTAGCTACAAATAACTTTCTTTCAATCCAATAACTAAGATTATGAGAAGAGTTATGACAGTCGTTAAGGAATCTTCCTTAGAAACTATAATTAAGAAAAAACTTTTCCCTAAAAAGAAGTTACCCCTAGAATCTATGGGGCCCTAAAAACACATAAGATTAATGTTCCCCTCAATCCTATAGTAGACACCACAGACTCTCCCACTTACAATCTTGCATCCTTCTTATCTTCTAAACTAAAACCCCTAGTAAGAAAAACCTTCTCCTTTATTAGGGAGTCTGCAGACTTTGTTAACTTCATCAAAGATAATAAAATAGATAACAATAATTTATTAGTGAGATTTGACGTAGTTTCTCTTTACACTAACGTTCCTATGATGAAGCTATTGATGTTATTAGAACTTGCACGGATATAGAGACAATTAATTTAGTAGCTCTTTGCCTTAGGTCCACCTTATTTTCATTAAAAGGTTGCATCTATGAGCAAACCAAAGGGATGGCTATGGGCTCCCCTCTCTCACATATCATGGCTAACCTTTATATGGAAATATTTGAATAAATATCTCTCTATTCCTTTCAGCTTTAAACTAAATGGTGGAAATGTTATGTTGATGATAAGAATGTGTATTGGAAAGATATTAGAGACACCCTCAAAGAATTCCACACATATATTAATAGTTTAGTACTTAGTATTCAATTCACTAAAGAAATAAAACATGAAGACAACCTTCCTTTCTTGGATGTCCTCCTAACTCATAAAAATGATGGTTCTTTATCACGTAAACTTTTTTTAAAAAGCACTCACACTGATCTTTACTTGCATGCTACTTCTCACCATCACCCCAGCCAGAAGGTAGGGATGTTAAAAAATCTTATCACGAAAGCCTTCAGGGTTTATGATGATGAAAATTTAGAACAAGAGTTAAACCATCATAGAATAATTTTTAAGAAAAATTGTTACAGTGATAAACAAATAACAAGAGCTTTTAAATGGGCCAAATAAGATCACATCAGACAACATAAATTTGATACCCCATAATTAGGTCCAGTAGCCTTCCTTTCATACATTGAAGGAGTCTCCAATAAGATTGGTCATGTTTTTAAACAAAATAACATCTTGACCTCCTTCTTACCTCTTAAAAAACTTAAATAATCTCTAAGATCAATTAAAGACCAAATAGATCCTTTATCTAAAAGTGGGGTCTACAAAATTGAATGTTCATGTGGCATCCCATATATTGGAGAAACAAGTAGATCCATCCAAATTAGGGTCAAGGAGCATGTAATGGATATAATAATATATATATATATCATATATATTTTACCTTATAGAACATTCCCTTAAAACTAAACATTCCATCTACATTGATTAGACTAAAGTTCTAGCTGTAGAAAACCACTTCCAAAAATGAAAATTGAGGGAAAGCATAGAGATAGGTAAACATACACAAAATATTAATCATGATGAAGGGATTGAGATACACCAAACATGGATAACCATCCTCAACATGTTAAAAAATGGTTCACATTAATTTTTTAGACCTAAGTTCCATTACTTTTTTCCACTTTGTTGGTGTTAACACCTCTTTCTCGTGCCTTTCCACAATTTTCATCCATTTCATTTTATACCTTTCCTTTCCTTTTGGATCACTTTAACCTCATTAATTTTGGAACTATTTAGGATGGGCGATCTTGATCCTTGGAAGCCTTTTATAGCAATATTTTTATTTTTCTTTTTATAGTTGGTTTCATTTAGAAGTTTTGACTTTTCCTTTTTACTATTGGTGACCATTTAGAAATTTTCCTTCAATGGTCACTAAACATTGATTACTTTCCATATGTTGAGATTAAACTTGGTTTTTTTAAGGTGGATAGGTCATAATATAAAATCACATTTCTTTCCTGATGATGAATCACAGGTCGTGATTCAAAACATATCAAGTAAAAACATTTTACATAGTTTCTACCTAAAAATTTATATGATTGACTAAAGACCATGTTTAAATTTATATTATGGCTATGAGTATTGGGGAAATCTCCTTAGGCCAAAATATCTATAAATAATATATGAAAATCATAAATATAATATTATGTGTCCCTTCATGATAGTAGCTAAGTAGTTTTAAAACTACATACACAATTTCTAGTGAAAGCCAAACATGATGAAAATAAAAGCAAAAATTATTTTTGTCAAAAATATAAGTTATAATTTTTGAAATCAAATAAAAAATTAGATATATAAAAATTTAAAATGATTATAATTACTATGAAATAGAGGTTAATTTCATTTACTTATGTTATAAGGTAAAACACATAGAACAAGATGGATCAGGTTACTCTAGTTGTGCAAAAATTATAAAGAAGAGTCAAGCTTGTCAACTCAGTTTATTTAAAAATAGGCCTAAACTAAAAAAAATCAACCAAGTTGACTTAGTTTCATGGCCAAAAATAAATACAAAACTAGATTGAGTCAATTGATCTAGTTGATTGTGTGGGTATAATTTTGTCTAAAAAACTAAGGAAAATAATACATAGATTAAATTTTAACTGAAAGGCAAGAAATGAAATTTGCTCAAAATTTGACAAAATGGAAATACCAAGTTGTTTAGTATGAACCTAGAGGATAGAACAAGATTGATCAGTTTGATTTACTATTTTTTCCTAAGAATGTTAAATTATTGTTTAGCTGGGTTAACTAGACAAGTTTTTGATCTTGTAAAGTCAATCTAGTGGAATTTCCTAAAAATGTTGAATCATTTTCTGACTAGGTCATCTAAGAAATTTTTTGATCATATAAAGGTAGAAAATAGTTTTATTAAACATAATCAAGTCAGTTAATCTAATTTAAAATAATACTAATAAAAAATAAGAAAATGAAACTAGATTGATCAAATCAATTTAGTTAGCTGAAACTAAAATACAGAAATGACCAAAATTGAACAGGTAAATTTAGTAAGGCATAGAAGCCAAAATAAATGAATATTTTTTAACCCTAATTTGGATAAGAGGATATCCATGGGTAAAAAATTTTAAATATATATTAATGATAGGGAACAAAGGTAAATATTAAATCTACAGTAGGCCAATTAATGTGCTAAACTCAAGTGTACCATATGTTGAGATAAGTTATTGATGGAAAGTATAGTTTTGTTAGATATATAAATGATATAAAATAGAGTAATTAGTTATTTTTTATGTTAATGAAAATATATATTTAGTACAAGTAGGAATAAGGTAGGAAGATAGTTCTAGATCAGTCATTAGATTTTGGATATGGTGCATTTAGCTCTTTGGATAGTTGTGTCAACTTAGGACAGTTGCATCAATGCTAGTGATTGAGTTCAATGCTAGTGTCCTATACATAATATTTACTAAATAGGATTCAACCACCTAGTTACTTCTAGGTTTTGATTCACCTTCACTCTGGTGCATTCAGATCAGGGTCGTGGACTATCACTCCTAGTGAAATGGTAAAACCCTAGCTTTCTATCTTCAATGTGACCTTAGGGGAAAATGGGTTAATGGACACATAGTGTCAAGCTAACCTATAATGACCCCACTATTAAATGGCATTTCCCACATAGCCAATACTCTAAAATAAGACCTTAGACTCATATAGTTCTCCCCTATGTGTTGTCTTGTGTGTGAATCATGCAATATGTAAAATAAGTACAATAGTGACCTAACTTATAACGTAGAAAATATGACCTTTTGACTGATCCATTAGTACTTCAGACCTGTAGATAGTTTATTCCTTTGATTGATATCAAAATATGGTAAAATAAGAAAGCTTTTGGTAACTTGAGTGCTTCTTGATTACTTTTTTAATCTGATTGCTAGGTATCTATAGGTTAGTATATGAATTAGGGTTGATATTATATTTATACCAATCCTATCAAGAGATAACTTGCATTAAAGCACTTAGTCTAACCATTGTAATATGTTTCATTTTAAAATTAGATGACTTTATGGCATTAGACACTTATGTCAGGTTAGAATAGTAACATCGATGCTATTGTGTGTCTTAAATTTTAGTGTACAGGGAGAAGGAGAGTAAGCATAGGATCAAAACTTGTAAATGTATAAGATAAGTACATTTTAAGCATTCTAGGCAAGATGGGTTGTTTGTGTCATCAATATAAGGCTATTCAAACTAATATATGGTCCAAGGGGCACAAGATAGAGTAGATACAAGGCTTGTGAAATCAAGGCATGTATATAACTAAGAAGAATAGCTAGGGTCTAAATTTACCAAGTGTACAAGACTGAGGTGCTACATAATCGTATAATACTATCTACAGTGGCCCCCCTTTAATCTAGTAATCAAATTACTAATTTAAATAAAATGAATAAGTACCTGGGTGTGTGTACACACCTTATCTTTGCTTGAGTTAAATTTGAGTGCTTTTTTGGCACTAGGTTTGAATGTTTTATTATTGGCTAGCCTGTAACCAAGAGCATGTTACAGTGTATAATCAATTTATTTAATTTGGGTCAAAAGTAATAGAAATATATTAAAATTTAAATATCAAGGTTTAGGAATACATATGTGTGGAGATATAATTGCCTTGCCTATTAGCAAGTTGTTTTACAAAAAATGTGTCATTATAAGGCTTTGAAACTGAGTTTAGGATAAATATAGATAAATCTTTAGAGTGCATATATCCAAGGAGTTATATAGAGAGAGAGAGACATATTGTAAGGCACATGCCCCTAGATTTATATAAAAAGTCATTTGTCACCTGGAAGTTGATATTATCTCAACTATGTAACTCAGTGATACTCATAACCTAGTGAGTTTGGATGATCAAGTCCAAACTAAAAAATTTTTAAGATTGAGCGATTTAATCACCCCAACCATGCCAAAAATTTGACTAGATACTGTAGTGTATTGGCTCATTAAAGTCCATAAAATTTCATGGGGTTTCAGTACGTGTAATAGTTTTGAAATCTAAATTTGATTTGAATTTTTCAATATTAAGCACATGTTTCATAGCGTATGTACCTTATATTTTTGTCATGTTGAAACTATGTGTAGCAATGGTACCATGTATATAATTATACCACAAATGTGTATCAAAATCATATAAATGTGTGCTTTGGCCAATTCAAAAAACTTTATAAGTGTGAATTACATGCTTCCAAATAATTACCAAACTATATATGTATAATTATAAAATTTATATAAGTACCAAGGTGGATGATATGTTTCCAAAACATGCCCCCATTGTAAACTAGAGATTCTAAAAACTAAGTAGGTGTGGGGAACATGCTTCTTAATCATGCCCCAAATAAATATAAAAACTATAAATGTGTGGAATCCATGTCATCATGACATGCCCCCACTAAATCTAAAAACTTGTGTAAGTACCATATACTAAGTGAGTGTGGAGAACATGTTTCCAAAACATGCCCCCACTGAATCTAATAACTATGAAAATTTGGAATCCATATCACTATGACATGCCCTCACTAATATTCCCCCCTTTAAGGTGAATAAAAAATAGTACCTGTTAGTTAGCTCACCTCAAAAGGGTAAGACAACTATAAAACTATGAATGTAACCATGTAACATATAAAAGGAAACGTGTCTATGTAAATGTATCATTGAAGCACATATAACCAATGTGATTATATGTAGGCCTAATATGCATGATAAATATCATGGAAACATTTAGATAGTAATAATATGAGCTCAACAAGAAAATAAAAACACACACAAGATCACTCAAAAGCATGTCAAAATGCAATGGTCTAAGAAGACTACAAACAAGGGGCATGTTCAAATGCCACAAAATCGAATGGACATGACTTAGTTAAATGTCCAAAAAAGAAAGGAATGACATATTCAAATTTCCATAGAATTCAAAGACATATTTAAATATCTAAGAAATTAAACATAAGCATATGAGTAGCATATAATGGATCATATTCAAATGCTTGAAAAATCAAGACAATATCAAGGCAAAACACTCAAGGAATTGTGTTAAGGAAAAGCATAAGAAACTATCATAAACATGTCATAGTGGCCCATGAATAAAATGTGTTAGCAAAAAATGTCAAGTACATAGCATATCAAGTACCCTATGTAATTTATAATCATGGATAATAGGCATGTGTACGTACATATGTAAGCTCAAACATGATAGTGTAGAGTGATCATCAAATCATATAACATGTGTGTATCAAGATCATAAAACATGGATGCCCCTAACATCTTGATGACATGAGTAGATGGAAATACCAACCCATAATTGTATCATGTATCTATGTTTTCATATGGATGTATATGTAGGATTAATTATATGTTAGTCCTCAACATGAAACTAACACAAATTTCAAGGATCCTATAGAACATATAGGTACCAAAAATGTTTTTGGATTTTTTTTTTTTTTTTTTGGTGTTTTTATTGATGAGGAAAGATCATTCTATGATGCCATCCAATGGATGGTCATAGGTATCTCCCTCCATTGTTAACCTTACAACCTCAATTTGGATATTTTAATTTTTTTGCATCATGATTGGATAGGTTGAAAAGGGACATGCCATATTCCTCCTCACGTTTTGCATGTATAGTAGAAGATGTAATTCTATCATTTAAAATATGTATTAATTTTCCTTCATGAGGAAAATAAATGTCTTGTTGATTTTTGTAAATTTTTACTTCCATTTGGTATATCCAAAAAGTTCCAAGTGTAAATGCATATGCACATGTGGCAGGCATAACCCAAATCCATGCTTGAATTACTATAGGAACACAATCAATTGGTATTGTTATGTTTCCCAAGGAATTTTTCCAACCTCCTTTATTTTGTGTTTTGTTATATTGAATCCCATTTGTTGTAAACATCTTACATTACAAGTAGTTTTTACTTGTGTAGGGTCAACATGGTTATGCCAAAAATAAGTACCACCCATGTATAATTTAATTATTAAATATTATTAGTGTGAATGCCTTTTGAGTTGTTGTGAAGATATTTTATTTGGAGGATCATCAAATTTAATATTTTGGTCATCAATGAGGTCCTAAATCTTATCCTTAAAGGTAAAGCATTTGTTCATATAATACCCAAGACCTTGGTGATAATCAAAATAAACATCATGTCCTCTGGGTAGAGGTCTATCTATATCAACCTCTATATAAGGAAGGAGAGATATAAGGTGACACTCTGGAAACTATGGGAGTAATTAAACTAGGGACTCAGGTAGAATTATAAATTATCTCCTTGGTGCCTTAGATAATATTATATGCTTAAGCTTTTATAATGGAATAATCTAATTTTATAATAAAGTGATCTCTAAGTCTAAAGACTGATGTTGCTTTTGTAATTCATGTAGTATCTTGTAAACTATCTCCTTGGTTACTTAGATAATATAATATGCTTAGGCTTATGTAATGGAATAATTTTATTTTGCAATAAAGTGATCTTTGAGTCTAAAGACTGATGTTGATTTTTTAACTCATGCGGTAACTTGCTCATATTTATTAATGGATCTTTTATGGTTTCACAAGTACAATAAATATGTATTTTAAATTGAACATTAATTTATGTACCACCAAGGAATGTTGGAAGGGTTTTATGGGTACCCAATTTTTTTATAATAGTATGATCCACCTTACCCTTTGAAGAGGAGATAGCATGAACCTAGTTAAAGGGGTGAAAGTTATCTTCCTCCTTTGGATTTGATAGTGAAATAAGATCCTCTTTACCCTTTTGAAATATTCTAAATATCAAAATGAAAACCATGTAGGAGATTCATACAAATTCTATAGATCACTCTATGGTGCACATATTTTATGACAATCAGGGATTTGCAACATGAAAATAAATCAAAAAACCCTAGTTGTTCTAGGGTTTGATGTTTAAAAGTCAAGTTTACAAAATATTTAACCCTAATTTGGATAATAAGATATCTTTACTTGGGTAAAAATGGTTAAGGATATATAAATGATAGGGAACAAAGATGAATATCAAATCTACAATAGGCCAATTAATGTGCTAAACTTATATATACCATATGCTAAGATAGGCTATTAAATAAAAGTATAGATATACTAGATATATAAATTACATAAAATAAAGTAATTAGTTATTTCTAATACTAATTCAAATATTGATCTAGTATAGGTATGAATTAGGTAGTAACATATTTCTACATCAGTCATTAGATTATGTATCTATTGTTTCTATCTCTTTAGATAATTGTATCAGCTTGGGACAATTATGTCGATGCTAGTGCCTAAATTCAACACTAGTTTCCTATATGGAATATTCATTGAAATAGGATGTGACCACCTAGGTGATTCTAGTTTTTTTTATTTCCTTCATCTATTACTTTTAGATCTAGGTCATGGACTATTGCTCCTAGTGAAATGGTAAAACCTTAACTTTCCATCTTCAATGTGACCTTGGAGAAAACAGGGTTAATGGGCACATGGTGTCAAGCTGACCCAAAATGACCCTGTTATCAAAGGGCATTGTCTACACATCCAATACTCTTTAATAGGACCTCAAAATCATGTAGTTCTACCCTACGTGTTCCCTTGTGTGTGAATCATGAAATGTGTAAAGCAAGTACAATAGTGACCTAGCTTGTAACTTAGAAACTATGACCTTATGAATACATCTTTAGTACTTTAAAACTATAGTTGGGTTGTTATTTTGACTAATATTAGAATAAGGTATAATAACAAATATTTTAGTAAATTGAGTGCTTCTCAAGTTCTCTTTTGGTTTGATTTATAGGTATTTGTAGCTTGGTGTATGAATTAGGGTTGATATTATATCTATACCAATCCTATCAGGAGATAACTCACATTAAATCACTTAGGCTGACCATTGTAATATGTTTCATTTGTAAATTGGATGAATTTATATCATTAGACACTTGTGTCAAGTCAAGATAGTAACGTTGATGTTACTATCTATCCTAAACATTAGTGTCTAGGGTGAAGGAGAGAAGGCAAAGACTCAAAACTTTCATACGCATAAGATAAGTATATTTTAATAATTTTGGGAAAGATGCGATGTCTATGTAAATAATATAATGTTGGTCAAACTAATATATACTTCAAGGGGCATAATATAGAATAGATGTGAGGCTTGCAAAAGCAAGGTATGTGTATAACTAAGATAATAGCTAGGGTCTAAATTTTTCAAGTGTATAAGACAAAGGTGATACATAATCACAAAATATCATCCACAACTATATCGATCAATTTGATCTAGTTTAATAAAACTACAAATGCTATGCAAAGGGAATATAACTGGATTGATAGGGTCAATGAAGTTGGAAACCTATGCATAGAAGATAGAAATAAATTGATAGGAAATATCTAGCCTACATATAAAATATAAAAGTGGATCAACAAGCTCAACCTAGTTTAAAACCTTCACACATAATATAAAATAGGATCAATAGGCTCAATCCAATTGATTGTAAATAAAAATTAAAAATTTCAAGAGTTAGATTCATGTTGATTTTACCATAATGTATGCAATGAATTAGGAAGGATCTAAAACTCATCATACTTAGTGGATTCCAAGATCATATAAGGTAATCTTACCAAACAATTCATTACATAGCTATTTATATCAGGACATGACCAATTCAGATTTGTTAAACCTAACTATTGGATATCTTATTACATAATACCAAAGAAGAGTTTTCCAAAGCTTTAGGTAAATGATATTATGAAATAACCCTAGATTGTCATAAAATAAATATAAGCTAGTACTCATTAAATATTGTGGCACAAAGGGGGATAGTTAAATAAACAAAACAAAACATGAAAATATAACTCTACTCAAGTCAATGTAGAGGTAAAATAAGCAAGGAGTACAACATTTATCCTATTACTTTGTGTAATATCTATCTACCAAATGAAAGAGTAAAAGTTAGGAATACTTATCTCAAATTGAACCTATCATACCTCAATATCTCCTTTGGCTAATGGTGCTTTATAAGAGTTTCTTGTAGATTTGTAAGGATCGCACTATATAAATCAGCTCTAGGCTAAAAGACTCTCACTTTACATCAAAGACTTTCCTACAAGATAAGATTCTTTCCCACTAAGGCAAAACCCTAATCAATGAATCCTCAAATTTAGAAATAGTAGAATTATGAGATGTAATAATATGAAAATGAATGTTCCTCTCTTTTGAAATGAAGTGAAGGGGGTGTTTATAGTCAAGGATTGACCCTAAACCCTTCTAAGAATTTTTCCAACAAGGTCAACCAAGTCAATCTTGTTAGGTGAGAAATATATCCATTGGGTCTCGAACTAGGTCAATTGGGTTGATAGAGTTTCATAACATGCACTCAATTCTAACAAAATCAACTGGGCTGACATAGTCAAAAATTGAAGAAAAGGGGTTTATACTTAGATAGGGGTTATTTTAGAAGTTGGATTACTTAGAGGATGAGATAAATGGGTTTTAATTGTTTAAGGAGTTAGATAAAATTAACTCGTAGTGGTTTTAAGTAAGGGTATAGGGACCTCCAATCTTGTGAAGCACCAAAGTTATACCCACCCCTTTCCTTATGCAATTTTTAAGGTGTGCACTCAGAGACATTGAAACTCGACAAGTTATTTCAAGAGAGAAAGCATCAATAAATTATAAAGTTTAAAAATAATTTGTATATAAGTCCTACCTTGGATATGTTTACCTAAACATTGCTCTGCTACTAGCTAACACCTATAGCCCTAATGGAGTTATGTTTTATCCCACTCAAAGCTTTGATCTACTATCATCCAGGCATCCATTTCTTTGGTATATATTATTTGATCACCCAAGACTAATTTTTTCTAGAATTGATTTTATTTTTATTTTTTTTCTATTTTTTTTATTTTTATGTCTTTGTTTAAGGTTGGGGACCCCTACAACAATCAAAAGGTAGAACTATATATTTTTCACCCTAGTATTTCACCATAGCAAGTTTAGCAAAGTATATTTAGAAACATTAAGATGTGAAATTTTTGCTTGGTTTTTAAGAGGATACCTTTAGTAGCCAACTAGTTTTACCCAAACAATAACAAGTCCATAACACATAAAGTAGTCGTAGCCTTCAAGACTTGCCCAATAAAAAAATCTAAGCAAAAAAATAACTCAAGAATCACTCTCACACTAAAATTTCACTTACGCTACCTACTTATAGGATTTTCAATTTGTCACTTTTCATTAACAAATGTGGAATACAATAAAAAATAGTTGGGACAAACCCAACAAGGAAAGTAGAAAGACAAAATAAGAAAATAGACATAAAATAAACAACAAAAATATAAAATCAAAACAAGGAAGAAATAGAAAGTAAAAAAATGAAAATGAAATTATTTATAGGATCATCCCAAGTTATCTCAAACTTGGAAGTAGAAGTTGAGGAGATGTCTTTTGATAAGTAACCAGATATCCTCATTAGTTAGACACCTAAAATAGAACATGTTCATATTTAATATTTTGAGAAGGTTGGTAAGAATCCTACCAAGGGAAGACATGTACTTGCATCTACATTATCCTTTATGCTGAAAGACACTATCCCAAAGACTCTTGTTAACAATTTTTTTCATGCAAATTAAATAGATTGATGTTAAAAAATCTTGACCATGTACATACATTCCATTATCAACAAGCACCTATGATAGAGTTTGGTAAATACTTATCTCAAAACATTAAATTGTAGTGGGGGATATTTTTAGGCATCAATACATACCAAATTATCTCATATACCCAACTTAGTAAAGATACTTTCTTTGTGACAACCCAGTGGTCAATCCACTATTGGCTGCTCTTTAACTAACATGGGCACTTTGGTAGCATCCATATTATCATTTTCATCATCCGAAATTTGTGGACTTGGTTCTTTTCAAGTCAAGTACATTTTTTATTTATCATTAGTGGCTAAATTATGTTGAGAGTTGTATTGTATTAGGGAATTATCAACTTCAAATCTCATTAGATTCACTCTTTCCTTTAGGCCATTGTGATAATCGATATTCATTTAAAACTTGACTATATCTGCTATTAAGATAATCTCATAGATATTGTATTCTAATTGTACATGCTAATTCAAAGAGTCCAAGCCTTTAGATATAAGAACAACCATTTGTATTTATTTCACTTCCTCCATCTCTAATGAAGGGATTGGATCAATTTATAACCACTAATTTTTTGATCTTCTAGAGATAGCTTTCCAAATGTAGGAGAAATAACATATGGCATAGATATTTCAAATGCATGGCATGCATCTTATTCAACCATCAACTACTACTCTTCTATTTCATCTTTAACATGATGTAAATAAGTGTTTGATTCTTCCTCTTGTGCACATATCTCTTTAATACTTTGATCTTCCTATGGGAACTCATCTAAAATGAATTTTGTTTCTTCATCATCAGACTCATCCTCATCACTACTCTCAGAGATAGGCTCTTGCCTACTAAATGAGACATTCTTAGTCAATATGATTGCTTCAAAACTTATCTCTTTTCTACATATATATATTCCAATTTATGGACCTATAAATGTAGTCTCATAAGTCATCCCATGCATTTCTTGTGTAGCACCTCTTGTAATAAATGACACTTGATCAATAAAAACACAAAAATACACTTGATTATTAGAGCAAGGAAAAATAAAATGTTGATTAAGAGTTAAATAATCATAATCACTTGGATTTGAAGCCAAAATGGGGTTCTCATTCATCAAAAGGAGATTAAATTGGTTATAATCTTGAGGCAAGGCTATATTATAAGGCACACATTGGTCTACAGGATGACATATAGTAAAATAAGTCTAAGTATTTTGGGTGTAAACACCGAACTATTTTGATAAGTAGATTTGGTTAACATCATAACCATGTGGCATCATTTATTTTTAAATGATAGAGACCTCTTGATAAGTTTAAGCCAAGTATGTGAGTGTAGATGGGGTCCTTTAAATAAGAATAGTAGTTAAGGGATCTAATGTTCTAAGATAAAATTTAATAGCCGCCACCTCTATTTTTAGGAACGGGTCTTTCAACCTCCTATATAGCTATTGAAAATGAATATTAAATGAGATCATGAGTTCATTAGGCTCCCTATAGGTTATATCAAATTGATAGTACAAAGTAGCAAGATCAATAGGCACACTAAAATTATTGACAAACATATTTTTAAAGATATTCCATGAAATGATGCATCTATTTGGCAAACGTAGGTATCAATGATAGGCAGCTCCATCTAGGGAATAGGTAAATAGTGCAAAATATACATCCTCATGTTCTATATGGGTTCAAATGATGGCCTCTTTAAACCCCTAGATGTGTTCTTCATTAGTTTGAATCCTACCATGTGTATATTTTGAGCACAAGTTTCCAAGATTCTTAGGCAAGTCATGATCAAGCCTTGGAATGTTCATGGGGTTTAAATTTCCATCTATCAAAAATGAGGCCATTGGTGGGATCAAAGGTAGGAAACAAAACAAAAATTAATAATAAATATCAAATAGTAATCAATGATAAACCTGAAATACTCCACTTAGACCCTCTTTCTAGAACCAACATGTTGATGGGTAGTTTGTCACACCAACTTAGGTAGGGTGGAAATCCACCCAACCTATCTTAAAAGGAGACAAAATATCTACAAGATATATTGTTTTTGGGTCTTATCTTGTAGGGTAACTCAGTATTTGATTTAAAACCATTCCATTTCAAGGGGCATATTTATAATAAGCTTTGATAAATGATATACCATGCTAGTCTTATGGATTTGTTGTCTAGGAGAACCATCAGTTTAGATTTATCATGGGAATACTATTGATGTAAGTATCATTCATTTCATACATGGATTCAATAGTGCATTAAAAATAATGATGAGGTTTTCGATCAATATAAACATGCAAACACATATTATAAATTTTAATCTAATCTACCTACTCTAACATCTTTATAAAAAATAGAAAAATATGAGGATAAAAAGAAATATGTAAGCCTATTTTTAGTTAGAATAATTTTGATTCATTTGACTTAGATGAACTCCATGTAACCATTGTTTTTCTTATCCAATATATACACAACCATGAACAAAGATGGTGCAAGAGTCTGAGATATTTATCTATGAATAAATATGGATAAAATCACCATATACATGTGAAAATAATGAATAGCAATCTTCAAAGCCTTAAAATTAGTATATATTTAATTGAAAACAATGTTTGGATCCACCATAATTAGGGGAAGTATATAAAAATGCTTCACAATAGCATTTCTCACAAGAATAACTAATAAAGTAAGAAATTATAGGAAAGAAACATCTGGTCTTCTACTCTAATTTATAATACTAATCAACTAGCCTCTTCTAAGTCTTATTTTTAGCCTTATATATAGTTTCAATCTAATATCACTCAACTATCAAGTGGTTATAAACATTCAATAATAGGCACCAACCAAGGCTAAAATCCAATGTGTGCTCATCTTTAAGATAATAGCACCTCCTTTGAATGCACCTTTTTCCATTAAATGTTGGTAACAAGGTAGTATTAGAATAATGCATTATTTCAATTTACACAAGTTCAAGTTAAATCTTAGTCATTTCAATGGATTATTGTTGTATTAAATGTTGAGGCAGAATTAATCTATAAGTTATGAACACTCCTCTTGATAGTTAACTATATGCTTTGTTATGGTGGTCATGCCTAATTAAGGCATTTCCTTATCTTTTTATGATCTTACCTTGCCTGAACCTAATGTGCATGCTATCATATAACTCAACCAAATATCTAACTTGCTTATGAATCTATTTTTGTTATCCTTCATGCACTAAAAAATAAGATTTTCCATGATTGCACTCATAATCTAATTTATAAATATTGATAGCCTAGACAGGCAAGATGGATGTCAAGTTTAGGATCTAATTTTTTTTTTGGAGGTCCACATATCAGTGTTGGAAAGGTCACTCCATGAGTCCACTTTTTATGCTCAAAAAAACCAGCATGTCCATAATATATTGGGTCTTGCTACATGGCATTTCTTTTAACTCATAGTCTAGTTGAAGGTCCAGATCATCTTGACCTTTCTTTAAATATGGTTTAGCAATATCTTGATAAGTGGAAATATCCCCCTCACCTAGATCTATATAGATCCTTCTTGTTGTTTAATGTGTCTTAACTACCTCAAAGCCTTGAGATCTTACCACATGGAATCATCTTAGGCACTCATTTAATATCCTCCTTCATTGTACTACTCTTACTTGATCTAAGGGTGTGGAAAAGTGGGATGTTTCCAAATGGAATCATTCCATTCACCCAGAGGTTCTACTACATATCGATCTTATACTAACCATCTTGTGGGCTCAAGTAAATAGGATTGCACCACATGGTGTCATCTTGGGAACCTAGAGGATGTCAAGGTGAGCCCTTTATCTAAAGTGCTATAGAGAAGTAAAGACCTGAGATCTTGATAGGTGGTATCTTCTCAATGAATTTGGACTTGTATAAAATAAACTAACCATTAGGATAATTTTAATTTTTAAATAAAAATAGCTAAGTCTAAAAGCATCAAAAGACTAAAGTAAAAGATAAGAGAAAGGTGAAATAAAACCCATGAGATTAGCAAAATGAAAAGGGGCCTTTTTCCAAGCACATATAGTTTAGTTTATTTTTAGGAAAAATGATTGAATCTAAAATTAGAGGACAAAACTACCTGATTGAATAACCTCCCCTTTTGAATCTAGTTTATCAATTGGTAGAATGACCAGGTCTAAATATGAAACTAGATTAACCCTTAGTATTAATTTGAACATGACCATAAGATAGGCTAAATTATTTTTAATGGAAGGATCAAAATGAAACCCTAAAATAATTTGGTAATCTATTGGATTAAGCATAATCTTAGGTCTGATGGTTTTGATGGTCCAGACAACCATCAAAATTTAGCTCATATAATGTTGACATGAATACTAGTGTGTTGTCTAGTTGGTAGTTCATTCCATGTGGCATTTGTTCACTTGAGGGAATAGTTTAGTGTCCACCTAGGTTGATGACATATAAAATATTAGTGAAGTGATATCTTGACAAGTGGCAAGATATTGCTTATTCTGGACCTTGCCTAAAAATTATAAACATATGGACCATCCTAAGGAGTGAGGAAATATGATCATCCATGTGGCATGATCTTAGGCATCTAAGAGCTTTAATATCAATAAAAAAATATACATACTATCCTAAGGGCTCAAATAAATGATATTATGCACATGGCATGATCTAAACATATAGAAGGTCTATGGTTTCTAAGAGAAATTGAGGGGGCCTAGGGAAGTGAAGAAGTTGTATTTCACCATGTGTACTTATCATAGACCTCTAAAAGATCTAGAAAAAATTACTAAGTCTTGATGAGGCTTGGGGAAGTAAAAAAGTGACAAGTGGTAACTCCTCACTTGTTAGGGGACTCACAAAGAAGGCAAGTGACAATTAGCCTACGAGAAAACCAAAAGAGCCATTAGATTTTGAATATGAATTTTTTCCAAAAATATTTGAGACAAAACTAAAGGTAAAATAAATAAGAATGTGAATAAATATAGTCTTTTTGCCTAACTTAAATCCAAAATAAGTCTACTAAAATATGAATGACTAAGTTCTAAAAATAAATCATGAGAATACTTAATCATTTCAACTAGATAAGGAGTAGGTATGGACTACAATTACAAAGAAAAGATCATGAAAATCCTAAAATAGTTTAGATAACTTGTATAAAATCTAAGGTGAAATGGTCTAAAATAATGTAAATTTTAATGTAGTTTAAAATAGGATCATAAATAGACTAATCCTAATCAGACTTAAGCAAGTTCAAAAAGTTATATTAATATAGACCTAATTCCAATACTCTTCTAGACTAAGTGAATACAATGGACACTTTAAGTTCAAACTTAGTTAAAAGAGTAAATCCAATACAATATCAAGGTTGTAACTTATCAATGACATTTTCAATTAGATAATAAATAAAACAAACCCAGACTTGATTAGACCAAAAGACCAAACTCTAGAGAAAAATAGGTTTCATGATTTTAGTGATGAAATTAGATTAAGTTGTGCAAGAAACAATAGAATTCCCACTTTGTAATTCATGAGAGGATATTTACAAATAGATGATAAGATAGAGGCTCATATCCTAAATTTAATGTAATTATAATAAAAATGTGATGGAGCCCTATACCACTTTAGCAAATATTGTTTTATTAGATTGGGTAAAATAAGCTCGTTTTACAAGGATCCAGCAACCATTAAGTTTGAACAGAATATTAAGACCTAAATTAAAGAAACTAAGCCACAAAAATCTGAAAAACATGAAAGTAATTCAAAAAAACATCATTAAAAACATTCAAAAACTATAGCCAATAGTAAAATGAATAAAACAAAATAAAACACTAAACAGAAATAGAGAACTCCACTAAGCTATCCTTGTCTTATATGTTACCATGTTTATTCTCCTTAGTATTTTCCTTTATCTCTTCCTAAATCATTATTATACACATGTGTTTACCAAATCCTTCTAAAGGAATATACTGGGTCTTCTTCTGAGGGGTCATGGAAATCCTTTTAGCCTTAGGTGTTAGCATAAGGTCATAAGGTGTATCCTTGTTCATCATAGGAATTTTAGTTTCCTTTAACATGTCTAAATCCTTATTGAGTTGGTCAATCTCATGTTTCAAATCATTCCATGCCTTTATACTATTATACATGTCCCTTCCCATGTCCATCAATTTTGCTTCAAGTTGCAAGCTTTATTTTATGCTCCCAATCTAAATCCTCCGGATTGCATACTTTTTTGCTCTTGTTACCTTCTTCCTCCTTCTAGTAAATGGCCATATTCTTCAATTTTTTACCCTTAGATGATGGGTTTATGGTTACAAACCATTTGCACTTTATCAAACATTAGGGAGTCATCAAACTTTGGTTTGAAAAATAAGCCAAATTAAAAAATTTTCAAATCTCTAACCTAGTCCTTCTTTGGGACAAGGCTCATAATAAAAGGGGACAACATGGTAAATTTGATGCCCTGTGGTTGGGTCCCTAAAAATTATCTAAAATATTGGGTGGGAATGTATTCAACTGAAAGTGTCTAATTAGTGAGGACATCCCATTACCCATCAATGATCAGTTATTCAAACACTAATTCAAGACTTGAATTAGCTTGGTAGGTCCTATACACACTTTCTCTTTCCCTTTCTTGATTTAATTTCTTGATTTCATTGTTAGTTTAGTTTTATTTTCTTAATTTTATATTTTTTTTGATTTTCATTATCAGTTTGGCCTCATTGTTTGTCTCTTTTTGGTTTGGCCCAGATATTTTACCCTATGAGTTCCCCTATTTGTTAAAGAATGAATAATGAAAGGCTTGTAGGTAAGTGACATGAATGACATTGTATTACATAAGTACTCTGATTAGTTTATAGTATTATATTTTGTTTCTAAATTAATTTATAAATCTTAAGCTATTGTGTGTGTTCTAATTTATTTATGTTTGGATAAGCTTGGGTAAATTATTCAATCAATGAATATATTCTCTCAAAACCAAGCACAATATTCACACTTTAATGGTTTCTAGGTTTTATTAGATGAATCTATTATGGTGAAGATCTAGAGTGAAAAATATATATTTCTTCCTTTCACTTTCCATAATGGTCCGAACCTAGAATTGAGACAAAAGAAAGAGAAAAAAATAGAAGAACAAGAAAATAAAAATTAATTTCAAGTAAATACAATACTGGGTGATTCAGGCAATATCTACCATGGTTATAGATGCATAGTCTATGGTAGAGAAATGACTTGAATAAAATTATAGATAAATCTATCAAGGATATTAATTCATGGATGGAAGTAAAGTAATGTCTAGGTAAGTTTTCTCAAGGTGGGATTCATTAACCTGATAGTTGGATCTATAATAGTTAGTCCTTACAGGTTCTAAAGAATGGTAATTAATTCATTTGCACATACTAGGTCAATGAGAATATCATATTTGGTCTTATAACATTTCTCATCTTCTCCTCTATCAAATCCATTCATGTTCCATATGTGGTCTTGACTAGAGATTCTAGGTTTATCGACACATTTATTTCATTTCAAATTACTTAGGAGTATGTCCTAGTAGAGTCTCCATTTATTTTTTCTTGCACAACATGACATAATTATTCACAAATCATGGAACCCCTTTTTTATTCCTCTTTTTATACTCTAGATTACACTCGTGGATAGTTGGTCTCAACACTCCCAAGTTTCCTTGATTTGTTATCCTTTTTTATGTATCAATCTAGGCCCTAAAACCACGACCATTAGAAAGACCACGTCTATGCAAGAAAACTTCATATTAGACACTTATCATTAAAATGGAGTTTGAAACTCTTATTTTTCATTCAAATATCTATTCCATTTGGCTTTCTAGAGCCAATATAGGGGTTATTTCATTTTTCATGTCATTTTAGCCTCTAAAACCTACCCCATTACGATGACCAAGTTTGTGAAAGAAAGTTCATATTTTACACTTGGTCTTAAAAAAAATTTAAATGTCATTTCAACACTTAAATATATTCTACACATTTCTATAAAAACTTGTCATTTTCTCTAATACATTTCAAATTTTGTACATTTCTAGAAAAACTTGCCATTTTATCCAATACATTTCTAGAAACACTTGTCATTTTCTATGGTAAATTTTTTAAGGCAATAGACCTAATCAAGATTCAAACAACCTATTAGTTCTACCATGTCTTATTTTCATGGCCCACTTGTATTCAAGTTTTTATTTAGTGATTTGTTCTAGTATGGAATTTGTTAAGTCCCATAGAACTAATTGGACTTAAAAGCCTGATTAGGTCTAGGGAGATCATTTTTAAGATTTATAGTGTTAACCAAATGTTTTATCTATTTTTTTTTATGCTTTAAAATGCCTAAGTCCGTAGACATAATTTATTTCCAAACCCAAAATAGGTCTGATGGGATCATTTTATTGCCTTATCTTATTAATCAATATATTTTTCATGACTAGGTCTGGACTTGTTTAGCATTGGGTCTCCTTACTACCCAAGGAAATATTCATGATTAGGTATAGGCATCATTTTAGGTAGGTTTTATTTAGTAACAAAGTTATTTTTCCCACATAGGTCTCATGCATCATTGATAGGGGATATAATTGTAGTCAGACTTTAAAGCCTAACTAGGTTAGTAGTTCATGGATGAGCTCACCATAGTGTTAATCAAGTATTAAGTCTTGACTAGTTAAGACTATCCCCCCCACCTCAGTTCCTTTATTTATTATGGTCTAAACCTTTATTGGGTATACATCCCCTCTTGATTGCCTTCACAATGTTAATTAGGGATTTTTACCCGCATAGATCTCAACTTCCCCTCACAAATGCCCATAATTATAATAGGGCGTCTAAACACCCCAACCCAACAGTTTAGTTCTAATCAAACTCCAAGGACCTAATTAGGTCTTGGAAATAATCTAATATCAATAATAGTGCTAATTAGGGGTCCTAATCCCAATTAGGTCTTGAGGATCCCCATTCAATGTGTTCATTGTTATTCAGACATGAAAGTCTAATTAGGTCATGAATATCTACCCTAGTTCTAATCAAGGGTATAAATCCTGATTAAAACTAAAAACTTGATAATTCAAAAAGTGAAATTTTTAAGTGACATGAGCCTCCCAAAAACTTTATTAGGTTTTTGAGGCTATATTTTTAGCCTAATTTGGTTTTTCCATCATAAATTTCACCTTAATTGTCATTTTTTTGAACTGTTTGTGTTGTTGGAAAGTTCATTCCAGCCCAATCACGATGGTACTTCTAATTTTTGTAAATTATGACTGTGATAAAAAAAATTGAATATTAGTATGTTATTTTTAATGGGATCTTTTAATTTTCAAATTTTAATGGATTTTTATCTTTTTGCAGGCTTAAAAATGTGTTGTCTTGGAAAATGGCATGGCTCTTGGAGGGAGATGGATTTTGTGATTGCATTTATGCATCCAAAAAACTTTTGGATGTAAAATTATTCCCTATGGAGGTTAAATATAATGGGGAATTTTTACTAGCCAAGGGTTGGATTTTATTTTCCACAAGAGACTATCAAGCCAGTCACTCTTTTATTTCATGTAATTTTTATATACAAGGGAAAGTGAAGTTGATCTATAAATCAATTCTAGATCATAAAATATAAATAAAACTATTCCTTTTTCTTTTTGGTATATTTAGACAATCAAGGTCATGACCAATATGGATCTACTAGACCTAACTAAGGGATCTCTTACCACACAATATCACTAGAGATGGTTATAAAGCCTCTAATCAATCAATACCACACAATAACCCTAGTTAGGTCATATATTTTATTATCAAATTAAATCAAAAATTAAAGTAAATATAATCTAGTGCTCACCAAAACATGTGGCATAAAATGGGGATCCTAAATATAAAAATTAATCATGCAAATAAGAACTCTACTCAAGTCAATGTAGAGATAATCTTAATACATGGAGAGAGAAACATATTCATAATCTAACACATTTAAATATATCAACTTAATAAAGAGGAACAAGAGTTAAGAATACTTACCTTTAAAATTATCATGTTGAGCCTCAATCTCTCCCTTGGCCAATGGTGCTTTACTATAGGTTGTTGTGGTTTGTAAGGATAACAAAGATAGGTCATTTCTAGGCTACATGACTTATCCTATGCATCCAAAAGACTTTTCCCATAAGACAAGATTATTATTTTTAATGAAGTATGAAACCCTAAGCAATAGCTCCTTAAGTAGAATGGTGGATAAGTAGAGGAAAAAATAAATTATTATCTCTATCTCTCTCTAATAAAAATGGAAAAAAAGATGTGTTTATATAGCTGGATCTAACTCTAAACCCTTCTAAAGTTTTAGTTGATAGAGTCAGCCTAGTTGAACCTCTTATTTAATAAATAAATCAATTAGGTCCTAGACTAGGTTAGTTGGGCCAGCCTAATCCTGTAACATGCTCATTTTTAAATAACAAGGTTGACTCATTTGAATTTTTTTGGTAAACAACAAAAAGAGGTTTTGGCTTAGGTAGGGGTTGTTTAAGGTGGTGAATTGCTTGGGTAAATGTATAAGGGAGGTGTTAAATCTTAGGTAAATGTATAAGATAGGTTTGTGTTGGTTTTAAGTGGTGGTATATGGAACAATAATCTTGACAAACACCAATGGTCTTCCCACCCCTTTCCTAGTGCACCATTTAAGGCATGCACTTAGAGAGATTGAGACTCGATGGATTCCTACAAGAGAAAAAGCATTAGTAATTGATAAATTTTAAAAATATTGTGTGTATACATATGCCCCATGATAATCTCATTACATGTCACATATTTAAAACATGGGATGGTACTTTGGTAAAATAACATAGCAACATCCAATTCTAAGCTTAGTAAATTGTAGTAAGAAGTGAATAAGATAAATGAAAGGATATAATTATAAAATACATACCTTACCCTACCTTAGTGTTTTAGAGTAAGAAGGAAGTGAGATAAATATGAAGGTGTCTAATGTAAATAACATTATGAAAACCTATAAAATAAGTGAAAAATTAAAAAAATTATAAAATATACATGCAATATGTGGAAAAATTCTCTACAATGTCAGGATTCCAAAACATTTTTTGGTTCAAAAAAAGAACTAGTGGAAATAAAGCTATGAGTGAAAACTAAAATATGTTAATAAATAATTAGTAGGTAAATAATTTTGAATAGTAAATATAAATAGCATGAAAATTAATTCATTTGTTATTTTTACTATTCAGAGAAAATATTGCTCTAAAAGACTTAGTTGAGCCCTGATAGTGATCATGGTGAGAAGAGGATAGCTTCAACATGGAGGATGCCTAGCGGTCATAGCTAATGTAGCTCAAGTAAGTGATGCATTAATTTTAATTTTTTTGGTAATTTTAATTGAAATTAAGCTAGATATATAAAATAGATATTAGGAAAAATTTATATACCAAAAATGACCCTAGGAATTTCTTAGGTAAGCTAGGGGTAAACTGGAATACTAGGTAGGAAAACATCTTACCAATGCCTTAATGTATTTATGGTAAATGGTTGAAAAGTAGTCATAATTAAGAATATAATCATCCCTATTGATTAATATGAAAAAGGTGAGATAATTTAAGGTGGTCAACAATGTAGTAGAGGTCTGACTTAGTATTGATGGGGGAGGCTGAATGCATAGCAAAGGGTTGACCTAGTTAGATAAATAGACATGGTTGACATAGTGCATTTTGGTTGATGTAGTATTCAATAGGTGGCTAGTACAATATGTTAAATGAGGCCAACTACATGGTAGAGGGATAATATAATATGCAAAGGATGGGAAAGGAATGATTTAGTATCAAAAAGGTTGATTGTGTTTATAAAAATGGGTCATATGCATATCAAAGGGTTGACTTAGTATGGCAAAGAGGTGACAAGGTTGATTTAGTATTAAAATGGTTGATTATGTAGGAAAATATAAAAAATAAGAAAAATAGGCTAATGAAGTAGTTAATTTTTAGTATTTTAATAATTTTTAAGAATGTAATTTATTATTATTACATCGAGATCTAATACATTCTATGATGTTTGATATTTTATAGAGGGGATGAATATTTTGGCACCTAGTTGATACATCATATATACTATATTTGTTAAAATAATTGCCAGATGTGGATGAGCTTGACTGATTTCCTTGGGATTTGGAGGCATCATGGATATGAGGAAGATACAACTTAGTGTTGATTGACTCATCATGTTCTTAGAAGCATGAGAGTGACTAACCAACATTTTTTGATGGGAGGTGGATGGGGATACCATAGAGGTGGGCATCACCTTGCATTATTTCCATGCCTTGCTTGGACTTCCCATTATCAAGACTCTTATCATATGTGATGCATTATATACAAAGGATGAGAAGAAAGCTCTATCCCATTAGGAGATAGGCTTAGAGAGGATTTATCCTGGGTTGTAGGTTAACTTATTTGATGTGTATATCTCAACCATTCTGGATATCTAGAAGGCCATGATAGGACTTGTGATAGCACATGTGTTATGTCACAATATGGATGGAAAGGTACCATTATATGTAGTATCCTTATATTATTCCATCTTGGATTAGGGTGCATTATACAATTTAAGCTTTATCATTTAGGTGCATCTCATGCATGATATGTATGGTATGTTGATAGAGGGTAGAAGATGACCCATCATTTTTTTGAGTGATTTGATTTATGATAGATTCCCTATGTATTGATAGGTTGGGTTGCCTCATGTAGTCATTGATAGGTTACTTAGGGTGGTATGATGGAAGCAATATCATATAGTATGTATCATTCCCCATGTCCCAAATTTACATATTATGACATGAGGGTATATGATGTGGAAGCCTTACACTAATATTTTTTCCATATGATCAACTTGGACTACTATGGTTATAGGTTTGGCATGTATTTAGATCATAGACCATTATACTTCATGGGTGGATCCACATCTAGTAGCTTGTGTACCCAAGCACTAGGTATACCACATTCGATGGCCCCTCTAGTAGTGTTAGCTTATTGGGCATGGAATGCTATAGAGTTGAGAGGGAGAGGAAGCATAGGGGTGCATACATAAATAACTATTATTAGGTCTAAAGAGTGAGACCATGGATAGGTCTATCATAATAACAGGAGGTGGTGAGGCCTAGTGTAGAGGATGTTATAGTTGTGGATGTTGAGGGTGATGATGCAGGAAAGGTAGGAGCAGAGCCATAGTATGGGTGATAATATCCATCTCTAGCTCATAAGATATGGAGACACTATCAGAGAGAGGGGACATAGGTGCAAGAAGTCACACATGGAGATCCTATGATATTTGATGGACATAGTTTGTTAATAGAGAGGTAGATGAAGAGGGGACCATGATGAGCACAAGTGGTAACTCTAGGTTTTGCACTTTTAACGAGGCAACTGATAGAGGATGTGTTCATTGGTTGGGATAATTTGGAGTTCATGGTTAGTGACACCAACACTCATAAGAAATGCTTTAAGTTTTTAAGTTTTTGACTTAGATCACTATTTACATTATTGATTATGTCTTTGAGATGGATATATGGTTATATATATATATATATATATATATATATATATATATACATGAGATTTGATGTATATTTGGTTTTATATATATATATATATACACACACACACACACACACACACACACATGAGATCTGATGTATATTTGGTTTTTCTTTTAATATGTATTGATATAGATGAGATCAGATGGGTAATTATGATTATGGCCACACACCATGATATTTTGGATGGTATGTTATCACATTATGAGCCATCTACCTTGGTATACCCTATGGTACCATCTACCCTAGCTTATGATATCTAGTTTACATTGGTTAGGGAGGTTGCTCAATATTTTTAGGTATGAGGAGATAGCTTATAGCCACCTTCAGGAGTAGGAGAGGGAGAGGCTTGAGCTTGGTAGGCATTGGCACTAGAGAAATCTACCCATATAGTGACTACTATAGAGCTTAGACATGTGAAGGCCTAGGTGGCCAATCTACAAGGACAAGTTGATGGCTTGAGATCTTGGACTACCTCATTATAGTGTACCATTTAGATGGTTCAGTCATAGGCATACATGGGTATCATGGCTCAGCCATAGGATAGACATGATAGAGCATAACCTTAAAGTAGTATTTATTATTATATTTTTATTATATTATATCAAACTCATGTTGTACATATTGATACGGATATTTCATGGTCTATGATTTGCACTTGTTTATGGATGGATGTATGGATGTATGTCCTTTCTAGCACATGTATTTTACTTTAATTGTATGTGTTATGGGAAATATGTGATTTATGTTTCCTTTCTATAATTATGTGAGACACATGCATGGTTAAAAATAAAATCAAAATGATTTGTAAAAGTATATATAAATAATCATAAAATGTAATACACACTATATCATGATGGGAAATGTGTAAAACCAAAATATGAATAAATATAAGAAAGCAAAATGGTAAAGTAATAGGTAACAAATGTTTTCAAACCATGTAAAAGTAACAATTTTACCAAATTAGAATAAATAGAAGTCATACTATATCAAATTAGGAAGTATGAAAATTTGTAATAAAGTGGAAAACATGTTAAGACCAATGGTATAAAAACAAATGAGCAATAAAGTTAATAAATCATACTAGATCAAGATGGGAAGTATGAAAATAAAAATAAAATGTAAGTATAAATCAAATTAATCATCTAGCATCAAGATGGGAAGTATAAGAAAATTAATAAAATGGTTGTAAACATACACGCAATCATAAAATAAGAAGATAATAGTAAAGTGTTTATGAGTAAACATACTAAATCAAGATGGGAAGTATGTAAATGATGTGTAAATCATAATGTAACACAAATTATCTCAAATTTGAAGCATATAATTTTATTATGACTATTTTATAGTATGAACTTTTTATCAGAATATTCTATGAAGAGAAACTAGTCCTATACAAGATCTTACACTATAACTAACAAAGGGAATACTAATGAGGTGGACATAAATGTGAGAATAATTTAAAGATGTTTCATGTGGTAATTTCTGAGGAGAGTCTAGTCATATCCATAGTTTTACATTACAGCTCACAAGGTGAACACTAATGAGGTGAATGATAATAAGGGGGAAAATAATGAAATGTTTTATGAGAAATGCCTAATCCTATCCAAGGTCTTACAATGCAAATCATAAAGGGAAACCCTAGGGCTATGATGAGTTAATAGAATAATTTTCATCAAGGTAAAATATTAAGATTTTTATAATGAAATAGGGAATGTAAAAATCATGATGTAAGCATTTATGAGAAAACCTTAGTAAACATGAGGCATACTAGGTAAGAAAGAAAGACACTTAGAGTCTAGTGACCATGAAAATACAAAGGATATCTACTCACAATAAGCACAAAGTTGTATAGTAAAATAGGTGGAATACTAATATCAACTCATGAAGGTTATATGAACAAAGAAATTAAAATGGTCCTACCTTCCAGTAGCATGTTCAATGTTCCTCAGGACCTCTTATAGAATCGTCAGTCTACTGTGAAGATATAGGACTTATGTGAGAAATTAGGTAGCACTATAGATTATATTTGTTCTCCTATCCCAATATATTAGTCTACCATACCCCAATGGACCTCAACTCTATCATGATGCCAATTTTGGATTTTGAGATTCAATTAGAAATAGGAAATGTTCTAAAGATAGTAAATAACATATCTTGGTGTGATTATACTTTTGAATTTGATATTGCCTTTTGAATCATTGCCTTTTGTTTAAATGATTTAGATTTTAACTTTTTATGGCTTTTATAATTCCTTCTCCATATAAATTTAGAATAACCAACATGAGTGATAAAAATGATACACATGAATGAGATTTATACTTTGGTTAAAAGAAGCTATGTAACTAAAGATATGACTGACTAAACAATGTAGGCTTACCTATGAATGAGTATGTAATCTCAAGTTTCATTTGTCTGTATGTTTACTATGTGAAATGGAAATAAGGGAAGAAGGAGATCAAATAGATCATTGTATAGAATTAATAAAATGATAAGTCTTATTTGGTAACTGATCATGTGGTAAAAATAAAATAATAAGGGAATAAGGATTTTATAACCAAGTCACAATAATAATTATCTTTATTTGAGTGTAAAAGATAGCAAACAATCATTACAAAGAAAATAAAGGAATCCATAAAAGAAATGAAATTATAAATATAAGTTTGCATTCATGAAAAGAATGAGAATAGACCATAACCAAAAACTAAAGAGAAAGAAACCATATAAAACACATAAATCATAATATAATGGTTCATGTAAAAGAGATAAGTGAAATCATGTTTGACAAATAGTCAAAAATATATGATATACAAATGAATCACAAATCTAATCCAAATAATATAATAGGATAATGTGAGATAACACCATTCTTTGTTCACAAATACTTATATATATTACCATAAATGTTATCCATAACATTCAAAACATCTATATGTAGCTTAATTTTGATGTTATCTAGATTCTCATCAATCTTTGCATAAAGTTGTGAAAAGACTTCCTTTCGTATCATCTCAACTAAAAAGGTAAGTTTAGAATAAGAAGAGTAATGATCATGTGGTATCTCCTATGTGGGATACTCAATGTGACAAATAATTATATCAGTGTGAATGGTTTATATAGAGCTAGGAGGAGGTGCAACTGGAAAAGTAGGAACCTTCATTTGCACGTGACCTACAGGAGAAGGAATAACTAGTGTTGGTGTAGACAATGGTAAATCTCAGAGATGCTATTAAATCACATGGAATTATTTATTATTATGGGTATAAAATTGATGCCAAATACAATATAATTCCCCATATTTAGGGATGAACTCTAGAAGTATCTTAGGAGGAGGTATGATCTTTTTTTTGGGTTGGGTAGTGACTGATCACAGTGTGTTGATATACTACCTAAGTTTTTAATAGTATATATAATAATGGTTTTTTATTCTATAGAAGCATAAAATATCTATGTTATTATAATGTGGGGGTCTACTAGCTAAAGGGGTATAAGAAGCCTTGGGCTACTGATATAGATGACAATCTTTGGTCTAATGACCAAAAACTCTATGAATATTGCAATAAGGTTGATCTACCCATTGTGTAAGTAAGGTATCAAGCTAAGTTAAATCAATAAGATCATCACCAAAGAAGGGAGAAGTTGGAGTAAAAACTAGACAAGCCTCATCTTTAGGTAAGACTAGTTGTGTAGGGGGTCCAAGTATAGTGGCTAACATCTATGAAAGAATCATGTTGGAAGGGTTATGATATCTGACAAAAAGATAAGGTGATATCATGGCATGATCCATGAGCATACTCCCAAGAGGCTCTATTATGACTATAGGTGTAATACATGAGTGATCCATATCTAACCTATGAAAATTACTGGAAAAACTAATATTAGGTACTATAAGAGAAGGAATGATAGAATAGTAATGAAAATACTAAAATAAAGAAGAAAAATATCTAATAACTTCAATTTTTCTATCTTAGATGAATCTAGTTAAAAATGGGCCATCTAAAACATAACCATCATCATAATAAATTATATGTAAGATGATAGTACATGTAAGAACTATTTTATCAGTTGAGGAAGCATGGTCAATAGAATATCTAGTTTTGGTTAAAGTAATTGGTATGTCATTAGAAGGTTGTTGATAGGATTGAGGTTGAAGATAAGGATGAAGTTGAGTGATAATGTGAGGGTAAAGATTGGAAGTTTTGATCTTTAGGTTTATCTCATCTAAATCATCATCATAAAATTCTAAGAGTTTATGTAGAATATTCCCAATTAATTTGGGATGACCAGTATAGCCTCTAGTAGAGTTAAATAGATAGTTGAAGTGTTGGGATTCTTAAAATGGAACAATAGGTAAGGGTTAAAAGGTGGTTATTTTAAAGATACCACATTATTTGAATTTATTGAAATTGTAAGGATTCATGTCCCCTTGAATCTTGTATATAGCACCATTATGAGTAAATTTGACACATTGGCATGCAGATCAATCAACTACTCTCATATGATGAGTCCAAGGTTGATCGAGTAATATATTGTAATAAAGTGGAAATTTAAATATCATGACTTTCACATGGATATTAATGGGAGAAATGGTAATATGAATCTAAGCACAACCTAGAGGATGCATTTATCTTATGGCATAGTCTTAACAGGTACTGCATGTGGATTTAAGGTTCCACTTGAAGTATCCAAGTGTTTCAATAAATTCAAGAGAGGTAACACAAGTTCCTTAACCTTCATCAATTAAATCATGCTTATCTTGGATATCACCTATTTGGATGCTAATGAATAAACTAGGGTCATCCGCATGAAGCAATATCTCATCAGGAATGACAGAAGAGATAGGGAATTTAAGTAAGAGGGAAGTGTCTATTGTTTTATCAACATGGATGAACATATATTCACATTATTGAAGTATGTTATCTTCCTATCTAGCTAAGGTATACTCTTTCCATATAGGAATAGGACAATGGATGCTCATTTCATATAATAATTGCATTATTCAGTTATAATAGTGGGGATAAGTTCTCATTATCTCTAAGAAGGGGAATTGAGATGGAATTTAGGAAAGTTTTTTAATAGGATCCAAATCATACTAACCCATCTGAGTATTTTTATATATAATTGTGTAGTGTTTCAAGAGTTCCTAAGAAGGGGGGTTGGATGTGCAATGAAACTTATGTTGATAAGGTATGGTTGGTTTAGGTTGGTTGCAAGTGGGTTGAGTGACTTTAGATGATGTGATGGTTTGTTAAGGTATGTTTTCATGAGGTATAGGAAATTTTAAAATGAATATAAGTTATATCAATAGTGTGTGAGGTATGGTTAATTTGTGTTATTGGAAGGGGTACTTGTATGGGTATTGGTTCCTCATGCCCAAATTCAATGAGATGGGATGGGTAAATGTCTTGAATGATGCAAAGTTTTGGAGAGGTGTGATGTGTAGGTGTGGGATTTGAATCAATATAAGTAACTACTCTACTCATATTAGTCATATCAACCATATTTTCATCATGTGTGTTAAGATTTATAAGACTTTCAATCTTGTTAGTAGTAGGGGTAGGTTGTTTAATGTTATTTTGGTGGTTAGGAAGGGTATACTTGTAGATAGATAAATGAGAATTAGCTTGGTTGAAAGATTCATTTTAATTTTGAGTTTCATGAGATTTAAGTGTTGTGTCATAATCTTGTTGACATTTTCATATAAGGGATTCATGGTCAAAGTTAGGACCAATAAGAAAATACATAGCAAGATTTCTTAATTGTCTACAAGTCTCATGAGAATGGACCCAAATTGCATGAAACCAAAAAAAATTATATATATCATATCATGATTTCCTAGGATGAGTAGGGTCAAGATCTCATGATAGAGGTCTTGGAAGATGTTTGTGAACTTTTGCTAGGGAAAATGGTTTGTGCACATTATTATGATTGTGTTGAGAAAATGTGGGAGTATGATTATAATTATTATTATGGGGAGTAAAATCATCCATGGTGTTATTTGGATCAATAGATTGGATGGTGTGTATGGTGTCATAAGTGTTAGTAACACCATCATTGGTTGCATGATAGTTTTCATTTTTGATAAGCATGTGATTTCTCATTCTAGGTTGAGGTGGTTCAAATTGATGCATGAGGATGTCTTGTTGTTTAACATGGTCAAGAACCTCTTCAAAAGTTTTTGGAGAAAGGGTCCTAATTTGATATTGTAATTTAGGTTGGAGAAAATTAGTAAATAAGTGGAAGAGGTTGTCATCTACCATATTATGCTCAGATGTGTCAAAAAAAATTTTCCATTATTTGAAAAATACTTGTGTCATTTTAGTTTCAAGTTGTTTACAATTTATAAAATGAGCTAAGTTATTTTAGGTAAGATCACTACTTGGAATTCTTGGACAAATCAGTTGGACAAGTCTTCTAGTATAGTAATAGAGTGGGTTTTCAATTGATTATACCAATCTAAAACATCTCCTGAAAGTTTTTAGCTAAGATTTTAGTGCTAATGAAAGTATTAATATTAACCCAATCTTTATAGAGGTTGCCAAATGTTTTTATATGCAAGGTAGGCTCTATAGATGCATTATAAGTGATGATAGGGGTGATACCTCCTATGTCAATTTTGGAAATTTGAGGTACTAGAGGTTCATTTTGTAAATTTTTGATAATTTTGTTGATAAATGGAGGTTGTGGTATAAGGTTACCATGTGAATCCCTAAGGGAGGGTGAGGTAGCATTAGGATTTTGTGCTCCCCATGGCACATGGTGAGGTTGGTTTTAGAGATGTATGAGGTGATTTTTCATTTGCATCATCATATCTACATTATTAGTTTGAAAAGTATAAATTTGGTTAAGAATTTATAATAAAAGTTGATTGGTTTGAGAAATATTTTGGCTAGTGGATGTAGCATGTGATGCATTAGTATTATGTCAGGTATTAAGAGCTTCGGATGCACTATGAGTGTGGGATGAGATAGTAGCATGCACCACACTAGTGGCATGACTAGAATTGGTATCAAAAGAAGCATTGGTAGAAAAATAAGCATTAGTATCAAAAGAAGAATTAGTATCATGGTTAGGGATGTTGATATTTTGAAGAGCCCCACTAGAAGTTGAACCTTCCATGTTTATAGAAATAATTGGCATGGAGGTAGAAGAAGACATAGAAGATGATGTCATGATATGGAAAGGAAATATTATAGAGGGGAAATGTTGGGATGAAAATAAAGGGTTTTCCCCAAATCCTTAGGAAAAACTAGGGGAAGGTGAATGGGGTTTTCCTATATGAGGTCCCATCATGAGATTATAGATGGCTATAGGATATTTTCCTTTATGTTGAGGGTTTTTAATGAATAAAAATAGCATTTAATTTGTGTATTCAAGGTCACACTCATATTCTAATGCAAATAAGACATTAAATGCTAAGGAATAATGGGGAGGAGTTCCAAAATTGGTAGTGTGGGTGGCCACATGGATATTGATTTAATCTATATTGGGTGCCACAATATGTGTCTTAGGAACCATATTGGGCTTGGGAAAACTCATCATGTTTGTTTTATTCAATTTTGTATTATCCTAAAATAATAAATTCATGATGAATGAGGGAAACTCAAAAAAATTAGTAAAAATGAGGATCAGATGGTAGGATATTGGGTCAAATCAGTTAACATTATCTTGTAGGATAGTAGATAGGATAGAATGTAAAAGACACAATTGAATTGGTTGATTATATTTGTAGATGGTGAAACTAAATGAGTCTAAAAGACACACAGTTAGATAGGTTGACTGTGTGTTGGAGGTAAATAGAACAAGCAATTTATAAGAGACTAGGTCAAACAAAATGATTGTGTTTTATTAGAAAACAAAGACTATATGAGACACAATCGATTAGATCAACTATGCTATGAAGGAAAAGAAAGGTTTTGATAGTCATGTTTCTAGATGATTTAGTGTTATTTTATATAATATTTGAAATAAACACACAGGCAACTAGATTGATTCAGTCGATCCAATTATGGCACGCGCCACAAACCTTGTACTAACATTCATTGATACAAGTTTTTTAATATAGCATACAATTATTAGAGATAAAGTAGCATAAATAGAAATTGTAATCCATGTGGTCATTACTAAATGTTTTAAATTATAATTTTTAGAAATAAATGTGATAGATTTGGCTATAAAAAAGAACTAAAAATTCAATCTAAGGATGGTTTCATGTAGCTAAGCCTGAAAGGGATCTGTATTGGTGATGGTATTGGCTTGGTATTGGGGCCTACCCACTCACTTCATAATCCAAAAATGATAAGGTTATCAGGTGCTTTGCCAATATATACCATTAACCATGTATTTATACTTGGCTCAAAAATTGAGTTAATTCCCCCTTGGTGATGAAATCCAAGTAGGTAGACCTTGGGTAGAATTTGTTTAGTGTTTTTTTATATTATGTGGTTTGGAAGTGTGTGAATAATAGAAAATTAATGTGACTAAATTGATAAATTAAAACTTATGATTTAGTCTATGTGTTCTTCTGTAAGCAAGTAAGCAGTAAAATGAAAACTGAATTAATTACTAACAACATGAGTTAATTTGTTTGATTGAAGAGTACAGGGTCGGTTCAAATGACCAAGTATGCAAATAGTATAAAATAGAATTGATTAGATCGATTCTATATATTGAATTAAGAGCTAGAAAAACATAGTCAAAAGAGTCAACTGAGTCTCTTGGGTAAGTTATCAAGCTAAATAACTATGTCAATCTAGTCAACCTAATTCATTGTAGATTTACAATTTTATAGACTAAAAACTATGAAAAACAAGACTATAATGAAGAAAAGAAATGACTAATATGGTGAGAATGAACTTGATGATTTTGAAGATGTTCAAATTATTGGATTTATATTGTGCCATCCAAATGAATATTTTTAATCTACTAATACATTCTACTAGGTCGACTAAATTTTTAAAACCTATATGTAAATTAGTGAACTAAGTCGAGAAGATCAATCAAGTTACCCATGGTTGAAGATGACCTACACAAATAAAAATAGAGTTAATCGGATCGATTGTGTGTTAAAACTATGCACATAAACTTATATTGAATTGATAAATTCAATTCAATGATGTGAAAATGAAATAAATAATAAATGAAGACATAAAAGAAAACCTGTAAGGGTTAGTTCACATTAGGTTCACCAGATTGTATACAAGGTAAACCAAAGTTGTTCTACAAATCAATCCTAGCTTATAGAAGATAAATCAAACTATCCCTTTCACTTTTTGGTACATTTATACAATCAAGGTCATGACCAATATGGATCTCCTAGACCTGATTAATGGATCTCTTACCACACAATCTCAATAGAGAGGGTTCCAAAGCCTATATTCAAGTAATACCACACAATAACCCTAGTTAGGTCCTATGTTTTCTTATTAAATTAAATGAAAAAGTAAATTAAATATAATCTAGTGCTCTCCAAAGCATGTGACATAAAATGGGGATAATAAACATAAAAAGTAAACATGCAAATAATAACTCTACTCAAGTCAATGGAGAGGCAATACTAATGCATGGAGAGAGAAACATATTCATAAGCTAACACATATAAATTTATCTACTTGATAAAGAGGAGTAAGAGTTAGGAATACTTACCTTAAATATGAACTCACCAAGCCTCAATATCTACCCTATCTAATGGTGATTTATAAGAGGTTTTTTTGGTTTGTAAGGATAATAAAGATAGGTCAGATCTAGGCTACATGACTTCTCCTATGCATATAAAAGACTTTCTCCATAAGATAATATTCTTCTCTCTAAAATAAGTATGAAACCCTGAGCAATGGCTCCTCAAGTAGGATGGCGGATAAGTAGATGCATAAATAAATGATTATCATTATCTATCTATAATGAAAATGGTGAAAAGTATATGTTTATATAGTTGGATCTAGCCCTAAACCCTTTTGAAGTTTTAGCTGATAAGGTTGGCCTAGTCAACCATGTTCATTAATAAATAAATAAATAAATTGCATCCTAGATTAAGTCAACTAGGCCAGTATGGTCCTGTAACAAGCTCATTTTATAAATAACAGGGTTGGCCCATGCAACTTTGTTCGATAAATAATAAAAAGAGGTTTTAGCTTAGGTAGGGTATGTTTAAGGTGGTGAATTGATTAGAGGATTGTGTAAGGTAGGTTTCAAATCTTAGGAAAATGTATAAGAGAGGTTTATGTTGGTTTCAAGTGGTGGTATAGGGAAAATTAATCTTATAAAGCACCAATGGTCTACCCACCCCTTTCTTGGTATACCCTTTAAGGCATACACTAGAGAGATTGAGACTCAATGAGTTACTAAAAGAGATAAAGCATCAATAATTTATAAAGTTTAAAAATATTGTGTGTATATAATTTTTAGTTTTACTAGTGTAAATTTTCCCTCAAACTCATTTTCATGTCTTTATGTTAGCAGAATTATAGGCAATTGATCATGATGGATTCAAAATTAGACTGTCAAAATTAATACTTGGATTAATATCAATTGTGGAAGTTTATTAATAATTTATGCATGTATATGGTGATTATGTTATACATTTCATTAATTTTCTACCCTTATAATCTTACATCAACTCCATTTGTGATTTTGCATTCATCGGTCATGTGAGAGGCTAATTTTTGGAATTCATTTAATTAAGAGTTTCAAATTCATAGTCATTATTATAGGTTTTTATTCTATTTCTCCTTATTTTTTATATTTTTTAATAAATAATATAGTCTAGGGTTAGTTTAGATCTCGAATACAATCCACTATTGATGTTTATCTTGATTTCTTAATCTCTCTTCATCATTATTTCATTACTGCATTGTTGAATATTTAGATGCAATGAAAACACACTAAAATCAGCTACAAACCCATTTAAACAAAATCTCTAAAAATTTTATTTATTGGGAAAATGAATGTATGTGTTATCATTTTCAATATATGTTTAAAACCCTCATTCACCAAACGTAAGAATATAATTACCCACTAATCTTTTTAAGGATCCAAAATGTTAAAGCTTTCAAAATCAGTAGGCATATTGAATTGGAAACATTCACAATGACCAACTGGGTAAAACTATTATGTCATGACTGATATATACACCTTAGGTATACCCTCACATGCTTCCTTTTAGGAGAAGTTGGACAAGCAATCACCTTGAGAGCCTAGAGTTGGTGAGTCGTGCTAAATAACTTGCCAACAATAATCCCTGTTGCAAAATGTGGAAGTATAGAGAAGCCAAGTGAATTATTTGACAAACTAATGTAATTATTATAGGATATCTTAATGAAATAATTGGGTTAATCCTAATGAAATCTCTGTGGAAAAATGTGTAAACATAGAAAGATGTGATTTTTTTGAAAAACTTATAAAATGATTAAAGGATATACAAAATTTTCCCTAATAGAGATTTAAAAAAGAAATGAAATAATTATAAGATATTAAATATGTACCCTAATAAATATATAACAAATTAATTCAATGATTACAATATATCCTTGTGCAATGATATCTTAGTTGAAAAAGTAGGTAGCATAGAGAAGGCAAGTAAATTGTTTGACAAACTAATGCAATTATTACATGATTTTCAAATCATATCTATAATAAGGATGAAAACTATTATCACATTGACATGTGCCCTAAAAAGTATTTTTTACTACTCAAAATTCTCCATAATAAATATCTATAGCATAAAAACCTTTTAAAAAAATAATTAAATACAACAAAAAACTTCTCCTAGGGAAATCCTAATACATTAAAATAAAAATTAGGGATTTAGATGCCTTTATGTGACATGTGGTGATATTTATTAGTTCATACCCTTGGCCTTTGTCAAATCAACTCTTTCCTCTATTTTTTTCCTCTAGAAAATGTTCCTCCTTACACATGTTTATTTCCTCTTTTCTTCTTTTTTAGTGACACAAATGAGAGTGTATATCAAATGGGCTCCTCCTCATTTGTCAAATCATATCCCTACTACATCAATTTGACTACCTCATTTGTTTTTTAAATTTTTCAAATGTTCCTCCTTGTAAACTTCAATTTCTTATTTCATTTTTGTATTTATCATAAATGAAGGCCCTAATTATTTTGTGCCATTCACTAAAAAAGGTTGAAATTTCAACTTGAGGTTTTTTTTAAATTATGGAAAGATAAAATATTGAAACTTAAGGTTGAAATTTAGACATAGCTTAAATGCTTCAAATTTTGACATTAACGTTAGGAGGAAAAAATATTTGTATTCAAAATTACGACAAAATTTAATTTTTCAACCTATGTCAAAATCCACATCGATGTGGATTTAAAATTTAGGTGAAATTTTGTAGTGTAATAAAATCCTCATTTATAAAATTCTAATGGGTGAAAGCATAAATCCCTATCCCAACTTTTTGGTTGTTTTTTTCCATTTTACTATAAAGTTTCTTTTAAAAACTTATTGATTTTTGTTGTCCAAAAATCAATAAAATTTTATGTTTGAGCTTTAGATATTTGAATTTTTTGTGCTTATCTTACTTTCAAGATGATATTTTTTTATTAATTTTAGAATAAATTTTTAATTATTAAAAAATTCAGCCCATAAGTGAGACATATTATGCTTTGATGCTAATTTAAAAATTAGAAAACCTTATTACCCTAATCAAGTATTGTGATCTTAATCAAAAATAAGGAATCCCTATTTTACTAAATCCTTATTTAGGGATTAAAACCCCATACATTAGAAAGTAGCAAAAACTATTTTTTATGACTTTATGCAGTTAAAAATTAGATTAAGTTATATTAATTTAATCATAAATAATAAAACTCTAATTTAACGAACCCTGATTTATAAATATTAACTTCTTGGGCAAGTTCCAAGATAGTTGTAATACCTTAAGACAAACACCCACATTCATGCAATAGATAAATAATGATAAATCAAATAAAATATTTAAAACGATAACATCCAAATTTATTGAGGTAGCAATACTACCTTTTTATATATAAAACCTCTGACAAAATGTTAGTATTATAAAATTAACTCTCATTCACATAATTTACCTTAACCACTATCCCTTTATTCTACAATATAGATAATAATAGGCTAAAGTCAAGTTTGGAGAGTAATTTACTTGTAGAACAAGTCTTATTTAAAGCAGACTTGTATAAAAAGTCTTCTTTAAAGTAGTATTTTTCCTATTAATAGTTGAATTTGATTAAATTAATTACTTATTTGATACACTTCTCTATTATTATGATATAGATAAGTGTGCACAAATTAGTACCTATCCATATTTAAAATTAATATTACAATTTCATCATAAACCATGCAAAATTGTATAGGTATTCAAACACATTAAATTCACCCCTTAAAATGTAATTTGATAAATGAAAGTATAGAGGAATCGTTGAAATATCCATCCTTGAAGACACCTTTGTTTACTCCTAAAAGTTACCTAAGCAAAAAAAATAGACCACAAGAAGGGGATTTATGAAGATTTATACAACTTGATCATCAGGTCGAAAATACTTAAGATCAACAACCTTATCATGTATTAGTTTTCAAATATAATGCATATGAAACTCAATGTGATTTATGTGTTGGTTCTCTAATATGAATTATAATTATCACACCAAAGCACTGTGGGTTAGATACGCATAAATTTGAAGCTTAAAGCATGTGCCAAATCCAAATTGACTCACAGTTAAAAAAAGATCCACTATACTCACTTTTGTAGTAGACAAAGCAATCGTAATATGCTTCTTACAATACCAAGTCACAAGACCTAACCCAAGATGATAGATGCATCATGTGGTTGACTTGTGATCAACTAGATGTCCTACGCAATCATTATCTATGTAAATTAAAAGCATTGTAAATCACTAGAATTGTAACCATTAATTAAGGTTTTTCCCTTGGCTTATATTCAATCCCATAATTAAGTAGTACCAAGAAGATACCTTGGAATTTGCTTTGCAACTTTCAAATGATTATCATGGGGATCTTGACAAAATAATGACACAAGGTTCATAACAAAAGAGAGATTAGTATAAATATGAGTCAAGTATAGAATACTTCCCACCAATTTTATATAGAGTAAACCATCAATAGAAAGAGAAAAACACTTAGTAGAAAGTTTGAATCCATATTGAAAATGAGTTAGTGTGGAGTTTCAAATTCCCATGATGAGGCAATGGTGTAAATACTAATCATAATTAATTTCACTAAAAAATATATATTCTCAGACTATGAAATCTAAAGACCATGAAAAATTGTAATAAGCCCAAGTTGGTCATCCTAAATTAATTCATTAACCATTTTTTCACATCCTAAATCTACTTTGTGTAACTCCCTGTGATGATTAATTTATTGACATAAAGGACCAAAATCAAGAGTTTGTAACTACTTTCTTGGCATAAAATATGGATTCAGAGGGACTCTATGTAAAACTAGAGTTGATTATAAACATGTTGATATTTCAATACCAAGCTTGAGGAGCTTGTTTCAAGTTGTATAATATTTTTTCAATCTACACATATAGTTGGATTTCTCGCTACTGATAGACCCTAGAGTTTTGGATATGTATATTTATTCATGTAAGTTTCCATAAAATAAGTCACTTTTAACATCCATCCGATGGAATTATGACCCACATATTACACTCAAAGAGAGTACTAGCCTGATGGAATTCATCTTAGAAAATGAAGCAAAGGTTCCATGGTAATCAGACTTTCAATCTATGAAAAATATTTTGATAAAAATTGAGCTTTATACTTATCAATGGACACATATGTTGCATACTTATTACATTACACCCACTTTCACCTCACTATTTTTCTTCCTTTTTTAAATGGAAACAAGTCCCAAGTTTTACTCTTCTTCAAAAAATAAGTTTGCCTACCATAATTTCCTACCATTTATAAATCCTACAAGCCTCATTAGAATTTTTTGGATAATAACTCTACCAACTATACCAAGTTTACAACACTAAATTGATGTTACTCTCTAAACATATTTGGACCTTTTTGATCCCCTACCAATACACCAGTTTCATCAAAAACTATGTAAACCCATTTTGGTTGAGGTTGTGTTGGTTGACTAGGTAAATTTTGAATGACTTATGGTATTGGTGGTGGAATGATGTGTCTTGTTCATAATGGAGGAGTTGGTTTATCCCCTACGACTCATTATCTAAATTTTAGTGACTCTAAGAATGGAATTAATCTAAACTACCTTATTTTTCATAAGAACCATCAAAATTTATATCCAACTCACCAAAATCCAATGAAAGATAAGGATAATATGTTGGGTTATAAGCCTAAGATTGTTTATCAAACAATGCATCCCATTAGTAAAGCTCTTTATTTATGCTTGGAACAAGAATATAATGTGCCTTTAGATATTCACAATATCAAAAATATAAAGATGAAACTTCATTTCCACTAATTTTTGCTTATCATCTAGAATATGTGCACGTGTTTTACATCCAAAAACCCTAAATTTAGAAATAGAAAGCTTGACACCAGACCATTTTTCTTCAGGAATCATGTCTTACCCTACTAAATTGGGAGTATAATTTTTAATGTAGTTTGTACATTGGATTATCTATGCCTAAAATTGAGCCAAGTCTTTGAATTTAGATAAACCATTCTTCTTAGGGAATTAGGGAATAATATGTTAAAGTTGAGTCCATACCTATTCAAAAAAATTGATCATCTAATTTTTCAAAAACTCTCCTCCATTTTCTATTCTGAGATGATGAAATTTTATCTCTAACAAGTTTTCAACAAGGGCTTTGAAATTTTTTAAGTGCTCAAAAATGTTAGTTTTTTTTCATATTTTAGACCTGTATTTTTTGAGATAAATCATCTATGAGCTTAAGCACATATTTACATTTATGAAATGAAATGTGTGGTAATGACATAATATCATTGTGAACCAACTATAATCTATCACTCATCCTTGAATTTTTACCTTCAAAAAAAGGATCCCTGTATTATTTTCCAAGTACACATCCTAGACAAAATCCATCTTTCAAATAAAATTTTAGTAAATTAAGAACCATATTATGTTTATTGAATTCTTGTAATGAGTAATAGTTTAGGTGACCAAAACACTCATGTTAAAGTTTATTACATTCATTTTCATGTGCATTCATGACCTATGAAGGTTGAGTGATCAAAAATTTGTCAAATTCATACTATATTGCTTGATGATCAACCTTGTCAGGGGCCATAATAGTAGCCTAGTATTTTATATTTTTAATGACAACATCGATAGTTTTACACTTAATGTTTTTCTTTCATCTGATTATGTGATCTAATACATGGATAGGAGGTTCATAAAATTGTCTATAGCATGGATAAATTTTCTAAATATGCCATCCTCCATCTCAATAGAACCCTTCACTCTCAACTATTATAGGACTAGAGTTAACCACAAAAAATTCAATTTTATGGTTTTCATCAAGATTTTGAAATAGATAACTTTCATATGTCATATGGTGAGAGGCTTATGAATCCAAAATCCATTTAGACATATGTTATATGTTTTTTTTTTGTAAAAAGTGTTCTTATTTTAGAGGGAGAGAGCTACATTTTTCATTTCTTATTCCAAGTATGTCATTTTATTGAAACATTGATATTCAACATGGAATAGTTTACCAAAACATGGTAACACTCACTGTTAACTTTTGCATTCATTTTCCCTTACATTTGTTCTAACAGGGCGAAGAGTTATGTTGTGTTGATTGATTTTCCTTAGGATTATGCTTTGATTTCCATTTTTATTTGGAGGGACCCTTACCATTGTGAAATTTGGGTTATGATATCTCATTATTATCATTAAAAACTAATTCATATTGCTTAGTATCTCTAGGTCAAATATCACCAATGAAAATCAATTCTCCCTATTGTCTTTAAATTGCTCACAAAACCTATCAAAATTTGGTGCCACATATGTACTGACTAAAGAATTTTGTTATGTGTATTGATTTGAGATGAAGATTGAGTAGGTAAAATTCAACTTTGAGAAAACATTCATAATGATTTGGTCATCAGTCTTGGTTACACTTGTCTCACTAATTGAAAGCCTCAATTACTTTATTTGAGTGATGAAATCTTCAATCTAAGGATAGGTTTTTGGTCTAAGAATGCTAAGTTTGTTTTCCAATCAACATGCATGTATCTTGATAGGATTCCTAGATTAAGTTTAACCCTAATTGAGATGGGTTTATATAGTATAAGGTTAAGAATATAGAAATGAATAAATACAAGGGTGATAAAAATATCTATATCAGTCCAATTAATTGCAAACTTATATAAACCATAACTAAATTTATATGCTAAGATATACTAAAAATAAAGAGTACCGTTATTGATTGATATTGAAATGAATGGAAAACAAGAATACTTATCTAGTTTATTATGCACATATAGATATGATATGGAATAGGATGAAAGTATATTGCATCTAGATTCTAGAATAGTCATCAGGTTCAATAAATTTTCATTATATGGTATCAAACACTTGCATCAAATCTGGATAGTTGTGTCAATGTTGGTGTCTAAGTTAGATGTAGGTATATAATTTATAATATTGATTGGATTTAGATGTAACAACTTGAAAACTTATGTTTTTTATATCACCTTTACTTTTGTGTTTTTAGATCTCACACATAGGTTGTCACTCTTTGTCAAATGATCAAACCCTAGCTTTTTCACCCTTGGAGTGACTATGTGAAAAGTGAGTTAGTGGACACATGATGTTGAGTTTCCTCAAGGACCCCTTTATAAATGGGTGTTGAAAACATAACCAATACTCTAAATAGGGCCTTAGACTTATGTATGTATTCCCTATGTGTTGGCTTGTGTGTGCATAAGGGTGATAATCAATTATATAGAGTGGCCTAGATTGTAACTTTAATTATATGGCTCATGAAATTCTCTTTCAGTACTTCAAACCTATATATGTGATTTCCCTATGATTGATATTGAAATAAAAAAGAATATGGAATATTTTATCACTTGATTGAGTGATTTTGGTAAATTTCCTTGTGAGTTTTTAGGTTTATTCTAGGTGAGGATTTGTAAATATCTCACATTAAAACACTTAAGTTGACCATAAGGATACACTTAATTTGAAATTTTGATGACTTTGGGGCATATGACACTTAGTTTGGCATAGGAAACTATAATAAATGTAGGCATTTTGTTAGGATGCAAGTATTTGGTAAGCTAAAAAATAAGTACATGTCCAAAACTTACAAAGGATGATAATAAGTAGTGTTGGCTATTCTAGCCACACTTGGTCCATAGGACACTTACACACTTGTATATGGGCATTATTTGAAAAAATTAGTTGAGTATGAGTTCCATCACACCTTCATGATGACAATTTTTCTCTAAAATTAGGTATGTCCAAGATTGTCTATGTTTCTTAAGAGAACTATTCTTCACTTATTGTGATCTAGCACCCTATATAAGGTCTTAAGTAGTTGATGTTTGGCATTTTAAAGAGCCTAGTTGCATAGTTTTCAATGCATGGATGCATCTAAAATATTATATATATATATATATATATATATATATATATATATATATATATATATATATATATATATATATATATATATATATATACATATATATATATATATATATACATATATATATATATATATATATACATATATATATACATATACATATATATATACATATATATATATATACATATATATATATATACATATATATATATACATATATATATATATACATATATATATATATATACATATATATATATACATATATATATATATACATATATATATATATATACATATATATATATATATACATATATATATATATATATACATATATATATATTCATATCAACCTTTTTTAATCTCATTCCATGGTTAGTGTCTTACAATATCCACCATCGATGCTATACTTCATAAGTTGAAGGGTATAAAGGTCATTGTCCATGTTTTGAGAGTGAAAGCATCCAAAAAAAGATATTATGAAATTTTTAGAATTATAATATATTTTATAGGTTTATTTAGGTGTTTTATAAAGTAAAATAAATCCAAAAAGATTCTTAAAATTCCTAATAAGATTATGAACACTTCAAAAATTCTCAAAAGTGCATTTGAGATAGAAAAGGTCAAAATGTCATAATTGAGGTCATTAAAGTCATTTTAAGAGAGAAAGGCATTCTCAAAGTTTCAAAAGGTCTTAAATTTCATTAAAAACTCCTCCATAACCTCTTTCATCTATAAAAATATTCAAAAAACATTTAACCTCTTGTTTTCCCTCCATTCTTGCTTTTTGGTGGCCTTCAACTCTCTCAACGTGGAGAAGTGCATCCAAAAATAGCCAAACCATTATGATCATGGAATTTTCATGGATAAAAGAGTGTTTTTTGGGTTGGATGAAGATATTCTCAATTTTAAGACACTAAGGTCAAAGTTAAATCATGATTTCAAGTCTCCTCAAGGCCTAAAGCTTCAAACTAGGAGGTTTCAATCATCTTTTACATGTTTCTTCAGAGCTCCAAGGAGAAGAAAACCATGGTTTTAGAGAGTATGTGGTCTCAAATTTTTATATTTAGGTTATAAAATGAATATTATATTCATGCATATAGTAAATTATATGTTTCAGGTGGAACCACATGACCACAGGTCATTAACAAAGCTTTCATATAAGTTATAGACTTAGGAAATGGTAGGTTTTGGCCTTGAATGAAAAATTATGGGGGTTATAAGTGTTTAATGCATGGAAATAGGATATAAATATCTAATTAAAACATACACAATATTCATTAAACCTCCCTGATGAGCTTTTTAGGCAATACAAGGCATAAAATCCCTCAAACATGAAAGTTTCAATAGATTACAAGTTGTAAGGTTTTTTTGAAATTTGTAGGTCCACCTTGATCATAAAAACACTATATGTAATTCACATATGGTCCTTGAAACCATTATCAGACCCTCACATTCATTTAAATATGAAATTCATTCTTAAAAACCTAAAACTAGGGTTAAATTGATCTAATATCTCATTCATAGGCACCAACAGACAATTTTTAAAGATGTGTCATCTTTGCTCAAAAGTTACATGGACTAGTAGGGACATTGGGGAGAATTAATGATGTATGTAAGGGTCATATCTAGGTTTTTTGAGGTAGTAAGAAGGAAACAGGGCTATGAATCATCCTTAAGAAGCTAAGAAAGCCTGCAAACAGCCCAAAAGAGAACATGGTTCAAGGTTTGAACTCATTTATACTATTACATCATAAAGAGTGGATCATGGAGGAGGTTATGAGGTATATTAATAATCATTCCAAGTCATCAATATTTATTTATGATATTTGAGGCATGTTGATCCATTAAAAATGTTACAGGTAATCTCAAACCCTACCAAACCCTTAAAAACACATGGATTCACTTTGTGATGTTTTAAAGCTTGCTAAGTAGGAGATATGATATTCCCAAGTCTTTCATGATGTCAATATTTTCTAAGGTTATTCAAACATAGGTTATAATCCATAGGAGCTGAGGTAAATGGCTCAATGAGATTTTGAGCTTGTAAATCCTAAGTTGCAAATCTACAAGCAAGAAAAAAGGATCTCAATGAGTTTTGAGGTGTTTCTCTTTTAAGGGAAGATTCATAATCAAACAAAATAACTCCAAGATAATATATACATATTTACCTACCCATGAGGAACCATTGGTAATCATGCTCAAGGATATTTCAAGCTGGGAAATGACCTCAACATGTCTACAAGAAGGAGAGAGGATTTCAACATGATGACATAGTCTACGAGGATCTATTGTAGGATTTAATAGTATTCTAATGTTTTAAATTTTAAATAAGGATTTTTAATTCAAATATACTACCTTCAAGTCTGTAGACTAGATGGGAGGTTTCAAACTTGTCAAAAGTCCTCTTGATGGTCTAAAGAAGCCTACAGGCCAAGGTTTAGGAGCTTCAAGCTTGAGAAAACCTATATGATATCTACAAATTAATAAGAATAGAGATTACATTATTAAATAGACATGTTTCTTTGTTATTTCAATGTTCTTGTAATCATAGCTTAAAGGGCTTACAAATTTTTAAAACTTACTTGTAGGACTAATTGATAGTCTTCATGAGTGCCAAAATGAATACCAAGTTGGTGGATAAATTACAAACAAGCTATGGATATTTTCCACTAGGCAGCATGGTTTTATAATATTTAAAATGATGATATCAAACCTAAAAGCCACAATACTTTAAAAAATGCATGTACAGACCTACAGACCCCTAGAAGGTCCTAATGACTAATTACACATTGATATGGCAAGTTTGTATGATGTCTTCAAGAGGTTTTAATCATTCTAATGAAATGTTAGGGGTTATAACATGGTCAACCAATCCTGTTAACCCTCAAATAGGCCCATGAAGGTACCAAGCATGTGTATAATTGGTTTAAGAGTTTCAATTAGGGTTTTGATTAACTTTAAGGTTTTCAAAATACCTACAGTCTTGTAGGTATAATAAGGAGAAATTAAAAGCCTTAAAAATACTTTCAACACATTATGTTGATTAAACATTGGACTAAGTTTCCCATGAGTTAAGCCTACAACATAACTTGAAGGAATCTTGAAGTGTTTAACAGTTTGTAGATCAAGAAGGCCAAAATGTTTGGAAACATGAAGTTGAATCTAGGGTTTATAAAGTTTACAAGATATAATCAAAGTTAAAGAAATAATTATGAGGTTAAGGTTCTTTAGGATGAAAAAATAAATTTTAGAAGATGATCAAAACCTCATAAGAGAGTCGTAGGAAAAAAATCCAAAATTAAGAGCAAGGTTTCCATGGTTTATCAATGTTGTAGGCCCCTATGCATATTTATGGTTTTTAAGAAGGTTCTCAAGAATTCAAGAGGGAGTAAGCCTTTTTAGACTCAATAAAAACTACTTATCAATCCTAAATGTTGTATCATCATAAGATTAAAGTTATAATTGGTCTCAAGAAGCCTTCAAACAACATGGAAGTTGCAAGATTGTTTAAAGAAGGAGATGATAGTTCTAGGGTTAATAAGTTACAACATTTCTTAAGGGCCTATAGATCCTTTTCTATCATATCACCATGTTTTAAATGTTGTGAGATATGTGAACATGTTCCATGGCCTCATGATAGGGTTTAGAAAAGCTTGATCAGTGACCTATAAGATTTTAAGAGAGGATTTCCTAAGATAAAGGTAGAATGGACAAGCTTCTCTAAGTCAAACCAATTCTACAAACCTACCCCATAGATTGCATACAAATAAATGATTATCAATAATGTGTTTTTATGAAAACTATCAAAGAATATATTAATCATGGAGCATGTTTTAGAGACGCTAAATTGATAAAATGAGGATTGTAGGCCTAGTTTGTAGGTTGTAAGTCCTACCCTACAAGGTCTTATTTAGCCTAAATTTTTCCATACATCATTGAAATTTTAGGTCATATTGGGAATATCTAAGCTAATCCACCATTCCGTTGTGAAAAAATAATCTTAAAGATCTAGAAAATAAGTTGAAGGAATTACAAGGTATCTTTGTGAAGTGGAAGACCACTTGAAAAAAAAAGATCACAGGGGTCCTAAAAGACTAAGGCATAGTCAAAACTCATTAAATCTCTAAGTTGTAAGCCTAAACATCACCTTAAAAATTTATAAGACAATCCTTAGGGTAATGATTCAAGTTATCAAGGAAGGTCTGAAGCTTAGGAATGACCTCAACACCAAGTTTTCAATATGTAATAGGTCTTTGGGAGTCTCTTGAAGTTATGAATAAGTTTGTTACAGGTTTGAAAAAGGGATGAGAAGGAAAAAGGGGACCTTCAAAGCATGTAGATGAATGTGTCTTAGATTTTTCAATAACTCTTTTGAGTAGATATGGGGAAGCACACCCTTCATCATGTATGGGAGGTATGTTGAGTAGGCCTACAAGAATCAAGTCAAGCCCTTCATGACTCCAAGTGGATTAAGTGGTCATAAAGATACATAATGAAGTATGGAGGCAATTATAAAATTGATCTTATAGGTACGTAACTCCTCCATGAAGTGTCCATAATGATAAGTCAACCCTCAAGGCTCCATGGCATAAGAGACTCCTTCTTAAGTCAAACCTTCAACATGCACATGAGGTGGAGATGGATGAGTTAAGGCCTCTAGTGCAAAGAGAGTCATATTTTCAAAGATTGGAGCAGCCAGTTGACCAAGTCATGTATGTTCAAGCACTCCAAAAGATAAAATTGGAAAGAGTGAAGCCCTCTCCTCCATTCCTGCACCCACCTTCAATGAGAGACCATCAAAATGGTAGGCCTAATACATTGACGAGAGGTGAATAATCTTGATTTCCACTTGTTGTTCTCCTATATTGGCTAGATTTAGTATGTAACATTTTCATTTATGTAGCCTAGTAGAGTTTATTCTCCTCTCTTATCTCTTTTTCTCATAAAAAGGGCTATAAATGCCTTATTTTATATCCCTCCTCTTGGTTATGATGATACTATATACTTTTAGAGACCTGTAATATTGGATTAGGCCTTGAAATTTCAATAAAATACTGAATTTGCCTCTCTTTCCTTATTGTCTAACTATGTATTTCAGAAGTTCAATTGCATTTTCTAGTTTTAAGTCTCTTCTTATTAGTTTAAGATCAATTATAGATGCACATTAGTCTCTTTTGGCTCATTTTTAAGGAAATTATAGACACTAAAGCCCTTATGCAAGATGATTTATTCATAAAACCTATGTTATAGTATGTTTGTGAGAGTGTGTATCTAAAATTGGTCTTTTAAAGGTTGTTCTTGTGTTGTTAGAGTGAGGGGAAGATATCCCTAAACTTTGGTGCATCACCTTTTCTAACTTCAATTTAACTTCTTCCCTTTTCCACCACCAAAGATATTTAGTCCTAGTTGAAGATAGGTCTCTTTAGCATAGGTTTAGGTTTGTAACTAGTCTTAAACCAGGTTCATCTTAGTTTAGGATGGAATGGGACCTCTCTATAGGTTCATCCCCAAATATCCAAGGTCCAACACCTTGGGGATGATCCTATTATTTCATTTAGACCAACTAATTTAATTGAATAGGTGTAGGATCCAAGTGACAAGAAGTAGGTTTATAACATTTTGAGCATTACAGAAGGCCTAGTCACCAAAATAACATATGGTTAGACTAAGAGATAAGTAATAGGCACAAGATATAGCATATGTGATCCTTTCAATAGTAGGAAAGTTTAGGAACTAAAGGGTACATCTATGAGAAGTACTTGCCAAGTATACAAGACTGAGGTGCTATATAATTCAAATTTAGTGTATATAGATTGATCCTCTAAGATAGCCCAAATTTTCTAAGATTTCATGATGCCCTAAAATTTAAACTTCAATTTAAGGTATATTTATTGATTGATGAATCTCCAACTTCATCATAATGATTTTCTCATTTTAATTCTTTGAAAAGGTAAAAATGAGCATTTTCTTCATGCATTACCATGCGATAAAGACCCCTTATGGAGAAGCACATATGTGATGTACCATTTATTCTTAAATTAATTAGAATTGGTGAGGTTGGAATTTTATTTTTCCATTGCTATAATAATTATTTAGTTATCTTTAAATAGCTTTAAAAATCAAATAGGCCCTCTACACTACCCTTTCATAGTATTTTTTTAAAACTAAACCCCAAACAAGAATATTGAAACTAAAAATGAATAGGAATATTGTAATAGTGTGTAGGTCTACCAAGTGTGACCAATAATTTTTTATCATTATTAGGTTGGGTATGTTTGATCTACAGGATCTCTAATATACTAATCCCAAGCATAAATATTGAACACACCCAAAAGGAACTAACTATGGAGGGTTCCAACATACCCATAGCCATACTATCACATCTATAAGGTACATAGAGAGTTTTAAATCAAAATTAGGGAATTAAATAAAGGGTTAATATAATTATGACAAATAACTAAATAAATTATAATGTTAAGATATACAATAAATCACACAAATTCATATGGAACTTATTATTTTTGGAAACATGCTAAAAGGGGAAACTACCAAAGAGGAATAACTTAACTAGAAAATGAGATATACAGGGTTGTGACTGTAACTATGAATTTTTTTGTATGGCTATGAGAGATCACTATGAATCAAGAATAGGGATTCACATCTTCCTAAGAAAAGGCCATGTTATTTTAATGAAGTCAACATATGATGTTATCTATACAGCACTAGTGTCTGGTAAAAAAAATTCCCTCTGTGTGAAATCTAATAGGTATGCCTTCACCTGTAGGTCATGTGTGACTTTACAGGGGAATTTAATTTTTTTTGAAAGTCTCTTGTAATTTCTTATTCACTTGGAACCCTAGCTCAATAGACCATGATAAATAAATGGAATAATGGGAAAAGGGGGTTGGTGGTTAAATTTGTGCTTGAACTCAACACCCCCTATGTTGATCACTACTTACATACCAATACTTTGAATAGGGATAAAATTCCATGTATTTCTCCCATGTTATAGTGGTGTGTGTGAAATACTGATGAAATGATATATGTTAATGAGATTCTAATGTGATTAATTACTTCAACAATGACTTGTAATCTTGGAGGTGTATTGAGACTTAGCTCAGGACTATTTGGGTTATGTGGACTCATAATTAGGAATAATAGATGTTTTCCTCTCAATGTACAGTTATATATTCCAGTGTCTTTCAATCATATGAGCCTCTAGTAAAAAATGGTTAAAAAATATAGATTTATAGTGATATTTTTATAAATTATTTAAATAGGACTTGTGAAACATATGGGATGACTCATTAGGTGAATTTTAATTTGAGAAAATAATCATTATTTGATAGGAAGACATAGTTGCCTTATTCAAACACTACCGATGAATAGGGTAGTCTTGAAGGAGTGGCTTATCTAAGAAGAAGAGATAGCTAAGCTAGAAATGTGAATCAGTCAAAGTATGATCTTAGTCTATTTGAAATGAGGAATATGAGTATTCATTATCAAAATTTTCTAAAAGATAAGGATCATTTGAATATAAGTAGAGGAATATCAGTTTAGGACCAGGAATTGGATATGAGCTAAATGTGTATAAAAGGATGGTCACAAGTGCATTGGTTTATCATTAAATGTTAATTTTAATGGATAAATATATCCCCCTTTTATCAAAGCAAAAATATGAAAGATATTTATACTTGAACATACATGTGTTGGGTAGGATTAGATGTAGGCCACACACTAAACTATGCTTCATGTAAAAACTTGAAATAAAACATGTATAAATTTGTCCTTAATTAGGATGCAAATATGAAATTAAATAAAATAAAACTTATACATAAAATAAAAAGGAATTAATGCACTTGTTTGGGTAAGCAACCCATTGTGTATTTTGGTGCAAAATTGGTGACTAAAGAGGGTAGGACCCTTGGAGATTTATTATTAGTTGAAAAACATGGATTGGATTTTGCATGCCCCAGTCCTAATTAGAAAGTGAGTGTGCTTGACTCCATAATCACCCAACTCAAGGTATTAAGGTGGATTGGAATCCTTATATGATTTTTAATAGATCATTCTAGTGCAAAATTGGTACAAAAAGCTGAATCAACCACTGTAGATGGAATAATATTCATTTATGGTGTAGAATTGGCACAAAACTAGTGTAAAAAAAGTATGATCTGAGTATGGTGTATACAACATATATAATGATATAATTTTTCATTCCTTCTATATAAATCATGAAAAAATGAGTAATAAAGTGATCATGTCCCCCACACATGCCCCTAATCTAATATATGAGTATATTGATTTTGATAACTGAGTAAAATTAAATGGATTTTTGAATTAAACTACATAATATTTTAGAATACATGTTTTGCATGATATCCCCAATCTAAGTAAAAATCTATGATGATCTTGTGTATAAATATGAAACCTATTTATAAGTCATACTAAAAAATATTGTATAGACTAAGTGAAATTTTGGAGAATTTAAAAAAAAAATGTTTCTAATTATTGGGATGATAACATGTTGTTCTAGACATGCTTGGCATGTGATGTTGTCCAAATGGAGTGTTGTCAAAAATTGATTTCTAGGTAGAAACTAGGTATGAACTATGATTATCTGAGTAAATATTATCTTTTCATGTTTATGCAATGAACTATTTCAGTGTAGTCTCTAAGACAATCCACTATGTATGCCCCCTCTTTCAAGGTGAGTTATGAATCTTGCACAATAAATTAGCTTAAAATAAAAAATTATTTGAATGATGTTATATAAAAGGTTGAATTCTATGGTAGTATTGATCACATTGGATATCATGGCATCATATTGATAATCTAAAAAAAAATAGTATTGTATGATACATGTAGAACTAAGCATACATAGTATCGCATATAGATAGATGTTAACAATGAAAAATATAGTGAACAATGATCATATACTAAGAATTAAAAAATTATATATATAAAATTAGGGAAGATGTTTGATGTATATCATGGCATCTATAAACTAAGGAGAGGCATGATATCTATCATGGCATCACAAACTAAGCATACAATAGTAAAAAAGAGACATGGCCATGATGTATGCACAAAGAACACACATAAAATCACATAAAACAAGCAAGAAGGCCAATGGGTTACATACAAGGTACATGTTGAAATCTCACTCACACACATGGAATCATGCAATAAGGCTTATATCCATAAATAAGGACATGTTCAAATGTCCACAATCTAAACTAGTTGAATACACACAAAACATGAAGCAATAAAGCAAACATAGTAAGCATGCATGGATAACTGAAATTGACCTACATAGGCAAGTTGTATCATTAGTATATTCAATAACTTAGGTATCCATTGAGATAACAATGTTAGTGTAAGTGAACCAATAATTACAAATTTTGTGCAATGTATTTATTGAAATATGAATAATAAGGATAGTCATAGAATGACAAAACTTGTGTAAAACATGCCCCCAGTGAAATTATTGAGATATAAAAAAGATTTATAAGGCTTGTGACTAGTTTGAATCTAAAAGAGTAGATCTTGTGTTCCCTGGGATAAGTCTATTTGAATTATACAAGAGTGTGGTGTGTGATTTTCTAGATTAGAGTGGTTTTATCTATGTATAGTTTTTGAGTCTGAGATAATATCACCACCTATAACTACATCTAGAAGTGACAACCTGTATGTTTTGCAACTCACTCAAGAACACTTGTGAAACATATTTGACATAAAACTAGATATAGATAAGTATTTCATATACTAAAGCATTAATAAACTAATGTAAATAAACTACACATATCATGCATAAGTCCTAATTTTTATAATTTTATATAATATTATTTTTTATTGTTTTTATATTTTTTGCTATGTGAAACTAATAAAGGAGCATACTAACCAATGACTCCTACAAGAGCCTCACAATCAATAGGTATTACATCTAGCATGGGAAGGATGACCTATCATGGATGGGAAGTATCATGGTACTATGAAGTATCTGGATATGTAAAATCAAATCTCATATTGTGGTATTGAATTTTTTTCTCTTATGAAATATGTATTGTATAATCTATCTTTATTGTTATTCCATTACTTGTATTTATTTGTATACTAGCTCAAGATATGATTTTTTTGCTTATCTTGCTCTAAAATAGTTCCATATTTAGAAATTGAAATGACCTTTCCTTCATAATCAAATGAAATGCAACCTTTGTTTTTATTAATCATTTCTCCTATTGATTTTAATCATGATCCTCCAAGAACAATATTGTATGCACTTTGATTAGAAATAATGTGAAAAGTAAGATAACACTCTTTTAAAATAAATAAAAATATTAACTTTATTGATCCCACACATGTTATAGATGCATTGGTTTGATAAAAATGTTGAATCTTATATCCAAGAGATACAATAAATGACATAGAACGGAAAAAAAATATTGATAGTCCATAACCCTGACATCAATAAATTGCTTGCCATCTATGTCAGCAGTGATAATGAAAGGTTCTTGATATGAGGAAATACTTGTAATTTCCTCCTTTTGAACCATGCATGTAACATTGGTTTATGTACGCATCTCTTTATTTTTAACTTATTTTTTTATAAATCCTTTCTTAAAGATACTTTCTTGTTTAGGTTGAACATGTTTTTGTAACTCTTGTTTTTATCTTTTTGTAACATTACCTTTATGATACATTCCTTTTTTAATTTATTTTTTTCATCTTGTGCCTTTTGTAATTTTGTTTACTGTAATTGTTCATTTTGAGTATTTTTATGCTAAATTATCTTTTGGTATCCATACGTGCTTTTTTATTATTTTTGCATTTGTGCTTTAGAAGATGCAATCATAGTGTGATTGGGTTTATTGATTGATGTATCTATATTAGGATCACCACTACCAATGATACTTTGTATTTTTTTAATCAAATCAAGATATATATATGTATGATTTCCATGCATTATATGATATGCACAATAGTATTTTGATCTTCTTAAAGGATGTATAGGAGGTGTTTTGATCAATTTATTCCAAATAATTTCTCTTGGAATTTTTGTAAAGTACCCTTCTCAAAATGTGTGAAATTTTTACAATTGCTAGCTTGATAGATGTTCTATTTTATCAAACATTTTACATGATATTTCATATATTACATCAAGATGACACAAGAAGAGTGTATATATAAATTTGATAACAAGATTCTAAATAAATCTATCACTAATGTCTGATATTCAAAGTGACTCACTATTGCTAGTAAATTACAGTCTGGAACAAACCCAGATTGAGTGATATAGAACTTGAATACAAGATATATCTTTAGACTTAACCAATACTCAAATGTAATTCTAAGTATAATATAAATTAAAGTCTAATTACAATTTAATACACTTATAAATTCATTTCAGATTGAGCCCTTTTTCAGTAGCAAAAATATATATATCAGACCCTAAAGTAACTTGTTATAGTTTGGCATTGATCATTTAAATAGAAGATAAACACTCAAAATTTTAACAAAATACCATTAATTGTATATATTCCATTTAATGAGTTACATAAGTATTAATCGTCTATTATAAAAATGAAAATCCAACCTAGAATAGTATGTTGGGCCAGGACAGAGTCACAGCAACCTACAGATGGAAGGAACCCTTGCAAATTTTATTCACCTAGCTTCAACACTCTTATTCTAATATATATGCCATCACTAAGATAAGTGAGCAATATAAAATAATAAATATTAAGCCTAGTTAGGGCTTCTATCCAACTCTGCACCTTCAACACCTTCATAACAGCAAGATACCATCTCCAAGTTCCATGTACAAGCTGGAGTTGTTAGCAGTAAACCAATTGATGATGAAATCTAAGATTTAAAACCCTTAAATGTCTCTTATAACTTGGTCAAACCTCCATATATAACACAAACCACTCCCAAATCCTCATATCCATATTTCACTATTCACATCACTATAGTGAATCACTATTCATGTCATTATAGTGAATCGTTATTCACATCACTGTAGCAATTCACTATTCACATCACTATAGAAAATCACTCAAAATGATTCATCTAGAAATAGGAATTCTCTAATATACAACATTAATAACCTCCAAACCAAGAAGTATTTTGAATATTTATAATTAATAATTTTGTGCATACACCTCAATTGCAAAAACTATTCAAATCTGAAAGTTATCATAAACCTTGAAATCCTTTGAACAAGATAGAGAAGATAATCATTAATATTTAGATTTATCTCTAGAGGTGATACATAAATTTTCCCTTATTATGCAAGTGCAAATCTTGGATGAATTTGCCAATGCCAACTAGGGAGGAATCTTTCACCACTGAAATTGGAACCCATAGGAATACCTACCCAGGGTTTTGAACCCAGAAGAGCTCCTCCAAAATACAAACCCCAAATAAAATAATAATCTAGAATATGATGAGATAATGAGCTCTCAAGTCATTTTATAACACCTTTTTAGGGTTTTCCTACCAAATCCACTTAATATATTATTATAAAGTGACTTTATTAATTTATCATCAAAATATTCCCCATTGTCACTTTATAACCTTTTTAATATAATTATTTAATATTACCTTTGTAATTTAAACTTTTTTCCAAGCAATATTAAGTAATTAAATTAACTATTATTCATTAGGTGGACTGGAAAATGGGGACATTATATTCTTCCCTTCCTAGAGATTGATTTCCCTCAAGCAATCTACAACTGCAAACCAATCCAATTACTACAGTACCTAAAGCTAGATCAAAATACTAAATGCATATGTCCACCAACCACCCAAATCCCAAATTATCCTATAGAATGCTCCAACCCTTAACCTTTGTATGTAGTTGAAGCCTAAGATGCTGTCAAGCTCTATCCATCAGTGAAGCCAACCACCCAGCATTAAAATTCTTGGATCCCAAATCTAAAAATCATCCTCATCATGCCCACTCCAAGTACTATGGTGATAAACCTCATGTATCATAATTTTCCATAGGTGGACTCCACTTGGGTCCCATGGAAAAATTGGAAGTCCAACATTCCCAATGCCTATTGACTTCCATTGTGCCACTCTGATAACCTCAAAAATCCAATTGAACCAAGTCTTAAAATCCTACTTCTAGAGGCAACCAATAGGAGAAAATAAATTAGGAAACCTAAAAAAAATGGATTCATCACCTGTGGTTGGAAACATATCATACCAGAGTGTACTATAAACCCCCTTATTCATACACCTCATTATGTAATTGAGGTTAAATTCACCTATTTGGGTTAATAAAATCTCAAAGTAGTCATGAAGATTCCTTCTTTTGCTACCATCATCAAAGGATGACTCATGACTCAGAACATGATGGACCAAATTGGAAACAACACAATCCACTCCCTCTATAGCCCTGATGGAAAGGTTTCTATTTGAAAGTAATTACAAGTATCTTGATCTTATGTCTTCAAGGGCATAATTGATAGTCTACAAATTTTATGCCTTAACTTCTTCCTTTGGACCTTCCTATCCTGCTTTAAAATTCATTATCCAAATGAGATATTTGATGAACTTATCTATCTTATCAAAGCAAACCAAGATTTGCTCAACCTCATCTTTAGTGACCTATAACTTTTCTTCCATTCATGCCTTTCACTAGGCCAAAATTCATGAACAACTACATAAAATGAATTTCCTGATTTTATTTCAGGTGTAAGAAATAAACCATCATGAATTCTAGGTTCCTCAATGTAAGATGCCCTACCATCCTCCTAAACATAAGATGGAACAATTTTACGGTCCCACATACAAGACTCAAATGAAACCATCTTCTTTGTATATGTGTGTCCAATAAGAATCTTTATTTTACCAATGTAGATCCTTGTGCCCATTTCACCAGTCATGCCTAAACTTGTAGCCAAGATTAAAGTGTCTGCATCATCAACAATCCATCCCACATTGAGTGGTCTCATGTGGATGTGAAAGATGCACAACATTGGTGCATAGAACCATATACCAACCCCTACCAACATGTTGGTATAAATCAGAATAGCACCATGCAATCTATAAATCTTGTTTATGATGGATCAAAAAGCATCTCCAATGTCATATGATGATAAGGACTCATCATCAAACTAATCTTTGACACCATGGTGGTGACTCTAGTCCCTCATATCCATCCAAATAACTAATATCCTCAAAGTGTACCCTAAAAACTCTTTAACCAGTAAATTAGGACAGCCATCAATCAACAAAGTAGGAGGTAGAAACCAATGGGCTAGGGTTGGAATACTCTTTCCCTCATTCATAACTCCACCAAATGAATCCATGACATGAATCACTTGTCTTAAAATCCAAGGGGACTTGTACCCATGATTGACTAACATAAGAGGCACTTCACCCTCACTATGTGTATTGCCATTATCCTCTTAAAATATGGTTGTCATAGACAACTAAGTCTCTACTGTAGGTGATGAACATTGAGCCAAACTTAAATCCAATAAAATCTCATCGACATAGATCTTGGATTCTTAAAGGGTCATCTAAGTGCTCTTCAAAGAATCCATGGTAACCTTAAGCTCATGAGAGAGCTTATCAACTTCATCTTCCTTCCCTCTCAATACATCTAAATATATTTCAGCAAGGTTTAGGAGATGGTCATGATTTAAAAGATGTAATTATTTTCATTTCATTACCGCCAGACCTTTGATTACTTGTAGCTTATCTAGAGAAGATTCTTCTTCAATTCTTTTCTATCATCTTTCAAGTTGAACCTTCCAAAGGTGATCCTTAATCAGTTTGTGCATTCTATCATAATGAGACAAAGCAACAATAATTTTATCCTCACTCACCTTCAATTGTTTCTCCAAATTATGTGGAATATTGAGTTTAAGAACAACTTATGCTTCACATGAAGAAGCATTGGATTGTTCTTGAAGTGATTGAGTCACACAATTGTCTTCTTCTATGATATCATCCATGCATACATTTTGATTTGGAACTAGGATAGTGCTAATTCCACCTATAAAATCATAATCAATAACTTAATTAGGTGTTGCAACACAATAAGGCTCAATTTTCTCCTTATACTCATCATCCAATTCATCTAATTCACTAGATGATGGCTCATTTTCTTCCTGTAGAGAAAGTGGAACCTATATACCAAATGAGATTAGTTATTTTATAGACAATTATTCCTTGAACTTCTCAATTTTCTACTGAACCAATCTTATTTTGAAATCATATGCTATGGTTGAGAAATGTTTCTCTTTTCTCCAAATGACTAACAAATCTGATTGTAACTACTTGCAAAGATCATCACCTTCATCTAGAATCAGGGACAAAATAGTTAGCATACTTATTTTAACATTATCTAAATGATGTTTCTTGATTATGGTTATGAAGAAATGGAACATCTGAAGAATCAATTCAACACACCCCAGATCAATCATAAATAATCATAACCTAACCTTCACCATAATTTCTAGTATTTTAACTCTCTAACCAAAGGTAGGGCTTTTGACATCATGTTACCCGTGAAAACACTACATAATCAGTTGAAGTATTTCCATCGTGATGTCATCATCATAAGGTACATTAGGAGATACAATTATTGAAACTTCACTAATACAAGTGATAACTACAAGTCTTACCTCTTCATCCTAATGTCTCGTAAGCACTGGCTTAACCAAAGAGTGCACCAATGAACATATAGCTTTACACATCGGTTGGGAAGGTAATTAACCAACCTTGCATAGACTAAATTATGCTTCCTTCAACATGATAAGAAGAACTATCTTTGACTCATGTAAGTGTTTTAGATTTTTACTAATATATTTTAGTTTATCTTGAAGGACTTTGGTAGCCTCATTTTATTTATCCCATTTCCACTCAAAACCAGATTGATTCTACATCATAGATTCAAGAAATGAATCCATGTGATCACTAGAAGTAGCCATGATACCCAAACTAAAATTTTGATCTATATCTGATTAACTAAAGTTAACCTTTTACTGTTCACCCTCAGGTTGGAAGGATGCATAGCTCTAATACCACTATAAAGTACCCTTCTCATAATTTGCAAAAAAATTGTGATTGCTAGCTTGATAGATGTTCCATTTTATCAAACATTTTCCATGATATTTCATATATTATGTCAAGATGACACAAGAAGAGTGTATATAAATCTGATAATAAGCTTGCAAATAAATCTTCCACTAATGTCTAATATTCAAAGTGACCCACAACTACTAGAAAATTATAGTTTAGAACAAACCCAGATTGAGTGTTGTGGAACTCGATTACAAGCTATATTTTCAAACTTAACCAATACCCAAATGCACTTCTAGGTATAAAAAAAATTAAAGTCTAATTACAATTTAATGCGCTCATAAATTCATTTCAGATTGAGCCATTTTAAGTCACAAAAATATATATATTAGACCCTATAGTAACTTGTTATAGTTTGGCATTGAGCATTTCAATAGAAGGTAAACACTCATAATGTTAATAGTAGACCATTCATTGTATATAGTCCATTTACTAAGTTACATAAGCATTAATCTGCTATTATAAAAAGGAAAACCCAACCTAAAACTATACATTGGGCCAGAATAGAGTCACAATAACCTATAGATGGAATAAACCCTTGCAAATTTTATTCACCCAGCTTCAACACTCTTATTTTGATCTATACACCATCACTGAGATAAGTGAGAAATAAAAAATAATAAATATTAATCATGGTTAGGGCTTCCATCTAACTTCCACACATTTAATGCCTTCATAATAGTAAGATACCATCTTAAAGATCCATGTACAAGCTAGAGTTGTTAGCAGCAAACCAACTAATGATGGAATCTAATATTTAAAACTCTTGAATGGCTCTTCTAACTTGGTGCAACCTCCATAGATAGCACAAACCACTATAAAATCCTCACATCCAGATTTCACTATTCCCATCACTATAGAAAATCACTATTCACATCACTGTAGTGAATCGCTATAGTGATTCAATATTTAAATCACTATAGCAAATCATTCAAAATGATTTGTCTAGCAATAGGAAGTCTTCAATATGCAACATTAATTAACCTCCAAACCAAGAAGTATTTTGAATATCTATAATTAATAATTTTGTGTATACACCTCAACTATAAAAACTCTTTAAATATGAAATTTATCCTAAATCTTGAAATCCTTCGAATAGGATAGAGAATATTATCATGAATCTTTAGATTTATCTCTAAAGGTGACACATAAATTTGCCCTTATCATGTAAGTATGAATCCTAGATGAATCTAACAACCCCAGCTCGGGAGGAACATTTCACCACTTAAACCAGAACCTGTAAGAATACCTACCCATGGTTTTGAACCCTAAGAGCTCCTCCAAAATATGACCCCCAAATAAAATAATAATCTAGATTATGATGAGAGAATGAGCTCTCAAGTCCTTTTGTAACCCTTTTTAGGGTTTTCCCACCAAATGCACTTAATACATTATTATAAAGTGACTTTATTAATTTATCATTAAAATATTCCCTAGTGTCACTTTATAACCTTTTTAATAAAATTATTTAATTTTACCTTTGTAATTTGCACTTTTTGCCAGGGAACATTAAATAATTAAAATAACTATTATTCATTAGGTGGATTGGAAAATAGGTACATTACAATCTCACTTTAACTCTTAGTATATTTATGTATACTTTTTGAACCCTTAGTTTTAGATGTATTATGTCTTCGCTTCCAAACTTGATGAAGATAAAAATGCATGATTAACACTGACATATTCTAAATTATTTGGATATGTGAGCTTATTTTCAAATGATGTGATCTTTGAACTAAAATAATTATTTTTATTTTTTAACTCTTCTATTATCCTTTCCATAGTGACTATTTATTCTAGAAGGGCTTCACAAGCACATATTCTAGGTAATTATGATTGGATATGCATATAAACACCATCAAGAGGATATGTGGGAGGTAGACAGGCGTGAGGAAGGACATGTTAGTTACCTTCATTTTTCACTAATGGGTGGGTTACCTTACCTCTTAGAATAGTTATAGAATGGACTTGGTTAGAGGGAAAGTAGCTATCACCATTTTGAGGAGGGTTGATATAAATTAGCATAGATTAGAAGGTGTATTGTGATTAAGTGTAACCTTGATTTTATCATATATTAATGTTCTCTAATTTATTGCATAATTATGGAATATACTAAATATTTCTAGTCGGCACCATTCAATTAGAAAATTTATTGCTTGAAAAAAATATACACCTAGAGTAACCCATATATCCATTATATGATGTGCACAATAAAGAAGGTTAGAACCTTAAAGGAAACCTAGGGTTTGGAAATTCTCAAAAAAAACTCAAGTTCACCAATATGTCTTATCAAAATTAGATAATTAAACAAAGGATTAATCCAATTATGATAAATCGCTAAGTAATAAAGAATGCTAATATATACAGTAAATCACATAAACTCATAAAGAACTTACTATTTTTGGAAATACGCTAAAATGGGAAAGTATCAAAGAGGAATAAGCTGGTTGAAATAATATATGCATGATTATGATTATGGTTGTGAAACTTGTTGTAGGGTTATAATACTTTATTTTGAATCAAGAACAGGGTTTCACATCTACCTGGGATAATGTAACATTATTTAGACAAAGTCATCTTACACTGGCATCTTTAGGGAATGTCAACATTTGGTAAGGATTTTGCCTTTTATGTCAAATTTGATAGGTGTGTCTTTGCCTATAGGTCTTGTGTGACTATGTGGGATATTTTGATCTATTATGAAATCCATTATGTACCTTCTACTTCACCTAGAACCCTATCTTAATAGACCATGAGGAATAAATATAATAAATGGGAAAAATTGGTTAGTGGTTAAAGTTGTGCTTGACCTCAACACCCCTTGTGTTAAGAATTACTTACATCCAATACTCTAAAGAGGGTTTAAACTCCATGTAGTTCTCTCATGCTATGATGGTGTGTGAAATACTAGTGAAATGTTATATATTGGTGTAATTTTGGTGTGATTAAATGATTCAACAATGACTTTTGAAATTGGAGGTGTATGTAAACTTAGTTCAAGGCTACTTGAGTTGTGTGGATTCGAAATTGGGAAAATTATATGTTTTCTTCTCAATGTGCAGTTAGATGTTTTAGTGTTTTTTTAACATATGAGCCTCTAGTGAACAAATGGTTAGAAAATGTAACTTTATAGTGATATTTTTGGAAATTCCTTGAATAATAATTTCAATATGTGTGGGATAACTCGTTAAGTAAATTAAATTTTGATAAATTAGCTAGGTAGGATGTGGTTGGTGATTCAGACACTACTAGTGCATGAGATAGTCCTAAAGGAGTAGCCTTGTCTAAAAAGTGGAGACAGCTAAGTTGGAAGCGTGAATCAGTTAAAGGATGAGCTTAGGTTATTTGGAATGAGAAATATGAGTATTTAGTATTATAATTTACTAAAAGATAAGGATCATCCTCATAGAATTAGAGGAATAGTGGTTCAAGACCAAGGAATTGGGTGTGAGCTAAGTGTTTATAAAAATATGGTCATAAGTACATTGTTTTAGCATTAAATATTAATTTTAGAGACTACAGAGAGTAACTTATTAAGGATAATAGTTTGTTGGTGTACTATAGCCTTATATAGAAGATGGCTTCCTATTGGTAAAAAAATAAAAAATCCTAGGCACTTTTGATACACCATGAGGTACGTGGAAGCTAAAGTTTGTATACAGTTATTTTTAATCCCTATGAATTAATGGAACTCCCATCACTTCACATGCCAATGATGTCATTCTTAGCCAATAATGATATATTTTTATGATTTTTAAAATTCTCAAAATAGAATTTTTAACTAGGGAATTTTTTACTGAAAAAACACTTAAGGAGAATTTTAAAATTATCATAAATGTCAATAAATAATAAATCTCAATAGAAGATAAAAGTGCTTAAAGAACATAATATACTTATTAAAAAAAATCAAGCCAACTGATAAAAAATGTATTATGGCATAAAACTTGAGGTCACTAAAAATGCCATAAGGACATTAAATCAGTACTTGACACAACAATAAAGTTTGTTTTGGATGTCAAGATATACCTTGTGGTAAAATTTCAAGTTAAGTAGGGAACTTTTATTTTTGCATGATTCCCAAGGTAGACCAAAACTACTATACAAAGGTTGAATTGGAAGTTGATGTAAAAGGATAATGTGTTTTATAGAGCAATAGCTATGTTAAGATGAATTTTTAACTCAAATGGAGCACTTTTATTTTTTATCAAACCCTTAGAACACCACTACTTTCACCACTTTTTTATCACCAAGATCCATTAAAGGTGATAGCATACTTATGGGTAGTTACAATAAGCCACTAAAAAAAGGATTGAACTTTAGATAACTGAATAAAAAGTAAATAATTGTAGTTCTAATTGTATAATTGAATACAGTGAGCATGAAAAAAATAGATATGAATAAGCTCTAGAGAAACACAATTATACCTAAATATTGTAAACATGAAAAAAGAAGATTTAAATCAGCTCTAGAGAAACAAAAAGAGATGAAGATTTATGATAAGATCTTATTCCATATCAAATTATTATATAGGTTATAGGATATCTATAATCCCCTAATAAAAAACCTGCATGTATGCAATAGATAAACAATGATAAATCAAATGAAAGCTTAAAACAGATAACACATAAATTTACCTAGATGGCATTATCATAACCTCAAAGATATGAATAACAAAAATCTGAAATTTATAAAGTTATGATTTTTTTCAATAATTAATTCTTAGATTTGATTTTAGCAACGTAAATGGGTTTCCAAATTTAATCACTCTACTTATTTATATATCAGAGTTTGAATAGAAATGTGTGTGAACCTTATACATTCCAAAAGAGTTGGTAGAATAATAGTTAGTTTATATTTGAGTAACACATGCTTAGCATAACCACAAAGTAAGTTGAAATAAAAATATACTAAAACTATGAAATGATAATCATGTACACTTGTAGCATAATACATAAAAGAGTTAATAATGGATTAACAAATAAAAGCCATCATTCACCTACTATTATTATTGAAATGAATATCATCTTTAACTAGCACAACTTTTTAGATCTTTATGATTACCTCGCATTGTTCCAACAAATATTTTAGTTATCCTATGCACTCTCCAAAGTTCCTTGTGGGTTATTTAATCCTAGGAAATAAAAATACAAAATTTTCTTGTGCGGTAACATCCAACACTACCCATTTTAATAGGGTATACTCATATATAATGCAATGCCTCTTAGTAATCAAATGAAGTTCTTGAAGTAAAAGCAATATCATAACCTATTCAATCATATCCCAAATTTCAAATAATATGCTTCTCAAAATAGATTAACAATAATTATTTATATTTTGTTAACAATTTGAATCTAACACAATGTTATAATCCAACAAATTTATATAATAATCACATCACTTCAAATGTTAATCAACATTAACCACTAAATGAATTTGGTCTTACATATCTTTTATTTTTAAGATGGAATAACTTTGGATATTAAATTTAACAATAAAGCTATACCAAGTCACAGATTTAGCTTTCAAATGATTCATACAATCTTAAATGACCCATATTATTTTTTTCATAAATATTTAACCCATATGTAAATTTATTTTATACCAAAAATAATTTAACAAAACATAACACTAAAATTTCTAGCCAAAAACACAAGTTTAACCATCTAACTAAATACCAAAGGAAATCAATTCTATGGTTTAGAGTTTATACCTTCTTGATAATCAAATTTATAAAACATATCCCAAATCATTTATTTACATAATCAACTATGGTATTGCACAGACCATTCAATCAAATGATTTTCATGGTGGTGCAATAATCACATAATTTTCATCATTACCATAGCATTAACCAAATGATTAGTTTAATGAGTTAGTACGAGATAAGGAATACCGAACATTTCAAGATACAACTAATGTTGTGTAAAATTATTAAATATATTTCTCTTCAATCATAAACATAAAGATAACCATTTTTTTTAAAAACAAAGAAGCATAGTAATGGTTCTAATGACAAGTTTCTAGTTTTATTGGATGGCCCCAAAGGCATCCAAACTTACGAAATACATGAACACGCATTATATAACTTCTAATGGAGGATTGAATAATTCTATATAATATTCAAAATATGTCCAAAAAAAAAAACATAACAAAAATATGCATAGAACATTGTAAATATAATATAAACCTGAGATGTCTTATCTAGTCTCTATTCAAGAATCAAACCAATTGACAATTTCTTTAAAATTGATGAAAAACAAATTTATTTTCAACATTTAACTATGGTTAATCAAACACAACTAGGACATTTGAGATAAATATTCTTGATTTTTTCACACTTATAAATTACTCTTGAAAGATTTTCCAAGCAATGAATGCATTCTTATTGAACTACAGGTCTACAGCCTTGTTACAAATAGATGCATATTTTCATTCAACTATAAAGGATAAATTTCCAACCAATTTATTTATTACTTACAGCCAAATAAATAATCTAAAACTTAAATTTGATGACTTTTTCCACATAATATGGTATAGCTTAGAATTATGATATAGCATTTGTAATTGAACTTGTTATGATCCTGATGGGTGGATTTCACTAATGCCTAGAGGTTTTAGTGTAGCAGTTCATTACATGTGGTATCAGAGCCTCCACCTGGGTTCAAGTCACAGAGCGGGTGGCTACGCTAACATGGCAGTGTTCATTCGAGGCTCGTACATGTAGGGAATCTTAGGGGTACGGGCGCAAATCTAGCCCAGAGTCTGGGCTTTGGAAGTGTGGTGGGATGTTATGACCCTGATGGGTGGATTTCACTAATGCCTTGAGGTTTTGGTGTAGCGGTTCATTACAGAACTAGAGTCCAAAACTAAAATGTCTATCATTATGAAACAAGTTATGAATTGGAGGTGTAATATGACTTAACTATTGTACCCATCCTTAAAATGGAAAAATAATATCAAATTGAAGTCCTCTATCAAACAGGTATCATCATAAATGAAAATTGTTAATCCATAATAACAAGGGTAATTAATGATCTTAACCAATATGCTCATCATAGTAAACCTTGAGCACAATACTCAGATTTATACTCGTGAGTGATTCTTATTCCTTTGTCCAATCATAAAGGAAAAGAACATAATTAACCATAACTATAAAAGAAGCCTTATATCTAATAGAATAATCAAGTCATGTACTATACACTATAACCATATCTAGGTTATTTTAAAGAGAGAACCTATGTAACAAAATATATTGATGTAATAAAATACCAATATTGGCTTCCACTCAATTACCTTGAACTCAATACTAAGGAAAATTGAGTTAGCACACCAGAGTTCACATGGTTATTTGAAGAATAATACAAAATAGAACATAAAAATCAAGATTCAATCAATCAGAGCTTGATGCCTTATGAGATAATAAGCATCATCCTCATAAGAAAAATATAACTAAATCCATGCTTCTTAGACCATTAATTTCATCAAACATAAGGAGCCAACTATAAATTCAATGTACAATCATCTATGAGAGAGAGAAAATTAAGTAAGATGAATGATAAAAAAATAATATGAGCCCAACCATCAATGGTCCTTACCACCCCATCCATTGGCCACAAGATTTCAAGATTTTCAAAAACAAGATAATAGTGGTATAAAGATATAAAATAGAGAAAAAATATAAGTAGAACGTGGTTACACTAGATACTAACAGCGTTTTATAAATAGTAATAACATAGTTGAACATGAACTCAAAAAAAAAACTAACATAAAAACCAAGGTATTATCTAACAACCAACTTGCCAACAAACGATCCAGGTTTTACAATGATAATTCATTCACCAATAATGCCATTAATGGGCAGGGTGAAGACCGTATTAACCTATTCCTATTAGGTTTTCATGAGACAACCAGGTCATCATATAAAACAAACCATGTAACACTATTTTATCCAATGCAATAATAAAATAACAGCATGTAGCTTAACTTAAAGGAGTCTAAGAAAAAAAGAATGGGGGTCATGAAAAACCTAGGGTTTTTCATGACCCTCATTCTTAATTTTTCTCCAAATAAACATGATTAAACATAAATATCTTTGTCCCATATATTTTAATTAGTAGCAAGAAAAATAATGGAGTCAAGAGAAGATATTGTACTTTTCAAAAGATCACAAGTCTAAAACCTATAGTTTCACTTCCCTTGTTTTTATTCTCTTCCCTCATATGTATTTCCTTTTTATTCTCTACCTAAAGTGTATGTGTATCTCTCCACATAAAAAAATTATTTTAAAACCATATAAAAAATACCCGTAACAATGTTGTCAATATTTTTGGGCATCATCGATGCCAAATAATGAAGACCATAACTCCCAAAAATTGGTGAAATTTGTATAGAATATAGTTAAATGCCCTTAAACTCCATCTACTCATCCCCTCACTATGTGCCCTATCTCTTCCATGGCTTCAAATATGAGGTTAATGGCCTAACCAAAATCCATTCAATATTCAATCTTATTCACAAGTAATCTAAATTTCTTCATACACAAGCCTTGACCTAATCTACGTAAAATTACCATATAAACCCAATGATTAATCTATTGAACTTCATTGAGGTCCTAATAAAATTATTAGCAAACATTTACCTTGACTTAGACTAAGTCTAAGGTTTAACTTCTATTAGATTTGTAACCAACATCACCTGATCTATGAATGTACATGATGGAGTGATCTCACAAGTCGAGCAAGTACACATCACAATGAAGCTATTAGTAAATGAAATCATGAATAAGATTATATTACAAAGAAATGATAATATATATATATATATATATATATATATATATATATTCCATATCATCCCAGATCATAAATACAAAGGGAGAGCTTACATATATAAGAGGGAGGGAGATAGAGACCCCACATTCTAATGAATGTGGGACTAACTTTCCCAAATGACACAAATGACCTAGCTACCATAATCAATCTAATGATCCATGTAGACAAAACCTGTAGAAAAATAGTCTACACCAACACCCCCCCCTTAAGCATAGCTTAGGTGGGATGGAGAATTAGGTCTTGGCAACTAAGCCTAATGAGGTACCCAAGTACATAGCGATGATCCCCAGTATTCTACAAAATATGAATGATGTGTGCCTCCATAAAGAAAAAAGAAGTTAAGCACAGAATGTCACATGGTGAATGTTGTAGTAGGTCCCTCTGCAATAAATGTTATTTTTTACTTTTGTAAGAAGGAAACCCCAAGCTATCAAACTAAAAAATTCCCACTCAAGTGAAATGCAAGTAGGAATCATGATGTAGATCTCTATAAAATGCTCAAAAGTCTCCATGATAATGCTCACATGTGCCAAATTTTGATCAATAATCATAGGCCTAACTATAGAATATGGCAATAAGGAAGCATATAATGAAGTGGAGAGAACAAGAGGGTTTATAAGTACCCTAATTACATCTAGAGAATAAGAATGGCATGGAACATTCACTAAAATAATGTCGATGTGATAAAGAGAGTAAGGCTCAAAAAATGTTGACACTGAATACTAGTCTACAAATGAAGCACTCAAATCTACAAGATGAATGTCCACAAGAACATGTGAGTCATCAATATTCGCAATGTGTGTATTATCACTGAAATCATTAAAGTCCTTTGAAATGTGAGTATGTGAAGGATCTGAAAGAGCAAAAATATGCATAGGAATGAATGTAGAGTCAGTAATGAGATAACTAAGGTATGGAAAAATCTCATCCTGTAGTGGGGGCTCAATAGAAGGAAGAGCACTATCTACCATAAATGTGTCATCATAAAAAATAGAAGTAGGAGGGGGGATTACAACAGTCTTAGTATAGATAATAGTAAGAGGAGGATGAGGTGTGACATAAATCATAGTAGGATCCCCAAAAAGACTCTAAAGAGTGCTCTAAATAGTGAAGGGACACTTTGTGTGCTCCACATGGTGGTGTAAATCCCATGAAATGTGTATCAATAAGTGACCATAGACATAGTTATAAGAATTGGCCTAGTCATCGTATTGACCTGGGTCAATAGGAATAAGGATCTATCTATATAAGAATGGAATAAGGTCTTGATTAGTGAGTGAACTATTGTACCATATAATTGGACCCTTGTGGGAGAGTTTTTTAGGCTCTCTCACTTCCAGCTACAAGCATGGGAACAACCTCAGGCTATGGGTATCTTGTAGGGAGGTTGAACCTCCAAAGTAGGTTAGTTTCCTCTTTGATGCTCACCTAAACTAAAACTAAACTAATTCTCCATGTGGAAAAGGGTTAGAAAGGGGACAAGGGATCCTAAAAAGGCTAACCAGGTGATGCACCAAAGTAAAATAAACACTCATTTATTCTTGAACCCACACTAAATCAGTCATAAGATAATTATGGCTTACACAACCTTGAGATCAAGTTAACACACTGGAAGAGGTTCAGGCACTACACTAATCCAGACCTATAAGAGCTTGAAAATATATTAAAGAGGTAAGAAAAAGGCTGATAGACTAGGAATAATCTACTTCATAAATCCACCAAGCATAAATATACGAAGGCACTATTCAATGACAAGAGATAGGCAAAGAAATCATCTTATTACATCAAGAGGTAGTTCTTACAATAGACTTGACAAGGTCGAGCCTAATCAAGCAAAGCATACATTGCAGTATCTCAATGAATGTCCATCTCCTAGAAAGATGAAAAAAGTATAAAAGTTGGGAACCCTTTACAAAATGGAAGACATGAGATATATATCAAGAAAGGGAAGAGGAAGAGCTTATGACTGATGGGGAACTTGAGAGAGGAAGTCATTGATGACCTGAATTGCTACTACTTATTCTACTCTAGCTCTTTGCATTTAAAGCATGCAACTTATTTTGACCATCAGATGAACCATTTAGAATTTCCACCCATCTCCTTAAGCTCCTCATGCATTCAATTCTTCCTCTTTGGAACTGATATACACATACCAGAGGTAGTCACATGTTCTTTCCAAGAGTGAGTGATTTGTCCTTTGCATTTAAAACTTGACGTGTTCTTTACTACAATTTGGACTATCCTAATTGGTCTTTGCATGTTCAATGCTCCACCTAGATGCATCTAATCCTTGTTTGACCACTTTGTATGTTCTAGAAGTGAGTTGTATGTACTTGTGCCACTTTTTCTTGAATTTGCACCTTCTCATACTTGGGCAAAATTTTAGTATGTGGGCCAAAAATGGCCAACATTTTTGGTGACTCATAGGGAAGCAAGCCTGTTATGCTTGAGAACCCAGCTTATGTTGCCTTGTCTAGTCCAATGGGTATGGAGTCTCTACTTTGGTTCAACAAGGTTGACCCTTTCTGGAACCTCCTCTTGAAGCAACAAGGAAAAACAAAACAAAGCACCCAAGGTACTTATTGAAAGGAAACACACAACAAAAAAGGGAATGTGCACAAGGCACTTAGAGGAAAGCATGGAAATCTATCCTACCCTAATCTAACCAAAAATAAAGGAAACTACATAAAACCATTGATTGGTTGTACAAAATATCTACCCTTCCTCATTAATACATTATAATTTACATTTTTGAGAGTTTTTAAACAAATATGGAGAAGTACTAGATTTTTAACAAGTTGATGACACACTTCTCCAAGGAAAAGAACAAAAATAGACTCACTTACCCATCCTGATTGATTGATTATGCCACCATCCTATAATGGATATGCAAGTTGGTCTTGTTCTTGTTGGTTCTCAAATTTATGGTTTTAATTGATCACAACCTATGATGGCTCCTCCTTTTCATCTCCTAACCAAGCAAGGTGCTTGATAGGACATCTATTTGTCAACACAAACATTGAGCAGTCAAATTTTACCTTGCTCTTGCTCTTTTCTACTTCATCATCATGCTTATTAGGCATAATTAGATCATAGTTTCCTTGAAGGACATGCTCATATTAAAAACTTTGTTTATCTCAAGGTTCTCCTTCATCACACAAGGTGGTGGTTCTTAAAGCTGTACTTCTTGAGCACTCAAGATGTCTTCCTCATCCACCTCACTCAATATTTTTTCTTGTTCCTCAACTGCAAATGAGGGTTGATTTGAACTTTCAAGGTCCAAAAGAACATCTTTGTCTTGCTCAAGGTCTAATTTCCCTTTTTCTAGCTCCAATTCATCCTGAAATGAATCATCCTCTTCTTCATCTATTTAGAATGAACTTTTAGTAGTCCATTTAAGGTTTATCTCATTATCATCTTAAGGGTTGTCCTCTTTAAGATCCAGCTTACTGGTATCGAAGCCATGCCAAAAAGATTGGTCTAAAATTGATTCTTCCCCCTCTGACTGAAGTGGTTTGCTTATCATGATCTCTTCATCATAGACACTTGTGTTGTCTTCTTCATACTTAACTTTGATTTTAAGCTCCTCCTCTAACCCTTGTATAATAGGTTCTTCCTTTAAGAGGGAGATGGTGGGAGGGTGAAGAAGTTTACTTTTCTTGTAGTTTAGGAAAGTATCCTTCTAGCTATGGACTTTGAATGGTCTCTTTGGTGGCTCTTGAGAGAAGGAGAGAGAGTCTCATAACTCCTGTAAATTGAGTTCATTGAGTTGAGCTATGGTTACTTGATTTGACACAACCGACTCCTATTCAAAAATTGCTTCTTGGATTGTCTCAACTAACACCTCCTCTTTTTGAAAGCCTTTCTAGACTGACTCCCATGAAGGAAAAGCATTAGGAGTAGCCTCTTTTTTTATAATTGTCTCTTATACCTTCATTACTGATACCTCCTCCCTTTTTTATATGCCTTCCCTATCTTATTTCCATGAGGGGAATGTGTGGGAAATAGTTTCCCTTTCTTTATTTCAACCCTCTTCCTCTTTCTTCATCTTCAATTCCAACTCTTTGATCTGCCTATCTATATTTTCTTTGAAAATCTTCTCTTTAAGTTGGTCAGGGGCCTTATGAAGATAAGGAACACAAGAGGGCTAAAATGATGTACATGAGGGTTCTTGAGGGAGATAAGTGGGGTCTTAGATCTCAATGATAGGCTTCTCTACAATAGTTTCTCCCTTTCTTTGAAAGCTTTCTTGAATTGAATTCCAAGAAGGGAAGGTTTAAGGGACACTTGAAGAAATTGGAACATAATGGGTTTCACTTGGAGTGGCCTTTTGGGGAAGAATGGGTGATATATATGAGGTTTGAGGTGGTGTATACAAAGACAGATAAGCCTGACAAAATTGGACATGTTCTTCAAGGCTGTTCAATTTATCCTCAATGCTTTAGATGTAACCACTCATATTCAACATCTCATTTGAGAGGTTGTTCCATTTTTCCCTTTCAATAGGTACCCATTTCTCTTTCATTTACTGCAATGTAGCTCTTATGTCATGAATGATGTGGTCAAGGATATCTTAACCATATCCCCTCTGCGTATTAAGTTCCATCATGTATTTTTGATAACCTAAGAGAATTTGCCCCCATATTGAAATGGATTGGTTTAGAGTAAAACTAAGGATATTTCAAGACTGAGAAGGTTTCCCATAAGAATCTTGAGAACCACTTGAGGTGAAGCCATAAACATTGCTAACTTGATATGAAGGATGTTGAGGCAGAGAATGAGCATTTTGATCAAAATATGATTGATTATACATAACAGATAATGATGATCAAGCACTTGAACTACTTTAAACTAGTTGATAGATTCTTGGAGTCACCACTGATGTTTGTTGAATGCCTCTAAAGGCTAATATGCAGAAGAACAACACCAAAAATCTTTTTATTACTTTGGACCTTGGTCCCACTGGGCATGCCAAAAACTATTGTAGCATAGAATTACACCCTTGTGAGAGAGTTTTTAGGATCTCTCACTTCCAATTACAAGTATGGGAACAACCTCAATATGTGGGTATCATGTAGTGATCTTGAACATCCAAAGTAGATTGGTTTCCTCTTTGATGCTCACCTAAACTAAAACTAAACTAATGCTCCATGGGGAAAAGGGTTAGAAAGGGGATAAGGGCTCCTAAAAAAGCTAACCAAGTGATGCACCAAAGTAAAATTAACACTCATCTATTCTTGAACCCACACTAAATCAATCATAAGATAACTATGGCTTACACAATCTTGAGATCAAGCTAACACACTGGAAGAGGTTCAAGTAGGACACTAATCCAGACCTACAAGAGCTTGAAAATACATTAAAGAGGCAATTAGAAGGATGATAGACTAGGAAGAATCTCTTTCATGACTCTACCAAGCACAAACATATTAAGGAACTGATCAATGACAAGAGATAGGCAAAGAAATCATCTTATTACATCAAGAGGTAGCTCTTACAATAGACTTGATAGGGTCAAGCCTAATCAAGTAGAGCATACTTTGCAGTATCTCAATGAATGTCCATCTCCCAGAAAGATGAAAAAAGTCTAAAAGCTAGGAACCCTTTAGAAAATGGAAAATGTGAGATATTTATAGAGAAAGGGAAGAGGAAGAGCTTGTGGATGATGGGGAACTTGAGAGAGGAAGTCATTGATGACTAGAACTGCTACTTATTCTACTCTAGCTCTTTGCATTCAAAGCATGCAACTTATTTTGACCACCAAATGAACCATCTGGAATTTCCACCCATCTCCTCAAGCTCCTCATGCATTTAATTCTTCCTCTTCAAAATTGATGGAGCCATACCAGAGGTAGTTGCATGTTGGTGGTAAGTGTGAGTGATTTGTCCTTTGTATTTAAAACTCAACATGTTCTTTACTACAATATGGACTATCTTGGTTAGTCTTTGCATGTTCACTACTCCACTTGGATGCATCTAATCTTTGTTTGACCACTTTGCATGTTTTATAAGTGAGTTGTATGTACTTGTGCCATTTTTTTTTGAATGCCCACCTTCTCATACTTGGGCAAAATTTTGGTATGTGGGCCAAAAATGGCCAACATGAACATTCCATAGACACATGCCATAAAGCATAATTGGTCTTCCTAAGAAGGACCGCTAGTGTAGACTCAACCTTCCTTATCTAGCATCTCTCAATTGGATTTGACATGACCACAACTAAGATTAATAATGTATGTTCTAAAGATGGACTTTGGACTACACCAAAATGAGTCCAATCAAATGAGAGAAATTAGTGCACAAGTGATAATGCACGCTTAAATGGATGTTAGGATATACTGATAATACATCCAAGAACATAAGATCAATCTGTGCAATTGACACTAAATAGACATAGGTAATAATTACAAAAACTGAGTGTGTGCACAAGGGAGAATGCAAGCCCCATAACAACAACCCTTAAAATTATGCTTGACCCTCCCAAATTTTGGCACTTTATTTTAAGTGCATTTTATAATGTAAACAAGACCATGGGAAATAAAAAATATGAACTTTTAAAAAATACATCACTCAATTTTGAGCTACCAATCAAAATTTATTACAATATTACTTTGTCATAAATAAGGTCAATTTAATTAAAATTGCACTAAAACTTTAAAAAATAATCTATGATGAGAGTGGACATAGCTTTCTAACCACTTGTTGGAATTAGCATTGACCAATGACCTCCTCAATCACAACACTAAGCCTTAACCAACCCACCAACACACCCACATTTGCATCCACTCTGCAAAAATGTTATTGAAGGTGTTTAATTAAAAAACAAAGCTATTTTATAAAATCTTAAAACATTTTTTTTGTTTGTTTGTTTTTTTAATTGTTTTAGGGTAAAATTAGGTTTTGAACTTTATCAAAGAGTAGAATCATGAGCATTTCCATGGGAGGGAGAAATCATGGAACTTTGACCAAAAAAGGATCAGGTCACTACTGTGAGGGAGGACACGGGTCAAATGAGAAGTGCAAGTCCTGGTAAGGCTATGGAAGGACACATTATCCTTTGGTAGGCTGCCAAGCTCTAAAAATGGGTTGTATTTAGGTCATGATTTATCCACCATGGATGGAGGATTAGATGAGGAGTTACAGGTGTATGATTTTGATGTCAAACTAGTTGTGTGGTGACACCTTCTCCTTGCTATCAGGTAGAATGTCCATCTCTCATCACTTTGATTACACTTCCAAATAATTTGATGTTGTGATGGAGAAGTTGTGAGGCACTTCACACATCTATAGGTTGTGGTGAAGGATGCCAAATAAGGGTGAAGGAGGCTAACAACAAAAGAGGATGTTTCCTTTCCCTTTGATACTTCCCTTTGTAGTTTATTTTTAGGCCATGAGACTGAGTTGCATGTTTCCTCTATAATTCAAATCAAAGGAACTACATTACCACATCATAAAAATCAATGCATAAACTAGCCAGCGTGCAGGCAAGGCTCGATGAGGAGGTTGGAAGACTGGATCTGCTAGTGTAATTTGAAGCTAGCACATAACAATATGTGTATGTTAATTGATCTTCCCTCCAATGTTGGCTATTCAAATCCATTCTTGAATCCAAATAATTATGCACATGCCTTACAGATATTAGAGGAATGAACCACATGTGAAACATAGATCTATGGGTTTTCATTCAATAATATGCAAAGAATACAAACAATAATCTATTTAAGATTTTAATATTAAACAATAGCAAATAACCAACCAACCAGACAATCATGAACATGGATTGGTGCTTTGATACCATATTAGAGTTATAGATAGGATCACTAAATGCATATGATGGAGTGATCTGACGAGTCAAGCAAGTGCACATCATAATGAAGTTGCTAGTAAATTAAATCATGCATAAGAGAATATTGCAAAGGAATGAGATCAAATAATAAAATACTCCATATCATCCTAGATCATAAATACAAATGGGGAGGTTAAATATATAGGAGGGAGAGAGATAGACATCCCACATTCTAATGCATGTGGGACTAACTTTCCCAAATGAACCAAATGACCTAGCTACCCTAATCAAGCTAATGATCCATGTAGACAAAACTTGTAGGATAAAATTCTATACCAACAACTTCAAATCATTCCACAAGGTTTTTCAAACAACCTTTTGTTGTAGATATTTAATGTGTACAGATAAGTATAGTGTGATGTGTCATAGGTTGTTAGTAGGTAGTTAGTGGTGGTTAAAAGTAATAAATGTGAGCACATTTAATAAATGTAATGCCACTGATAGTTATTTGTGATGTGCTAAGGCTAAAATCCTATATTTGTAACCGATGTGTTATTAAAAATTTATTATGATGATGATTTAATATAACTCAAGCATTTTCATTAATTATTTAATATGGTGATGATTTAATATAACTCGTGCATTTTTGTTATTACATTTAGATTTTTTTACATGTGGTATCAGAGCAGGTTTAAAAATACAATGCAAACTCCATTGTTTGTCATTCCTCCATTTTTTATTATTACTAAGGGGCATAAAATGGATATGCAATGTAGACCGCGTGCAACCCCCATTATTCATTAGCCCTCTATTCTTTTATTTTTCTTATTAATGGCTATGCAATTCAGAAAATGTGCAAACCCCATTGTCATTTACTCAACACATGTTGAAGATTTATGTCAAGGAAATTGATCGTCAAAAAAGAATACAAGCTCAAGCCTACGCAAAAAAAATGTTCATGTTTTGTGAATACACTAGATTAAGTTTTGGTTGTGTTCCATTTTATTCAAGGAAAATATGTATTTGAAGCATTCTATAAGAAGGATCTTTCTAAAAGATCACTATAGGGTAAAAGTGCATAAATTGATGTAGAGAAATCAATGATTTATAAGCTTAAGATAGAATGTTTTAGCCAGTTCACAAACAAATTTAAGGGGATGTTCAATGATATTGAATTATCAAAAGAGATCAATGAGTCATTAAAATAGTCATCACAAGCAAGGACAATTTTTTTTCCAGGAATTAAAATGAGTGTTCATGTTTTAACAACTCGATATTAGCCAACATATCTACCAATGGAAGTTATTCTTCCTCATTAGGTTAATGTTTATCAGGATTTCTTCAAATAATTTTATTTGAGTAAATATAACGGTCATCGTTTAATGTAGAAAATTATATAGGCCACAATGTTATCAAAGTAGAATATCCAAAAGGCCGAAAGGAGTTTGTAGTGTCTCTTTTACTGGCTATTGTTTTGATTATCTTTAATAATGCATAAAGGTTTGTCATCCAAATGAAAGAGACTATATAAAAGAATCCAAGTATTATTTAATGATTTTCCAAGATTGGCAATGTCATATTGATGCAACAATAGTGTATATTACAAAGATGAGAAAATTTTTGAGCCATACGCTTCTAATTACCAAGCTCTTTCAACGTTTAAAGTTTCCAATCAAGCCTATAGATTTGAAGAAAAGGATAGAAAGCCTTATTGATAGAGAATATATGAATAAAATAAGAGATGACAACATGGCCCATAAAGTTGTTGGTAAAGAACCATTACTTGAAGCAGGGTGAATCGATGGTGGAGTTGGTTACGACAAAGGAAATAGTTTTTATTGCCATAACTACCCCAATAACGGTGAAAGATAGTTAAGATTTTTTTTGTTAAGTCTTTGTATTAGGTTTTTAGATTGTTTTATTTATTAAGTGTTTTTAGGTTGTTTTTAGTTGTTAAGGTTTATTAGATTTATAAATTGTTATTTTTTAATAGTATTTTTAAGCCTTGTATAATATGAGTTTGTCTTTATGTTATTAGTTTGTCTTTATGTAGTTAGTTTAATAAGGTTTGTATTCACCCATGTTTGCATTAAGAGGTGTTAGACATATTTAGTGGGTACATGTGTTATATAATGTTTCAAGCATATGATGTTTCTAGATAAATATAGTGCGATGTGTCATAGGTTGTTAGTAGGTAGTTAATAGTGGTGAAAAGTAATAAATGTGAGCACAGTAATGCTACCAGTATTTATTTATGATGTACTAAGGTTAAAAGCTTACATATTTAGCTGATGTGTTATTGAATATTTATTATGATGATGATTAAATACAACTAGAGCATTTTTGCTCTCAAATCTAGATATTTTCTCCAACACCTTTTCAATCATTACTCAAGCCTTAGTCAAGGTTTTATCAAGTCAAATAATGATTGCCAAAGCCATTAAAGCATACAAAGGCTAAATACAACTTAGGTCTTTTATGCCCAAATAGAGCAAGGATCACTGACTCTAATTCATATAAATTTTGTGTCACAAATAAGAATAACAAAGGTACTAAGCTTTACAAAACTAAGTAGTGTGCACAATTAGATCCATGCCAATGATGGTCGCTTAATACTAGAAATAACAATTTGTGCACTACCTAAGGTATTCTTAAATAGATAATACATTGAAGAAATCGGTGGAACCTTAAAGCTCTTTATTTGTGTCTTACCCCTTTTATACCTATATAACAATGTTTTGTGCCAATGTATTGAACTCTTCCACCCTTGGGCCTAACTCATCTTCTGATTGTACCTGCAACCATGCAAATAACATCAACAACACATGTATCTAAGAGATAATAATCAAAAGTAAAAATATATGCATAATCATATAAACATCATTTATGAAACTAAATTGTAGAATAAATAAATCATATTATTATGTTGTTATAAAGTATTGTAAGTGTTTTATTAAATTTTAACAAGGCAGAAAAAATCACATTATTATGTTGTCATAAAGTAATGCAAGTGTTTTATTAAGTTTGAACAAGGTGGCTTATGACAAACATTAGTACATCTTTATCAATAAATTATAACAGAATGTCAATATTATAACAGTTACTCTAATCCATAGAATTTACTTTACGCACTAGCCCTTTATTCTCTGATATAAGTAAAGAGATTAGATTTAGGGTTGAAGAGTAGATTACTTGTAGAACAAGTCTTCTTTAAAACACTATTTTTCTTATTAATAGTCGAAGTTAATTAATTAAATTACTTAGTTGATACCATTCTCTATTAATGATTGATATTGTTCTCTATTAATAAAATATGGATATCCATATTTACAATTAATAATACAAGTACTACTTAAACCATACAAAAGCGTATGAATGTTTAAATATACTAACAAGAAATAAACAAACTTTAATTTATAATTAAACATCAATAAGTTAATAGAGTATTGTTTTATAATTATATATTCAAGTTTTATTAAGAATATTTGAAACACTAATTTAACTTTAAAAAAATGTCATTTTTATGCAATTCAAATTTTTGAATTTTCCAAATTCAATTCAAAAATTAAAAAACCTTAATTTAAAAAATTTAATTCATAAATAATTGAAATTTAATTTTAACAAATTCTAATCTAAAATTAATTGAATTTTGGATTTTAACAAATTCTAATTCAATATTAAAATTATGATAAAAAATTATCAAATTTTAATATAAAATTAAATGTATCTTAATTTTTAAATTAATAAACCCTAATTTAAAATTTATAAAACCTATATCATAAATCCCAACAAAAATTAATAAACCTTAATACTTAATTTTAAAAAATTAAAAATTATAACATTTTAGGTTCTATTGTCTTAATAATTAAAAGAAATTCAACAAACAACAATACCTTATTTATCTAACTAGCATGATGCATAAAAAAGACTCGAGGTGTCCATCCCACCTCACTATAAGTAAAAGAATATTTTTATTGTGTGGGATTTTTCATTTTGTAAAATATCTTAATACCTAATTTATCATCAAGATTATTTTTCAATCACAAGGCAAAGTTACTCAAAAGGTACACAAGTACTTCTAAGTAGTGTTAATAGTTGGGAGAATGATGATGTCATGCATTTTATTTGGCAAAGCAAAGATTTTAGTGTAAATAATACCTTATATACTTATCTTCACTCACAATTATTATTAATATAGATAATTTTATAAAATATATTATTTATATATCATTAAAGTTTTTTATAATGTATATTGATTAGATATTTTTTATTTCATATAAATTTAAGGAAACCTATATATGTAACAATCATCTTAAATTTTGTTTATTGAATTGGCTTTATGTTTGTTCTATTTCTATTTATATGGATCTATGTTGCTCGTATTTTTTTTATATATATATATATATATTTTTATTATTTGTATAGAAAGGATTGAAATTTGTATATTGAATTAATATAAGTTTAAGCAAGTCTTTTACTTAATTTGGGATGGTTTTTTATGTGAGGAACTAACTAGTATGCATTTATGTAATTTTATTTTTATTATAATGATTTTTTTATAGTAATTAATAAATAAATTTTAATTATGTTTTATGAATTTGAAATTAAATTGATGATGTTGCATGTGTTTTGTAGGGAACGAGTCATGACCAAGGTTAATGGTGACTCCAAAAAAGTTGGTTTTATGACAGACAATGATGGTGCAAATCATTTCATAATTAATAAATTTAGATGCAATCATTTTTTATATAATTTTATGACTTGTTTTTAATATTTACAATATTTTCATGGCAAGTACATTATTACATAACTCTTCTATATATACTAACATTTTATTTTGACAATCTATAGAGATATTTTATGAGAGTTTTATGACACTTTCTTCATGTTTACATATTATTATTATTATTTTCCAATATAATTTGTCTTACGCATTTTGTTTAAATTGTTATATTTGTATTAATAAGTTAAAATTTGTTAATCTTTTTTGTGGTGAATTATTTTATGTGGTTGATTTTTAAATTATATTCTTGAAATTATTATAATTCTTTTAATAGAATTTAATGAAAATATTTTAGTAAATTTAATAATGTAAAAATTATCATCATTGCCATCATCCTTGTTTACAAATGAAACTTTGCATAATAATGTAATCGAAATATGAATAATTAACCATTTTTTATAAAATTATAATTTATTTGAATATATTAACACAATTAGCATCAACAATGATGACATCACCATATGCCCAATTTTGGGCACCAAAATTCAAAAAATTCCCTCTAACTTTGATTTTAAAATTATCTTTTTAGTTGTTGACGCAATTCTTGAGGCAAATTACGTTAAAAACCCCCAAAATATTGAAAATATCCTTGTCACATAACTCATGGTGATAAAAATATATGTGCTCAGAATTTTTTTATTATTATGGTTAAAAAGGGGTTTTTGAAAGGGCCCTAACCCTTATACAACATAGATCAGAAGACATCCAGGAGAGAATTACAGACTGGTGGACTAAGAATGGCATCAATTTGGCTATGTTCAATCTAGCAGAGCATTTCAAAAAGGTAAAAATTAAGATCAAACAATGAAACAAACAAGTTTTTGGGAATGTGCATTTACAAAAAAAAGTCTCTTAAAGTAGATCTTTTGAAGATTGAAGAGGAAATTGAGAAGAAGGGGTATGAATTAGAGATTTAGAATAGAGAAAAACAGCGACTATGTAATTATCACACTATTGTAGCTAGGGAAGAATCTCTATGGAGGTAGAAATCTAGAATTATTTAGCTCAAGAAGGGTGATAGGGACATCCAATTTTTTTATTTGTCTACCAAACATAATGTTATCAAGGAGATAATCAACAATGAGGGTCAGTTGCCTTCTAATGTTGATGAAATTAACCAAGCAAGTGTTATATTTTACAAAAATTTGTACAAAAATGATTTCAAGAAGAATATTGGTTTTAAACAAAAAAATTTATATGGGATTCCTGAATTGATTAACTAGGAGGACAATGATATGCTTACAGTTGTAACCTCGAATGAGGATTTGAAATTTTTGCTCTTCAGGATGAATCTGGACAAGGCTTCAGGACCGGATGGAATACCAATAGCTTTTTCAAAAAAAATTGGGACATAATTAGGGATGACGTGGTTGCAGCAGTGAATGAATTCTTTGAAACTGGGTAGCTGCTTAAAGAATTCAATCATACTTTCTTAGTGTTTATCCCTAAGAAAAAAGGGGGTGTTAATTTTTTTAGATTTTTGTTTTATTAACTTGTATAATTCTTTTGATAAGATCATTTCCAAGCTTATTGCCCTAAGGATGTAAATCAACATGGAAAAAATTATCCAATCTCAGCATGGAGGTTTTGTACTGGACAAACAAATTCAAGATGGAGTGATTGTGGTTCATGAAGCCATCCACTGAATGGAAAAAAGTCAAAGGGCAGCTATGGTACTGAAACTGAATATGGCCAAAGTTTCTAATAGATTGAATTGGAGTTTTCTGGATAGAGTTATGGTAAAATTTGGTTTTATCAATAAATTTAGGAAAATTATTAGAGCTTGTATAACCACTTACATGTTTTCTATGTTAGTGAATGGGGTGGCCAAGGGTTCTTCAAAAGTGCTAAAGGAATGAGATAGGGAGACCCCCTATCCCCATTCATATTCATCATTATGGAGGAATTAGTGAGCAGATACATATCCAAGGCTTTGGTTGCATCACAATTGAAAGGTTTTAAACCGGCTAAGTTTGTAGACCCGGTGACACACTAGAAGCTTATGGATGACACTATTTTATTAGCTGAAACTTTTATGCAGGAAGCAAGAACAATTAAAAATATTTTGGTGATGTATGAAAAGGCATCTAACAAGAAAATTAATTTTGATAAGAGTTGTATGTACTTCTTTAATACTCTGGTAGCTAGACAAGCTAGGATAGCTACTCTTCTCGGATGCCAAATCAAGGAACTCCCTTCCTCTTACTTGGGAATGCCTCTCTTCAACAATTAGCTTCAGGTGGCAGCGTGGAATATTTTAATAGAGAGATTATAAAAGAAGCTCGATGGATGGAAAGGTAAGCTTATTTCTCAGGCTAGCAAGGTAGTTTTGATTAATTAAAAGTATTTTACAAAGTCTATTGGTGTACATCCTTTCGTTGTTTAATTTACCTAAAGGAGTGGAATACAAATTAATTAAGATTCAAAGAAACTTCCTTTGGGCTAGAATGGAAGAAAAAACAAATTTCATCTTGTGGCTTGGAGTAAAGTTTGCTTTAAAAAAAGGTTTGGCGGTCTTTGTATAAAAAATCTACAACAAATCAATAAAGCCCTCATTTATAGATTTATTTGGAGATTCATCACAACGAACTCAGTTTGGGATAAAATTTTATCTTTTAAATAACTTGAAGGGAGAGATTCAATCTTCATCCTAGCTACGGAACAATTTGTGAGGGGGTTGCATATCTGGAATTTCTTAACTGCTAATAAGGAGTTGATAATTACAGGTTCTAAATGGCAAATAGGAAATGGATGCAGGGTTGACTCTTGGAAAGACAAATGGAATTCTGATACGTCGCTTTATCAGAGTGATATTGGTTTGCATTTGCAGGAGAAAATGAGGCAAAAATATGGTGACAAGGTGACGAAATATTGGCAAGAGCTGGAGGGAGTTAAACGTTGTAAAAATATAAGCTTGGATAACTTAAATCAATAAGACACTTTGAAGATAGCTAACCTGAGCAATTTGTTGCAAAATGTTCACATCCCAAGGGTTATTAGAGAAGACCAATTGGTCTAGATGGACTCATTTAATGGCCAATACAAAGTAAAATCAGGGTATGATTTGCTTGCTCAAGAACCAGATATTAATGTAAGATGGAAAAGTGTTTGGGATAAATGGCTTACTCTAAAAATAAGTTATTTATTATGGGTGGCAATTCAAAACAGAATCCTAACAATTGATAATCTTAGGAAAAGATGTTGCATTATTATCAATAGATGTGTGTTGTGTGAAGAGAATGAATTAGTATTTCATTTGTTGGTCAGCTGCTCCTTCACTCAAAAGATTTGAAGTTATTTCATTGACAAATTCAATATCTCATGGGTGTCGGCTCCCTAATGAAAGTATGGCAGTGTTGGAGATGGTCTTTCCAAAATGTCCACCTCAAGAAGCTTTGGAATTTGACTCTGCCTCATACAATTTGGGGGATCTGGGGAGAATGGAATATTAGAATTTTTAGGGGGAAAAGATGTAGCAACAAAGTAACCTCAACAAGAATTTTTAATCTCATTAGGTAAAAACTTACTACATTTTGAACAAATCCCAAATCTTAATTGGAAAATAGATTCCTCTGAGTTAGGTAAACCAGATCCTGAGGATGAAATTAGGGGGGAAAATGAAGTGAAAACCTCCCCCTGAGTGCTAGATGAAGGTCAATTTTGATGGGGCTTCGAAAGGAAACTAGGGGCCAGTGGGGGGAGGTAGAATTATCAGAGATCAAAAGGTCAATTTAATTGTTACATACGTGGGAGACATGGAGGTGAGGCTAAATCACTGGGCAGAAGCTCTGGCAGCATTGTGAGGGATCAAATTGGCTAAGCAACTGAGTGTACAAAATTTATTGGTGGAGTGAGACTCTGTAAACATTGTGAGTTATTTGTCTAAGAAAAATGTCATTCGCAAGTCTATCAAGCATGTTTTAGATGAAGCTATAGTCTTATTGGACTCTTTTCAGCAGGTGAACATTCAACATTCTGATAGGAAAGGGAATGGTATTGTTGACTGGTACGCCAACAAGGGAGTTAATAATGTGGGTTTTTTAACTGGGATAGGTCATGAGGATCTCCCTAGGGAGTTGTTACTTAAGGTTAAATATGAAGAAAATATTAATGTCGTTAATCCTATGCATATGGGTGAAACCTCAGAGGAGTCTTTGGTGGTTCTAAGGTGAGTCGTGGACTCATATACTTTGATGTAATTTTTAGGGGTTCGAAGGAGAAGCTTCTAGACGCCCCAAAACAACTCTTAGATGGCCAAAATACAACTTTTAGTTGTAGTTCCTACTCATTCGTTTGGGTAAATTTCTACAGTAGGGATAGTTGGAGTGCCTATGAGGTAAATAAGATAGGTTTGTCAAATAGAAGTGAACTAAAATTACAGCCAAAAGATAGGAAAAATGAAAGAGTTTGGGCAGCTCTACAAGTTGGTGGCTTTGCGGGTTTTATGGATAAAATTGAAGGTTTTGATAGGTATTTCTCAATCTTATTTATGAAAGCATGAGAGGACAGAACAGTGACAATCAATGGAGTTACTCTTGATATTACTAAGGAACTCATTTTTCATGTGACCGAAGTGGCAATTGAGGAAACGAAGAGCTACTATACTTTGAGGGATTTCAAATTGCACAAAGAGGCATTTCTAGAGGAAGGAGAGCAACTAGAGTAGCTGCACAATGAATTTGACAGGGAATCCTTACCCAAGCCATTTACAGAGGTAGCCTTCCATTTAAAGCAGTACGTCACCTTCACCTTGGAAGGTAGGTACAATGTAGTTAGATAGTCCCTATTTAAAATGTTAAATTACTTCATGGTTGGTGTGCCCTTTAGTCTTCCTTTTTTTACCCTGAAATCTATGGAAGTGTTGATCTTGAAATTTAAACATTGAAATTACTCTACACCTTGACATGAGGGAGTGATCTACCTAATATTCAAGTATTTCAAGGGCATGAATCAAATCATTTCAGATATATCATAGAACTAAAAGGAAAAGCCAGAGGAGGGCCTTGTTGATATAAAAAAATTAAAAAAGTGTGGATAAAGTATCCAGAGAGTCCGAGCAAGGTTTCTGGGAATAATAAGAAACCTGTGGGAAATGTTAGTGAGAAGGATGATTAAAAAAATAAAAAATAGTAGAATAATATAAATAAAAGACTTTGAAATGCATCGAAGCCTATAGGGCCCAGCCAAGGGAAACAGGGGAACCAGGGTCTTCAAGGTTTGCACAACAATAGGGGAGCAGGGACTTGTATTCATGTTGAAGAGGGAAGTGATTATCCTAGGGAGAGTCGGAAGGAAGTGGAGCAAGGAAGCAAACCTGATCAGAATCCTGTTGCAGTTGAGAAGGTGATCAGGGAGCCTATGTATACTCCTCCGGATAAAGGAGATACTTCTCAGAATCAGAAGGATCAGAATGAGGCATTTAATAATTTGGTTATCTCACTCAAAGGTAAGGAGAGTTCAAACAAAATAGTGGAAGAGCTCGACCTCCAAAAATCTATCATGCGGTGGTTTATGTGTGAGATCACAGAGCTAAAGGACAAGGTTAATGTTCTACAGTAAGAGAATGCAAGGATGACTCAAATCTTATCAGCAAGGGAGGAAGACAACCAAATTCAGAGTCTAGCTTTCAGGGTGGAGTTGTTAGAGCAAGTAAATGAGAGTCTTCGCAACAAAATAAGTTTTTTAGTAAATTGTCACAAAGCGACAATGTATGAGGGCATACAGAACGTTGAAAACCTACGAGCTCACCTCATTGAGCTTTTTGTGCCTAGTGTGATTGGCAAAGGGAAGAGCAAAAAGGGGTAGAGCAGTGGATCTCAGTATGGCATGGACCATGAAAAATGTTTGATTCAGATTAATATGAACCTCAAAAAGATGAAAGCTTGCTGGGAGGATGTTTCTTGTAGCTTATATTTAGAATAATTATTTGGTAGTCTTTGGTTGTTTTTGGGTTGTTTCTTAGCTATTTTTGGCCCTGGACAGTCCTATTTCTTGGTTGGTCTTAATTAGAACTGTTGATCTTTTTGTGTTTGTACTTCCCTTAGGGTCTAAGGACCCTAGTTCAAAAAAATCCCCCCTTTAACCTGAATTAAAAAAATATATGGATTATAAGATAAGACAATAATCACCCGAAACAAAAAACCTAAACCATCGACACCCTAAAGAATACTAACTAGGTGGACAGAACACTAACAGCGAACAACAAAATAGCAGTTGAAAAAAAAGAATAGCCAAGAAAGTTTAAGGCTCAACAAGATCATTAAGGGTAGTTTTAGCTTCCCATTCCTCTTTCAGGAAGTAGAGATGGTCTTCAACGAAGTCATCATCGGGGTCCTCCTCCGCCACTTGATTCTTCATCTAACTTCTAGTTCTTTTGTTGGGCATCCTTTGACAACCTCTTCTTTCCTCTTCTTAAGGCCTTCTTGCAACATTTGTATGCTTGTAGCACAATTTTTTATCATAACTTTGTTGATATTAACCTCTTTGTTGATTTTCTCCTTGATGGCCAACATTTCACCATTCAACTTTTCCAAACTGCCCTTTAACTTGGCATTCTCCTCCCTACGCTGACAGAACTCTTGAAAAAGTCTCCATTGCTCCCTTTCTAACTGAATATCCTTTGATGGGGTATGTGATTCTCGGTTTATCTACTTCCAGAGGGAGTCAATTATATCTTTGGTTCTACTATTCTTGCTAAAGAACCATTTTAAAATGTTTATCTGCAAATTTGACTCATTCTTAAGGGACTCAACACGACCTTGGATGTCCTCGGTATTAACCATTTTTGTCAAAGTATTTTGGTTTTCCATTGCACCATCAAAAGGTGGGTTGTGAATGTTTGTATAATGAAATTTATTCCCCGTAAGAACAATTTCTTTCTCATTCTGAGTGTGCCAGGGAATTTGACATTGATTACATTAGAAAAAATATAAAATTGCATTATTATGACACAAATTTAAGTCTTTGTAGAAGTGAACCTTTTTATTTTCAAGTAACTGAAGTTTGTGCAACACAATATTTATTTGAATATTTTATTTTTATATAATTTTTGAACAATTTATTGTACTTAAAATTTTAGTTATTTCAATGGCCTATTTTTTGTAAGCAGTCATTTTTCTATGTTATTTTTCTCACGTGTATTGGTAATAATCATAAGTCAAGGAACCTACAAAACACACAAACATCCATACATTTTCATCCAAAAGTTGCTTTAAGAAAAATAAATATTTTGATATATATAATACTTTAAAAGCCTATCCTACTAAATAATATATACAATTACAATCTTAAGAAAAATAGCAAAGACGTTCAAGCCCCCTCCATTAACCAAGGTCAATAATAGCTTAAGCCCAACCCCTATGTATAATTAAAGAGCCTTCACACTAAATAAAAAGGTTAGATTAATAGAAATTATTATAATTTATATAATTAAATTTCTTTAATTATTAAGTTAATCTTGATGTTAAGAGAGGTTTTTAGAAGAGGTCGATATATTCAAAAAAATTAAAAAATATTATTTTATCTTTCCATTAAATATATCCACTTAATCTATAAAAGAGTAAAACATCTTTTATTGGGATCACGATACTTCCTTACATTGTTGGGGGAATTTTGAACCATTTACAAATTTGGAATATTGTGACCCTCTTGGAAAAATGTGGCAGTGAATGTCATGTGGAAGCCTATCTAGATGTGACTACACAATCAAGTAGTTGTAGTTAAATGTGTGAAAAATCTAACATTTACGATTTTATTTAAGGGGCAAACTCAACCATTTTACATCATTATTATTATTCAAAATAGAAATATAACAATAAATAAAATATAGTTGTAGTCAAAAATACCACTACAATAATTTGACGTATTTTTGGCATTCACAACTTGAAAGGCCTTTCCCTTCAAAAGCATTATTTTTAATTTTTTTAATATCTTGATGAACATCAAAATTTCAGCGTTCAAACTTCAAACTTTTGATGTACATTTCATAGTATTTGTTAGGGGATTACACTCCAACTATTTCCACTTTTGTAAGCGACATTTTCATGGGTGTTGAAAATTTAAATTTATGTAAAAAAATTCAAAAAAACATCGAAATTTCCTCACATGAAGAAATGAGTATAAGTGAATATATTGTGTGAAACCTATTATATTCCAAGGGTACTTCAAAAATGATAATAGTTCCAAATCCTAAACATATGACATTTAATGATACCCAAAAATAAATATCTTAATCTCCCAACTTCTCGTTTAAACTATAATTGGAGTTGAACATTGAAATAGATAAGTACCAAATCACTGAGTTAATTGCAATGTCCATCTCTAAAACAGGTCCACTAATCTGAAAACAAAAATTTGATTTGCTTATCCTCAATACTTGTATGATCGCCATGTTACCACTCATTCACGTTGGAGAATATCATCTAAATTGAGACCTTAGGGAGCCCTTTCTAATATTGTTCATCTAATGTTGGACTTAAGTTTTAAAAATTATAGCTAGTTTTGTCCATTTACCATCAAACTCGATTGAGAATTTATTGTGGATGCAAAAGTCTTAAGAGCTTTAAAAACTTTTAAGGTATTGTAAACAATGTAACTATTTTAGGATGCTTGGTTTCATTTGTATGACTGTAACTCTATTTCAAGACCCTCTAGGGTAAAGTAGTCATAATCTTTGGCCTGCTAAATTTTTCTTGCCAATTCATAGCGTTTACAAATATCAATGTGATATTTATTTTTATTTTTTTTCAAAGGAGTTTACTTTAGTTTGTATCCATAGGATTCTATTTCATTACCTTCTAAGGTAAAGTAGGCAATTCTTTAAACCTACTCAACAATTTTCCTTGCAAAATAGTTTTTGCAAATATGGGTAAAATGTTTATAAGATTTTATTCTTGGGTAATTTTTCACTTAACTCGATTGACAATCAAGTTTGTGATTTGGATTTTATTACACATGCAAAAGTCCTAGGGCTTTATAAATATTCAAGTTATCCTAAATCATGTAAATGTTTTAGAACACTTGATTCCGTTTGGATCTTAGGAAACTATTTTAAAACTTTCGATGGTAAAGTAGGCAATTGTTTGGACATACTCAACATTTTCCTTGCAAATTTTCACAGTTTTCAAAAATCAGTGTCATTTTTTGTTCTTTTCGTTTGTATCCATAGGACTCTATTTCAAGACTTTCCAGGGTAAAGTAGGCAATTCTTTGGGCCTGCTCAACATTTTCCTTGCAAATCTATAGTTTTTGCAAATATCTGCATGATGTTTTTTTAGAAGAGTGCAAATATATGGCAATTTGTATACACATCCTTACTCATAGCAACAATCATAAAATGTGCAGTCCCTTTAGGCGATCTCTAACTCAATTTTTGGTAGTGGTTATTACACGATATTTGCCACAATTAAGTCATTTTACACCTGTGCTTGCCTCCCACCCCACAGCATTCTCACTTGGTGCCCATACACCCTGAGAACATCCAACCCATTTAACGCTCTGCTAACTAAAATATTCATTTATCATGGAAACACCACCACTGTAGAAGAGCATTCCAGCTTATGGTAAATGAAGGACATAACAGTGTAAGTTATAAATCCAGCCAACATTGCAATCAAACTCATTGAATTAAATACAAACTGTAAAATCTTCCATTATATCTTGAAAATAAAATTAGAAGTGTGTCAGAATCCAAAGAGAACAATTTAATAATTTATCATAAAAATCTAACATAACGACTTAAGAACTGTCTAAATATAACTCTCTAAACCTACAGCAATAACCAATGTAGATCACAGCCACCTCAACAAAACAAATCAATCAGACCTTAAAAAAGATTAAACTTTTCAAAGCAGATGTAAAATATATTCAGATGATAAGATGTATTGTGATTCTATATAATGCTATTCATCGCAAATTTTTCCAGTATTCAAGGCTGTATATAACAACGGAAATTTCTTCCTTCTAGTATCGGCAGGCTGCTATTGTCGCATAGAAATTTGGAATGGCAACCATGCTAAATGAAGAGGCATATATGAACTCAGATATTGCACTCCGCTAAAAATCATTTAAAAGGCCTCGAGATCAAATTAAAAATATATGCACCGAACATGCACAAACAAGATTACAATGTAAAGTTTTGTTGGCATCTATTGATCTTCGTTGATCTTCTTTAGCTCCTTCATATTTGTTGTTTCCACACTACAAGCACAAAAAGAATAGGACATCAATATGCAGGAAAAAAAATTCTAAAATATTCATTTATCAGATGTCACCTTTCAAAAACCTGGCCTGTCGTTATCTCATTTTGCAAGGTATAAATAGATAATCACAGTCAACAAGGTAGAAATCCCAATAGAGAACAATGCACACTATTTAGACAGCTTCAAATCACAAGAATAATTTGCACCAGATGTATGATACCATAACTGTTGCCTTAAACACCAGTATGCAGAATGCAACCAAATGCTGAAAAGGTATGATAGTGAGATTGTTGAAGATTGGACAATAGGAAAACTACAAATCAAATTTAGTGATAAATGATGAAGATAACCAGAAATATGATTGGCATAGAAGAGCAGCAAATTCTGCAAACAAACCACCATATATGAGGCAGCGAAGAAACGAGAATAATAATCAAGTTCAATATAAATGGAGCAACATAAAACCCTATACAAAAATTACAAATAACCAATGGCAGCCAACTTATTGGAATAGGAATGATCTGTCATCAGCTAACTAGGAACATAATGATCCAAACGCATAGGAAAATGGTTAACAGGGCAGCAGAGCAAGCCAACCGAGTTAAAAAAACAATCAACTGATAACTTAATAAGTCAGACACGTTATGCAACACTTGTTCAAAGTTGGTTGTTTGCAACCTCAAAAGAGGCTAATGGTACAGAAATATTAAGGAACAATGTATAGAAGGGGCAACAAGATGAGCCATAATATAAGGATCAGCAGGAAACTAAGTTTTACAAGAAAATAGCGGACAGAATGGACATATTGACAGACCATAAACCAAACATGAGAACGGAAATCAACTGTGAGAGAACAATATGAGGGGACGTGAAACAAGGTTGAGCAAGCACCTAAATGGATGATCAGTAATAAGACTCGAGTCAATATCAGAGCCTGAACTACCAATTTGGAAAAATCATCATAATCTTTCGGCCAAGAATACGAAATAAGGATTGTGCCCATCGGTATAATTGTGGATTAAATCATGGTGAATGTATATGCCATGTTTGTATAGTGACTAACCTTAGACCCTAAGCTTAGGAAACGCTTAGAGCCACTATCAAGATATCCTGAAATTTACACAAGATACAACAGTTTGTGCGGTATATCTACCAACTTTGGCTTCTGTAAACGTAACAGTGGAGAGAAAACATCAGTTCAAAACCCAAAAGATGATTACAGAAATATGGGCATCACTTCCAAAACTTGCATACCTAAAGTAGTAGTCAATGGCAAAGTTCACCTTAGATCATGTGTCGATAAAAAAGGCTCAAGAAACCCCTGGATTTTGAGATTAACACAACCTAATAAAAACAATGTGATAGCCTGATAACTACAGAAGACTGCAGTTAAGAGGAAGAAAGTATCACAACACTAAAACAAGGTCATGTGATACGCCAAGAGTTTCAAAAAAGTTGAATGCGCGTGAATAATCTGCTATAGCTTAAAGAAATAATATGCAAAACTAATACTGAAAACACTAGAAATTATTGGGATAAAGTTTAAACAAACCATTGACATTTATTTATGCTATACATTACCTCTAGTAATCCACGATAGTCATGGGGACCTATCACATAACCTGGCCTTATTCCTATAAGAGGTTTCTCCATGATATAACTGAGGAAGATACCAGTTCAAGGTCCGTTTTACTTGGTTGATATCTATTTTTTTACTTTATTCATTTCAAAGCCAGAAAGGGATTAATCATATTTGTTGCACTTCCCGTGCTGCAAACACATTTATGTGACAGCTCAGAAACAAAGTGTTTCAGCTGGCTTTTTTAAGCCATTCTGGATATAAAGAAAGATGTAATACACATGTGCATCCAAGTATAGCCATTTCCTGCCAGAAACACCCCCAACACCATTTCTCGTCAATTTCTGTTTATGTTTCCAATATCCCGAACTATAACTTGGGTTTCTACTCACTCCATTCTATTCTATATATTATAGCTTACAGATAGTGGCATAGTCCCATTTTCCTGACCCTTATTGTAGGAAATTTCCCTGGACCCTTATTTCGTGCCCTAGTTGCACAGTATCTTATGAGGGATGATGAGGCACTGAGGATAATCCTCATATTCCTGTAAAATTATGCTGTATGGAGGAGCCATCTTTAACCCACCGTCAGCCAAGGGGGGACACTACTTAATGATATTAACCTTGAACAGGGGTCTCCTTGGAAGGTTTGTAATGGCCATGATTCTTTCCCTAACATTATGAATCTACTTGCAAAAATCAACCAAACACAATAACAATATGCAAAAATAGATAAGATTACTCACTGAACTTGGAATTAATTGCAAACCTTGTTTATATTCAGACGTCACAAGCCTCTTCGAGGGGGGAGCCTCCTTGAGAAAAAAGCTCATATTACAAAATAAAGATAGATCCTTTTCCTTACAATATCAATATATAGGCATTACAACCCTAACCCTGATACAATGATACTCAAGAATTGGCCTTATATAGGCACCCAAGTTAATTACTAGCTATTCTTATTTAATATTACTAAAGGGTCGGCCTTACATAGAAAGGGGTGCCCAAGCTAATTAATCAACAAAGACAATTACAATGCAAAAAGTATAATAGATGGTTAGGACATCGGGTCCTAACATGCCCTCCCCCCTTCGGAAACCTTTTTCCTCAAAGCTTGAGCTATGGAAACTACTGCTGAAGCTGTTGGAGAGGTTCCCAAGTGACGTATTTTGGTTAGATGCCCCACCATGGGACCAAAACATCAGTGGTGGTTTGGTTGCAAAGTGAGCATACACGTTTGTCCAAAATAGCTTCTGGTTCAAGGATGATGGAGCTCTCTTCAACTCAGGAAGGGTCATCTGAACATGAGCACATTGTCCAATGAAAACCTTCAAACATGACACATGGAAGACATAATGAATCTTGGAAGACGGAGGTAGGTCCAATTTGTATGTGACATTCTTGATTTGTTGTAGCACTTGGTATGGTCCATAGAATTTAGGAGCTAACTTCTGACTGCATTTGAGCTTCAAGGAAGTCTGCTTATATGCTTGGAGGCACAGAAAAACCATGTCCCTATGGCAAATGAGCACTCTAAACAATGTTGATCTGCTTGTTGCTTCATACGATTCTGAACCCATACCAAGTTGCCTTTCAATGTCCATAGTAGAGTCTCTCGGTGGGCTTAGAGTTGAGTTGACTACCTGAACATTGGAGATTTCTTGAATGTAGGATGTGAGAGATGGTGGTGGCTGTCCATACATGGCTGCATATGGTGTCACCTTGGTGTAGGTTTGTGAAGGCCATAATTCTTTCCCTAATGTTATGAATCTACTTGTAGAAATCAACCAAATGAATAACAATACGGAATACATAGATTACTCAATGAACTTAGAATTAGTTGCAAATCTTGCTTATGTTCAAATATCACAGGGCTCTTCGAGGGGACAACCTCCCAAAGAGGAAAGCTCAGATTACAAAATATAAAAGAATCATTTTCCTTCCTTACAATATCAATATATATTAGAACCCTAATCCTAATATCCTTGCAACCCTACCCCTAATACCTAAGTTACCAGTTCGTGCATTTTAGTAGGCATTTGGGTGCCCAGTTCACACCTAGTTCGGGTTTGAGTACAAAACGTGAGCCCCAAAGCCCAAGGTTCGTCCCTGGGCACGCGGGTTCGCTAGGGTTCTTCCAAAAGAACCCTAGCGAACCTGCGTGCCCAGGGACGAACCCTGGGCGTTGGGGCTCATAACCTACAGGTTTTTGGAGTCAAAAACATTCAATGATGGGATTGTTTTATTTTTTTGTTATTTTTTCACAAAAAACAATGCATTACAATTTTGAGGTTAACCCACAAGCCATTTGTGTTTTTCATTCTATCCTTCCATTCTTCACGTTTAATTTGCCTCCAAAAAAATGTCAAACTATCGTGTTACTTAAAAAACCCTGCAGAAGTGTGTTGTGCTGTTTCTAAGGCTGTTAATCTGCGTGTAAAGCTGCCGAAAGTTCACCATTAATCTCTTCACTGCCGCTGTGACCATTCCTGAGCTCTGTTGTCGACCATTCCTGCCACCAAGGCCATTCCCGAGCTCTATGGTCGACCATTCCTGTCAAGCTCTGCCATCAACTACCACTGCGGATAAACAGGGGCAATCTTCTTCCTTCAATTTCCATTTCGTTTTCGTTTAAAAGCTAAACCTAAAAACTGAAAAATTGCGGTTAAAAAAATTAAATGACAACTACAAGTCTTGATTAAAGTTTAAAGACTAACGTTAAACAAATATGTAATGTCCCCAAATTGGATGATTTAACCAAAAGGGGTTTCCCCCAAAATCCACAATTTCTGAATTCTGAATTTAAAAAACTCAGCAAACCATGGCTGTTGTAATTACACCTCCAAACTAAAAATTAACTCCAATTATCCTTGAAATAAATAGCAAATAAATCCCTTGTGAATTTCACCAATAATGGCTCTTGCCACAATGAAGAAAGAGCTTGAAATGAATGTTTCAATCCTCCAAACCCTAGCGCCACACTAGTTGAATTGAAGTCCTTTCCCACTCTAATCCTTGCTCAAGCTTTGTCCAATCCAATCGCCAATATTCAGAAAATTACTACAATAATTAAATCAGAACGAACCCTTGCAAATCTGCCCTCAACAAACAACTGAAAACTTCAAAAATTCATAACTCCCTCAATATTTGAAATTATGATGCAAATAAGGGCTCAAACTGATCACAAAAATAATGACTATCAAATAAAAATAATTTCAGAATTTTTCTTCCATAGGAAGATCACCGAAACATGCTTCAAAATTCTGAAAACCCTAGTTTTTAGAATTTACCTCTTCAAACATCAAACCCTCAAATCCCAAACAAGTCATCACACTTGGGAAAATTAATACAAATAATAATCAGAATTATTATGCATCAAATGGACTTCAAATAGTCCACCAAACCCTCTCAATAACCTCTTAAAGCAAATCGTCTCACTCTAGGGCAAGTAACAAAACTTCATTTAGCAAAGGTGGCATCATAATCAACCTTTTGTAGAATAATCTGCTCCAAATCTACGAACACCTATTGGGCATGCATCCCAAAAACTTTTTCAAGCATAAAGAAAAAATTATCAAATTCAGCATGTTTTCAATTGTGATCTTCACTTTGTATTTGTACCTTGTAAAGGGGAGCTAACCACCTTGGAGAGGTAAAATACCTCATAACCCTCTCTTGCCAACTTTTAGGATATCTATTATTTTTCTTTGCTTTAGCTCTCAAGCCAACATTCCTTTTAATTTCACTTTAGGCCTTTTTGAATTAATTAATTAACTTGCCTCAATAAATTAGTAATTAAAATTATTTTTTGGCAATTAAATAATTAATTTATATTAGGGGCTTGCTTTAATAATTAATTAAATTGCTCTAATAATTGAAATGATAAAAAATCACTTTTCAAGCAATTTATTAATTATAAAAACCCTTAGAATAATCATTAAAATTACCTTAATTTTTCAAATGGTTAAAACCATTTTTTCAGTAATTCGAATAATTATCCAAAATAGTTCTATTTTAATAATTAATCAAATTGCCTTATATTTTCGAATGATTAAAATCACTATTCAAGTAATTTTATTAATTACTAAAATTATATGAAAAGGGGGCATTACAGTCCTCCCTTCCCAAATTTGCTTGCCCTCAAACAAATGCAAAGCTCATATGCCCAATTACCATGTCCAAGTGGTAAACCCTGTTATAGTATTCAAAAAGCCTTGCCCCTGTACCTGTTAAGTAGAATAATGTTTGCTAAAAAGCATAGCGTGACATTCCCCAAATGGATAATGAATGCCATTCCACCTTGCCAACACGTCCCACAATGCAAACCTCTCTTGTATATATTTTCCAGGGAGAAAAAATATCCAAATCAACCTTGAACTTATACCTGTATTTTGGGGGGTGCCCCAATGTGTCCCAAATCATAGGAAAGCCATCCAATGGCTCACTGCACCTATATGCCCCCATCTCACTCAAAACCAAGTGGGGTATGAAGAGGTATCCAATCATTATGCCCCAACTATGTCCTCCAAAAAGTATCCAGCTCCATACTCCAATCCTCAAAATAAGCTCCCAAAGATGCAATGTAGGAAAAAGAACCATACCTTGCAAGCAACTTACCCTTCCATGAAGCCCACTAGAAAAGGTCACTCCCATGCAAAAATTATGATCAACCCAGCTGTGAATGTTGGGTGGGAAAGTGACCTCAAAAACAACCCAAACATTCCAAAAATACCATGTAGAAAACTGTTGTACCTATACCTTAAAATCAGACATGTTTTACTTGGAAAGACGCTGTAAAAATAAACACGAACCTGATTTTTCCTCATGCCATAGGGACTGCCTGAATTGTGCAATAAAATCAGTCAACAAATGATCTTCAAAGGGCTGCATACAAGACTTTTCCTCACATTTTTTATCCTTATTAAGTGGCTGAAAATTTCCTTTTGACTTGGAACTTTTGGAGGCAAGATTTTCACGTATTCCAACCAACTTTTCAATATTTGATGACAATTGTAAGCAATAGAAAAATTCAGACTTTCCATACCTATGAAGGGGCTGTAGTATGCTCTCTTTTTTCGCCTCTTTGTCCTCAATTGGTGGTTGGCAATGTTCTCCATACTCATAAATCTCTGAAGCAACAAATTCGGACCTTATCCACAAAATTTCAGAAATTTTACTTGGTTGTTCTATACCAAAAAAGTTACCTTCTATGTAGGATTTGAGCCATGAATGTAGCAAAACATCCTCACAAAAATTTGACAAGAAGAGAAACCAAAATTTGCTCAAAAACATACCTTCCATCCAGCTGTGCACCGGTTGGGCTTTTGCCCCATCCAAAGGGATCTCATGCCTCTTGAAGCCAAGCTTTCTATCCAAGTCTCCAAAATATAAATGACAAAAATCAGCTTTGTTCATGCTTACCACGGAATTTGTAGGGGATCTCCTAACAAGCTGGTCATGATGTCTCATGGTGGTTCTTGCTCTACCTTCAAACCTCTCTTTTCTCATGCTCACACAACCATTACCAAACATAAAGTTAGATGAAGATGTAGGAACTTCTTCCTCATTTAAGTCATGCCAAATGACTTCCTTGCTTGCCACCTTTACAAGCGATCTCCCAAATAAACCTAAACATGGAACAAATAATTAGGAAAATCATTGGTGCTTAAAAACACCCCTTTGATCCACTTGTCAAGTTCTAGGATCCTTTCTTGATGTCTTGATCCTTCCAATCCATTTCACACAATGGATTGCATTTTACATTCCACAATAAGTTGGAATCTTGATCTTCTCCCATATCCATTTTGATTGTATGCAAGTTCATTATAGTGTTCTTTTCCTTCAAGCATTCTCTCATCTCATTGTGCATGGATCTATCAAGAAGCTCCTTTGTGCCATCCAACCTTGTCAAGGCTTGCACTCCTTATTTGTGATTAGGAATTGTTCTTTCCAAGCCCTTTCATCAAACCTAAAGTCATGTAATAAAGTTGAACAATTATTAGATACCAAACAAAAATCATCATTCAACTCATACCTTTCTATGAATATCCTGGTTTCTTTGGCTTCTTCAAAAGCATTACCAAAGTTTGAGGTACTTGGCTGCCCCAAAGCACCTAGCATCTCCTCATTTTCATCCATCATTTCCAGCCCTTTTTTGCTGCTCCAAAAACTCAGATTTTTGGTTCTCACAATTTCTCACTCTAAGTTGCCCCAAAGTGTCATTTTTTTGCAGCTCATATTCCTCCTTCAAATCTGATTTTTTTGTTTATTTGGCTCCTTCATAGGAACCCTCATGAAGGGTTGTCCCTTCATTCTTTCCTTTCAACTCTCCATGTAGTTCAATCTTCTCTTCCTCTACATGCTCCACTATCAAGTGTTGACAATTCTTCCACAAGTCAGATTGTCTCTTGCCATTCCGAAAGTTCACGTCTCTAGCCAAGGAAGAAAGAAGGCTTGATTTTACATAGCTTCGGAAAAGTTCAAAGGACCATTGGAAAATTTTGAAGGGACACTCAAGAAATCCTAAGGGTATGTTATCCTTCAGAAAAAGTTCTCTGCAAGAAATCTGAAGGAAAAAGCTTTGAAATAAGTACGGGAAATTAGCCAAGAGTAAAGAAAAAACAAAGGAAGATATCCTTCAAACTTTTTGTCCGAAGGAATACTTCGGAGGATTTGTGAACAAAGAAACCCGCAACCTCCCAAAAAGTCCACCAAAGAATAAAGCCCAAGGAGTAATTCCTTCGGACTTTTTGTCCGAAGGAATTCCTTCGGACAAAAGTCCGAAGAAATCCGAGAGAGAAGTCAAAAAATCCAAAGGTCCGAAGGAATAAGGACACCTACAAAAAACCTGGGTGCCCTAAAAAAAGCCTAGGTGTCCTACAATTTTTCCGAAAAGCCATTTCTGAGAGACACAAGCCCTTGCGGAGGGCACTTCGTCGGTGACAGGACCTTTGCGACTTTCCCGAAGGGCACAGAGGAAAGACACAAGCCCTTGCGGAGGGCACTTGGTCGATGACAGGGCCTTTGCGTTTTTTCTGAAGGGCATTCTGTCAATGGTAAAGACCAAGGCAAAGGACTAATTCCTTCGGACAAAAAGTCCGAAGGAATTAGTCCTTTGTCTTTGTCTTTACCATCCTTCGGACAAAAAGTCCGAAGGAATTCGGGACAAAGAAAAACCCGTGGAAAAAAGTCCGAAGGCAAACAAGAAAAAACAAAAGGATATCCTTCAGAAAAAAGTCCGAAGGAATTCCTTCGGACTTTTTGTCCGAATGATTAATTCGGAAAAAGCCCGCAAGAAAAAGACCATAGAAATTCAAAGGATACAAAGCCCACGGGAAAAGTAAGGACATAAAGCCGAGGGAAATCAAGCCGAAGGAAAAGAAAGGCCCAGAAAGGATAAAATCTCTGACTTTTTGTCCAAAGAGCAAAGTCCGAAGGCAGAGAAGGGAAAGTCCGAGAAAATCAAAGGAAAATAAAGCAGAAGGGAAAGTCTGAGAAAATCAAAGGGAAATAAAGCAGAAGGGAAAGTCCGTGGAAAGGCAAATATAGGCAGAGGTCAAGAAGAAGATTCTAGATTTAGCCAAGAGAAATCACAGACAGTTGGGCCGAGAGAAACCCATGCACAAACAAAAAACAGAGTCAACGTGGAATTCCATGCAAGCAAAAGCTAATTACAGTTGACTAGTCAAGGCTTCAGTTGACTGGTTGTTGAAGTCAAGTTTATTTTCAAACGTTTCAACTCAGCCTTTCAAACGTTCCAACTCGACTTCCAACAGATCAAGTCAAATTTCTAAAATTGACATTAGCGTTGAATTTCATGCATACTATTGTCATCTCATACTTCCAAACGTTCCAGTAGCTCATGAAGAAGCTAAAATTGACATTGGCGTTGAATTTCATACATTCTATTGTCATCTCATACTTCCAAACGTTCCAACAGCTCATGAAGAAGCTAAAATTGACATTGGCGTGGATTTCCATGCAAAGAGAGGCGAGCGTTTCAATATGCAAAGACAAGTCCGCTTCATGCAAAGACAAAGGGAAAAACATTTTATTGAAAGGCAAAGTCAATCTTGAGTTAATCTAAGTTGATCTTCCTCTTCTATTCTTCAAACGCCAATCTTTTGGATTTTGTAATTCTCTATATTAATGGCTTTTCAGCCTTAGATTTTTTTTATCCCTCTCTTGGCAAGACCAGACTCTGCCATTGGTGAGTTGTGTAATCTCTTCAATCAATAGGACTGTACTTTCAGATTTCAAGTGTTGGCATAGTGTATATTCATTCAGCAATTTGCATATGTGGTAGATTTCTCTCCCTTCCCAACTTCTGATTCGTACCTAGTTGCTAGCTTACCGTATTATGCAGGTCATGTTAAGTGTTCTTTATCTCTTTTGCTGAATCTGTAAGTGGATGTTAGATGGCTACAAAGTGTCTTGTATCAGACCTCTCTCCATCGTTTTTCCTCATGTTTTGGTCATTGGATCGAACCTTCTCATGAAATACTTATGCATAGTGGTCGATTAAAATCGAAGGTCTTCATTTTCCCTTGTTTGTTCAGTGTTCAAGGTTCCAAGTAGAGTGGATCAATCTTTTGGTGTATCACCGTTATTAGGTAGGATTTCCCCTTAAAGTTTCCTTCTCCCTTTTCTATGGTAGTCCACAGCACAAAGTAGAGATCCTCATTGATACATCTTACAGGAACCAACCTTCTCTGGAGGTTCTTCTCACTATTGAGGCACCCACCCTCGTGAGAAGATCCCATTGTTTCAACCGAATACAGGATTGGCCTTTTCATGCACGTCTTCCATTCAAGGAACAGCTCCAAGTTGACAATAGTTTTTGGCACGTTCAGTGGGACCTATTTTCGTTGGTCTTGATGAAATTGCAGTTGTAGCAGTGTTCTTCAAGAAGTAGTTGGTGATTCCAACCTCAAGCAATTGCTTCTAATCGTTCAGGACAATTTCCATGTGAGTCTATTTTTATTGCATTATCGTGAATGAATTTTGATGGCTTTGTATGAAGAGAATTCCTATGTTATGTTTTCTTATCAGCCCAATGATGGATCATACTAGCCTAGTAATGATACTAATGAGCCTCTTTATGAGCCTAAGCAACCTTATTAAGAGTATTGTCAAAGCTATGTTGAGCCTTATCAAGTTTCTCATAATCAGCCTTATCAAGAGCATGAATCTTACCTACCTGGTAAGCCATATTAGTCTCAAGACCGGATTTCATCTTTCCCATATGGCTATGATGTTGCATATGAGCAGTCTTGCTTTCAAGAACGAATGAATGAAATAGAGATCAAAATATTAGCATATGCAAGAAAGGTTTGTTCTAACTCTCAGTATGAGAAAGTGAATGGTCTATTTCGAAATGTGTCCAATGATCCAGAAGAGATAAATGGACTATGTATTCTTGTATTGGAAAAGATGGAGGCTTGGGAAAGGCAAAAAATCGAGTTAAACCAATTGTCTACAAAGGGATTGTGCTTTTTATTCTCATGAAGTTCTTAACCATGCCCAGTGTGTGCCAAGGGAGCTTCCTAGTTGGAGTCAAGAGCCTATTCAAGTGACTATTCATGAGACTAAACCTTCCTATAGTCCCCTTTCCTCACCAATCATCCCTCAAGCTCAAGTTGTCCAGGAAGACAAGCAAGTTTCAGACTTTGATGAAGTAATGGCCAAGTGGAAGGAACAAAATACAGACGTCTTTAAGAGTTTCTCTTTCCGTCCTCCCCAAAACTCCCTAGATAATTCTTTTTCCCTCAAGATTCCAAAATCTGATCATTATCGACCTCCCATGCTTTATTTTCCCTCTCAAACAAATGAATTTTATCACCCTCCCGCCATCCCCCTTCCTCAGAAGGATCTTGTTCTTTGGAGTATTGAGAAAGAGGTTGCAGCTATAGGACAAGTTCTTGCAGAGTGTGTAGAGGATGCTTCAGGAGTGTTTGAGGAAGAATTTTCTATTGATACTTCACTTGAGGTTGTAATTGAGCATCCAATTATAGCTGAGAGTGGGAAGACTGATCTTGATGTAGAGGAACTTCAAGAGGAGTTGATACAGATTGAAGTTATAAATGAGTTACAGGTATCCCTTATTTAGAAGGATCCAGATAGCCTTACAGTTGATTCGGTTCAAATAGATCAAAATGAGGAACAAAAAGATGACTGGCAGTTGTACCTTGAATCTCTACAAGAGATTGAAGAGCTTTGTATGGATATGTTGGCTATTGAAGAGCATGTTTATGAGAAATTTGATCAAGAATCATCTATTCAAGGTCACAATACAGATTGGGTTGCCTACTCAAAGCTCCTTGAAGAGCTGGATGAACTTGCAGTAGTCAATAAGAAGGATGTGGTCACTCAAAAACCATGCATAGATGAGGTATCACTTGACAAGGTGGTAGATGACAAGCAATCTGAAAAAGATCAAGAGGTACTTGATGAGTTTGTCTTTGTTGTTGTTGATGACTCATTTGAGAAGATGCTAATACAGTTGGTGGACAAGGAAAATGCCTCATCAAAGGTTATGATTAATAAACATCCTACTTTGCAACTTGTACCATCTCTTGGAAGGAGTGAGTTCAAGAATTTTCCATTTGATCCAGGCGGATCATGCTTTATCATGGTTAGCTAGGTTCCTTATTGGTTTTGCTTTCCTCCAAGTGTTGTTCAAGCACAGTTGTTCCTTTTAGTTTTGTTCCAGTAAGTGTTTGTTTGCACATTTACTTCGTAGTTAGTTTTCTGCTTTCGTGTGTTTCCCTTCTTATTTTGAAGGAGGTTACTTCAACCATGATCAAAGGAGATTTTCAGTCAAAAATCAGGTTTATCATTGTTTTGGGAGTTCGAATAGCATCTATATGGTCTGAGTTCTCAAGCATAGCAGGGATGCTGAGCCAGATGAGTCGCCAGAAATGTTGACAATTCTTCCACAGGTCAGATTGTCTCTTGCCATTCGGAAAGTTCACATCTCTAGCCAAGGAAGAAAGAATACATTCGGGAAGAAAGAAGGCTTGATTTTACATAGCTTCGGAAAAGTTCAAAGGACCGTTGCAAAATTTTGAAAGGACACTCAAGAAATCCGAAGGGTATGTTATCCTTCGAAAAAAGTTCTCTACAGGAAATCCGAAGGAATGAGCTTTAAAATAAGTCCGGGAAATTAGCCAAGAGTAAAGAAAAAACAAAGGAAGATATCCTTCAGACTTTTTGTCCGAAAGAATACTTAGGAGGATTTGTAAACAAAGAAACCCGCAACCTCCCAAAAAGTCCGCCAAAGAATAAAGCCCAAGGAGTAATTCCTTCGAACTTTTTGTCTGAAGGAATTCTTTCGGACAAAAGTCCGAAGAAATCCGAGAGAAGTTAAAAAATCCAATGATCCGAAGGAATAAGGACACCTACAAAAAACCCGAGTGCCCTACAAAAAAGCCCAAGCGTCTACAATTTTTTCGAAAAGCCATTTCTGAGAGACACAAGCCCTTGCGGAGGGTACTTGGTCGGTGACAGAACCTTTGCGACTGTCCCGACGGGCACAGAGGAAAGACACAAGCCCTTGCGGAGGGCACTTGGTCGGTAACATGACCTTTGTGTTTTTTTCGAAGGGCATTCCGTCGATGGTAAAGACAAAGACAAAGGACTAATTCCTTCGGACAAAAAGTCCGAAGGAATTTGGAACAAAGAAAAACCCGTGGAAAAAAGTTCAAAGGCAAAAGAGAAAAAACAAAAGGATATCCTTCAGAAAAAAGTTCAAAGCTATTCCTTCGGACTTTTTGTCCGAATGATTAATTCAGAAAAAGTCCGCAGGAAAAAGACCGCAAAAATTCAAAGGATACAAAGCCCATGGGAAAAGTAAGGACATAAAGCCGAGGGAAATAAAGCCGAAGGAAAAGAAAGGCCCAGGTAGGATAAAATCTCTGACTTTTTGTCCGAAGAGCGAAGTTCGAAGGTAGAGAAGGTAAAGTCCGAGAAAATCAAAAGGGAAATAAAGCAAAAGGGAAAGTCCGAGATAATCAAAGGGAAATAAAGCAGAAGGGAAAGTCCGTGGAAAGGCAAATACAGACAGAGGTCAAGAAGTTTCTAGATTTAGCCAAGAGAAATCACGGACAGTTAGGCCAAGAGAAACCCATGCACAAACAAAAGACAGTCAACGTGGAATTCCATGCAAGCAAAAGCTAATTACGGTTGACTAGTCAAGGCTTCAGTTGACTGGTTGTTGAAGTCAAGTTTATTTTCAAACGTTCCAACTCAACCTTTCAAACGTTCAAACTCGGCTTCCAACAAATCAAGTCAGATTTCTAAAATTGACATTAGCTTTGAATTTCATGCATACTATTGTCATCTCATACTTCCAAACGTTCCAGTAGCTCATGAAGAAGCTAAAATTGACATTGGCATTGAATTTCATGCATACTATTGTCATCTCATACTTCCAAACGTTCCAGCAGCTCATGAAAAAACTAAAATTGACATTGGCATGGATTTCCATGCAAAGAGAGGTGGGCATTTCAATATGCAAAGACAAGTTCACTTCCTCTAACACCAAGGAGCTTCATGCAAAGACAAGGAGAAAAACATATTTTATTGAAAGGCAAAGTCAGTCTTGAGTTAATCTAAGTTGATCTTCCTCTTCTATTCTTCAAACGCCAATCTTTTGGCTTTTATAATTCTCTATATTAATGGCTTTTCAGCCTTAGATTTTTTTTATCCCTCTCTTGGCAAGCCCAGACTCTGCCATTGGTGAGTTGTGTAACCTCTTCAATCAATAGGACTGTACTTTCAAATTTCAAGTGCTGGCATAGTGTATATTCATTCAACAATTTGTATATGTGGTGGATTTCTCTCCCTTCCCAAATTCTAATTCGTACTTAGTTGCTAGCTTACCGTATTATGCAGGTCATGTTAAGTGTTTTTTATGTCTTTTGTTGAAGTTGTAAGTGGATGTTAGATGGCTGCAAAGTGTCTTGTATCAAACCTCTCTCCATCATTTTCCCTCATGTTTTGGTCATTGGATCGAACCTTCTCATGAAATACTTATGCATAGTGGTCGATTAAAATCGAAAGTCTTCATTTTCCCTTGTTTGTTCAGTGTTCAAGGTTCCAAGTAGAGTGGATCAATCTTTTGGTGTATCATCGTTATTAGGTAGGATTTCCCCTTAAAGTTTCCTTCTCCCTTTTCCATGGTAGTCCGCAGCACAGAGTAGAGATCCTCATTGATACATCTTATAGGAACCAGCCTTCTTTGGAGGTTCTTCTCAACATTTAAGCACCCACCCTTGTGAGAAGATCCCATTGTTTCAACCAGATAAAGGATTGGCCTTTTCATGCACGTCTTCGATTCAGAGCGCAACTCCAGGTTGACAACATCAAGGCCTCAATTTTTTCTCACAATCAATTGCAACATTTTCAAACAGCATATGTGCAATTGGAAAATTTTCCTTTTCTAGCCCCTAACCTGTCAACAAGATAAATAACAATGGCTTGAAAATATCATCACTCTCAATAAATGTCAAGGTCAAGATTCTCTGCATAGAAGCTACAACATTTTTGGTAGGACTCTTAAAAGCAATTGCAAAGAAATGTTGAAAAAACCTTAACAATAAGTTCATCACACTCCATATCTAACATCAAAATACATAACTTGGTTGAAGCCATAGTTTCCAAGATGTTGACCCTTCTAGCCAAGGAGTGTCCTTTGTCCTCTTTGAGAGCTTGGAAGCTCTCCACAATCAACAAAAATATTTCCCTCGTGATTTCATCACTGTAGGGAACTTCAAGAACCATTAGTCTTAAAAACTCATTAATACAATTAGTAACCAAAAGCCTTACATCCTCATTTGTGTCTTTCAAGAGTTCATATTGAACCAAGTCCTTGAGGGTTGTACCCCCCACTTCAAGGTCTCATATTGTGATTGATTTACTTTGGATAACCTCTTTTATATTTCTTCAAGGCGTTGATTACATCCTCCACTAATTGACATAGGTCCCCTAGCTTTCTACCTGCATTGTAGAGCCTTTCTTTCTCCATTTCTTCCGTGGCTTCTTTTTTTTTGATAACACAAAATATTTTTACCTGCTTGTATCCAAATTAATACCAAACCTCACAGGGGGTCAAAATCAGTGCTCTGATACCACTGTAATGTCCCCAAATGGCACGATTCAACTAAAAAGAGTTTTCCCCCAAAATCCACAATTTTTGAATTCTAAATTTAGAAAAATCAGCAAACCCTAGTTGCTGTAATTGCACTTTCAAATTGAAAATTAACTCCAATTCACCTTGAAATAAATAGCAAATAAATACCTTGTGAATTTCGCTACCAATGGCTCTTGCCGCAATGAAGAAAGACCCTGAAATGAATGTTTCAATCCTCCAAACCCGAGCGCCACACTAGTTGAATTTAAGTCATTTTTCAGTCTAATCCCTGCTCAAACTTAGTCCAATCCAATCGTCAATATTCAAAAATTTACTACAATAATTAAATCAAAACGAAACCCTTGCAAATCTGCCCTCAACAAATATTTTTTCTACGAATAGCTGAAAACTTCAAAAATTTATAACTTCCTCAATATTTGAAATTATGATCCAAATAAGAGCTCAAACTGATCACAAAATTAATGACTATCAAATAAAAAAAATTACAATTTTTTTCTTCTATGGAAAGTCACCAAATCTTGTTCCAAAATTCTGAAAACCCTAATTTTCAAAATTTACCTCTTCAAACATCAAACCCTCAATCCCAAACAAGTCGCCACACTTGAGAAAATTAGTACAAACAATAATCAAAATTATTATGCATCAAATGGACCTCAAATAATCCACCAAACCTTCTCAATCGCCTCTCAAAGCAAATAGCCCCACTCTACGGCAAGTAACAAACCTCATTTAGCAAAGGTGACGTCAAAAAACACCTTTTGTAGAATAACCAGCGCCAAATCTGCAAACACTTATTAGGCATGCATTCCAATAGCTTCTTCAAGCATGAAAAAACAATTATCAAATTCAAAATGTTTTCAATTGTGATCTTCACTTTGTATTTGTACCTTCTAAAGGGGGGTGAACCACCTTGGAGAGGTGAAATACCGCATAACCCTCTTTTGCCAACTTTTAAGTTATCTTTTCATTTTCTTTGCTTTAGCTCCCAAGCCGACATTCATTTTCATTTCACTTTGTCTTTTTCAATTAATTAAATAACTTGCATCAATAAATTAGTAATTAAAATTACTTTTTGGCAAATTAAATAATTATTTTATATTAGATCCCTGCTTCAATAATTAATTTACTCTAATAATTGAAGTGATAAAAAATCACTTTTCAAACAATTTATTAATTATAAAACCCCTTAAAATAATCATTAAAATTACCTTCACTTTTCAAATAGTTAAAACCACTTTTCCAATAATTCGAATAATTATCCAAGAGAGTTCTATTTTAATAATTAATGAAATTGTCTTATATTTTCCAATTATTAAAATCACTATTCGAGCAATTTTATTAATTATTAAAATTATATGAAAGGGGGACATTACAGCGTTAAAAACTTTTCATTTCCCTTGGTGCACTGTAAACCGTAAAGTTTATTTTAATTTTTAACCCTTAAAAACTTTTATTAAATATTTCGTTAAATATGTTTGTTTTTTTTTTTACTTCTTTTAAATTTATTAATAAATTAATAATTTAATAAGTTTATTAAATATTTCATTGAATTTGTTTGTTTTTTTTACTTAAAATTTATTAATGATTATTAATTTAATAGTTAGTTCTCAAAATTTAGTTTTAAAATTAAAATGAAGTTTTGTTTTTATTTTTTTAATTCTCAAAATTTATTAATAAAATTAAAATGAAATTAAAGTTTGTAATAAAAATAAATATTCATTGTGTTTATGGATTGTTTTTAATTTTTTTAAATTCCCTGTTTGTTTTTTAAACTTGTAGTTATATATACTACAATGCCTCGTAGTTCTTCCTCCGCCAACCAAAGTCAACACAAAATGGACTTGGCACAGTCACTGTTATGGAAATATACGACACCGATAGACCAAGTTCCAGGTGGTGGGGCCTATATTTGGAAATGCAATATTTGTGATTGTTAGTTCACAAGCTCATACTTTCGAGTGAAATCCCATTTACGTCACATTCCAAAACGCAGCATCAGATTCTGCACTGGTAAGACTAACTCTCTGTTGCCAAAGTCAAAAATCCTTGAATTCATCAAGGAGCAAGAAGATGTAGATGCCGCATATGCCATGAGACTTGGTCACCCTCTAGCAAAGAAAGGCAAAGGATCAAGGAAGCCTGTTTCCCCAAGTCCTACTGGCAATTCTCCAGTTGTGCCCATTGGAAAACATCCATTTTTGGAAGCACCCTCCATGCATGAAGAGACTTCTTCTCTTCCAAACAAAAAAACAAGAGGACCATTGTTAAGGTCTTTGCACAATCAAAGCAAGGAGATTGCGGATCATAAAATTGCAAGATGTATATATGCAAATAGATTGTCTTTTAATGTGGTTTGATCCCCATATTGGCAACAAATGGTGAGAGCAATCAACAAGGGCCCAAAAGATTACAAAGGCCTAAGGTTTGAGAAAATCCGCACCACTTTATTGGCAAAGGAGAGAAAATATGTTGAAGATTCTTTGAAGCCAATCAAAGATTTGTGGGCTGAAACAAGGGTTTCCATTGTTTATGATGGATGGAAAGATGCAAGAAACAGGGCTTTGATCAATGTGGTTGCAATGTGCCCTAAAGGGGCAAAAATTTTGAAGGTTGTTGATTGTGAGGGGTGTGTGAAGGATGCCTAATTCATTGCCAACATCCTCATCGAATCCACTGAGGCGGTTGGGCCTCAAAATGTTATCCAATTTGTAACGGATAACGCCAAAAATTGAAAGGCCATGGGGATGTTGGTGGAGGCGAGGTATGGAGACATTTTTTGGACACCTTTTGCTGCCCACTCATGTTGCAAAAGATGGGGAAGGAAACTGAATATATAAAACAAGTGTATGATGATGCTGAGCCTATTCAAATATTTTTCACCTAGCATCAACTCTCTCAAGCCATTTTCAACTCCTCTCGACATTGGAATTGTTGAAGGTATTTTTATTTTAGTAATTTTATTTTTGTTTTAAAATTTTAACTTTTTTATTTTTTAATTTAGTACTTGTATATTTACATATTATTTTTTTCGTAAGTTTTTAATTTTATAATTTTAATTTTGTAATAGTTTGCTCCAACTAGATTTGCCTCACACAATCGTCTTGAGATGACTTGTGAAGGTGTGACAAGCACTCAAAAGTATGGTCATCATCAACTTGTAGACTATATGGAGGGAGCCGAGCAAAGAGCGGGCCCAAAGAGTGAAAAACTTGATCCTAGATGATGATTGGTGGGCCCATGTAGAATATTTATTGAGTTTCACTGAGCCCGTCATGAGTATGATCCATGTTTGAGAGAAATATATGATGACATCGACTCAATGATTGAGAAGATAAAGTTCATCATTAATGAAAAAGAGCAAGACCTTGAGGAGACACTTTTCAAACAAGTGCATTCAATCCTCGTTGAGCGGTGGAACAAAATGACCACCCCGCTACATCTCATTGCCTTTGCATTTACTCCTCGATTCTATAGCATGGAGATCCTTTCTTTGCCAAGGAGGGTGGCACCATATAGGGATGTCGAAGTAGCATACCATTTGGCATTCTCTAGGATATTCCTCAATCCCGAGATAGAAGACTTGGTTCTGAGCGAGTTTGGGGTTTTCATAATCTCCCAAGGCCATAATCTTGGTGCTCTTTGGGACAAATACAAGAAGGATGGTCCTATGTGGTGGTACCTTCATGGCCAAAGGTCACCGAACCTACAACCTCTTGCAATCAAGATCTTGCCACACATAAGTTTTGTATTTTTTAAGTTTTTAAGTTTTTCTTTTTCTTTTAAAAATTTTAAATTTATGTTTAAATTTGAATATAGGTTGCAAGTTCATCTTCTTGTGAGCGGAATTGAAGCACATACAGATTCATCCACTCACAAAGGTGCAACAAGCTCGCAGCTAAAAACGTCGAGGAGTTGGTCTACATACACTCCAATTTGCGTCTTCTATCACACAAGAACCCAAAGTACAAGGAGGGGACATCAAAACATTGGGATATAGATCCAGAGGTTGTGGACTTGGATGCTTCCATTTCCCGCTTCTCGTTAGATGACATAGGCAGTCCTTCGACTTCAACGACACAGAACTTAGCCGGCGGGAGTGGCGGTGGTGATAGTCCATGTGGTTCTAATGAACCACAATATGATGTTGATGTTGATGCTCTCGATGAAAAGCAAGATGACTATGAAAATTAACTTTAAAAGTTTGATGTAATTAATTACAGCCACTGGATATTACTGATATTTGATATTTGATATTTGATATTTTAATATTTATCAGTTCTTTTTAATAGTTATCGAAATGCATTCTATGTGGTTAATGACAATGTTACTAATTTCCTATGTATCACAGTAGAATTTCTATATATTTATATTTTTTTTGTACGGATGAACCCAACGAAAAAAATTGCCATACTGGCAAACCAGGTTCTTTGAACCCACACCAGAACCAAAAACGAATTGGTAACTTAGCCTAATACTCAAGGGTCAGCCTTACATAGACACCCAGGTTAATTACTAACTATTCTTATTACTTAAGGGTCGGTCGTACATAGAAAGAGGCGCCCAAGCTGATTAATCAACACAGACTATTACAATGCAAAAAGTATAATAGATGTTTGGGACATCATGTCCTAACACCTAATGAGGTGGTTTAGCGGGCATGCCAACTAAATGGTAAAAAATTGCATCCTTTACACCAGTTGACAATATCACTATGGATGAGGCAATTGAAAGCATAGAAAAGAAGAAAATAATAAGGGCATTCCTCTAATTACCCAATCCTAGTACTGGTTGATTTTTTTTGCCCTTAGTATGGCCATACAAAAGGGGTCCTAAAACCTAATGGGGTTGTTTAGCGGGCATGCCAACTAAATGGTAAAAATTGCATCCTTTACATGAGTTGACAATATGACTATGGATGAGGCAATTGAAAGCATGGAAAAGAAGAACATAATAAGTGCTTTTCTCTAATTAGCCAACCCTAACAGTGGTTGATTTTTTTTTTTGCCCTTAGGACAGCCATTAACGGAGATATGAGAATGTGAAAAAGTTTCTTATGTTTGAAAGTAACACTTGACTAATGTGCTAGATGAGATAGCCTAACCTCCAAAGTTCAGTGCACTCTTTTAATATTTGTTTGACTTTGATAATATTAGATAAATTCTAATGTTATCTTGTTTACCTTTGAGTGGATGTAAAATTAAAAAATTTATATTTTTAATATTTATTTGATTTTGGCTATACTAAGTCTAATATTAACTTGGTAATATCAATATTAATAATTTTTCAATATTTTTTTATTTTTAATATTTATATTTTTAAAAGTTGTTTTACTTGGAGAATGAATGCCTATTTGCGGCAGTCCTTAAAAGAGTGACAACTTAGAGTGGTTTATACAAAAGTAAAGAAAGCTTTCTTTATAATATACACAATATAATATAATATGAGTTAAATGACTATTTGTTTATAAAGTTAAACCATCACTACCTAAAGACACATAAAAAATGGAAGAAGGCAGCAGATGTGTGTCCGTCTCCAGCCATCTCAAGCTTGTTTTCCATTGAAAGGCCTCCGGAAGAAGAAAACGTTCAGGAACAATTGCCTTTTTCTATGCCTGATCTGAGAATAATAAACCTACACGACTCCACAAAGTTAAAGAAGCAATCTTCTACTAGCATATCCCCATTTTAGCCATTATACCCAACAGAAAAAGATCTTTGCTTCAAATGGTTTAGAAGCTATCAAAAACGATCGCTAACCTGGAACTTCTGCTGGGAACTAGTGCATAACGCAGGACAACCCTGGTTCAGTCTTGGTACATCCCAGCTGCCCTGGGTATGCCCATATCTGTGCTTGAATGGACCTGGGCATACCCGGGCAGCCGGAACATACCCAGGCCGAACCGGGGACCATACCAAACCGAGACCAGTAAGCACAGGTACCAGTCCCCCTAGGGTGAAGGATATGGTAACATAGGCATTTCTCTCAAGAATGACTTCTTGTAAACGCAGCTAAACTGTGCAATAAGGCCAAATGGAGTAAGTAGATTGATAACTGCTAAACTGCAAAAGCAAAGTGGTTAGTAACAGTGTTATGTGGGGATGCATCCCCTATATTTTGGTGACATCCTGGATGTTTCAAGGACTTGGGGACTTGAAAGGGACATTCTAAAATTTTTTTAAATTTTTACAATTTTTATTTAAAACAGAACCCTCCAAACAAATGTTATTTTTACAAAAGAGTTGAACACTAATCCTGAAAGTACCCTGAAAAATCAAACCCTTAAATTTCATTGAATAAAATTAAAACATTAATTTTCATATATCATTTAATAGGCATACCCCTGCTGTCTCCAAAATTTGGGAAATTTTTTTCCCTCCCATAAAAACTTCCCCTATCCCTGAGACTTAGAAAACTATGGTTATTTATTTTCTGTCTAAAATCTTAACAGGAGGATACCTGGTACAGAAATTTTATATATATTTATCTGAAAAACGCCAAGAGATATCAATTTTGAGGCACATGTCTTGGATTTGTCACATACCACACTGATTAACGACTCTATTATCTTCTCCAAAAATTTCCTACTGACCAGTGACAGATGGCCTCAATCTAGCTATAACACTGCATTGGGCTCAAAAGAATCTTTTAAGGGAAAATAAAGCAGGCTCAAAACTCCACTGTATGCCTAAGATATCACAATTTTTCAAACACCTCCAAGTAAGAAAAAATGCCCATATGACAGTCAAATGGATGTCAACTTTGAAGTCACAAATATCCTATGACAGTGAAATGGATATCAAATTTAAGGTTGTCCATTTGTATTGACATCTCAGACTAACACACTCCACCACCATCCCTGGCTGCCATTGTAATTTACACAAAAACATTATATCCGGGTATATGACTACATGGGAGGCTAAAAGAGAATGAGATAACCTCAACAATTTGGACTTAAAGTCAGTTCAAAGGAATCCTGATGACAAAAATGAAGTGGTCATGACTGAAATCATAGAAAAGACTTGGAAATATTCTGCAAAGATCGCTGAGGGTAGTTATACTAAAAAGACTCCTAGAGTCAAGAGTGAATACTATCTTTATGACTTCAATAATATAGTTCTTTACCAGTGCATTGCCAAATCGGATCCTATCTTATAGCTTCACAGAAGCTTCTCAAATTAGATCAAAAAATAGACTCCAATGATATTTTATACAACCCTAATATATTCATCAGCCACAAAAATCTGTCAAGATTTATATTTTTTGAGCTTCATCAATCTATTTTGAAAACAGATATTCAGACCAAACAACCAGATGGCAGCACATAGGGCATAGCAATGCTGCAAAAATGGAATGCTGAAGAAGGGAACAACTGTGAGGTTCTGTCATCAATGATAGTAATGGATATAAATAGTCTCCACAGAGATAATGGAAAGGGTTCGAGAATGGTGGAAGAAATGGCTAACAAATTTTTTTCAATTAGTTGTCTGCTGTAAATGGTAGAAAATGAAGGGAAGTTTTGATTTTCAAAGATTTTTCTATTTTCTCAGTCATTGCCCAATCACCAGTTCTTCAACAGGGATATTGGCATTCCAAAAGCCCTTAAATATATTTTTCTCAATCAAGACATTCTAACTTCCAAGACTATATTTTTCATCCTTCTGTCTGATTTCTCCCCTCTGCACACAATGTCAGATATTTTTTCTCTATCTTACAGCCTTTGATCATCATCAGTGACATCTTTAGAAGGCTTGTGAAACCAACCAAACAATGCAAGCCATTTAGCTATTCCATCTCACTTAAGGGGCAGGGAAAACAAGAATTGCAGGAAAAGGTTTGGTCTCAGTTTCTTGTGGCTTTATTTCCTCTAAATTTTTGTCTGTGCATTCTGAAAACAGTTCATCCAGGTAAAGAAACATATCTTATCATCTACCACGTTCAGCAAACTATATATCTTGCCCCGTTTGTTAATAAATATTCAGACATTTTTCAAATAAGGGTTTACGGGATCTTCAATAGGTTCCAGTCTATCTCTTTGTAAAGCAGGTTCAGATGTTTTTTTCCTGATTGGCTACAACCTGGTGTTGGAAACGGCCACAAGCTTTAATAAAAGAATAACCAATGGCTACAAAAAAATGGTCATAAGCTATAGAAAGCATATGGCCACATGCCAAGAAAATCGGTATCTGTTCTGATACCACTTGAGATGATATATTACATAATGAATAAAAGGGTACGATGGACATCCACAATATATAAATCATGAATTTTAGGTTTTCATGTGCATGAAAAATCAATTTAGCTTCTATTAAATATCTAAACGGCTTCTGTTTTTAAATGGTAAAAACTTAAACCAATCAATGTCAAACAATCAAACAAGATGACGTTGCAGTAACAGAAGTATAATGACTGAGCACATCACAATCTTTCCAGCCAATAAAAATGTGTTTGACCAAATATCAGTCTATGATTATAGAGTTTGCAAGAAGGTTTAACAGTATCACACCATTATAATTACCATAAGAAATAGTCCTATCTAAACTTAAATCACTTAAATATAAAATCACCTACACTAGGGTAAGGTACATGTTTCGGAACCAGGTACACTCCTCACATACAGAAAGACATACATATTACATGTCAATACTGCAAGAATCGTCTCTAGTAGGCAAGGGAGATCTCCCATGCCTCAATGGACATCTCTCACGACCCAAAAAAAAGTAAAACAAAATGTAAATGTAATGCCTAAACCCTAAAAGTTAAAACATCAAAATGAGACTCAACCTAGCCATTTCTCACTCATTCAAATAAATGATGAAATTTGGATAGTCTGAAAAACATTTCAACAAGAATCTAAAGAAACGGAACAATTCAAAAAATGCAGATTTGGGGGGACATAGATCTCCAAGGATAGTTATCACACAGCAGACAACCGAGAGGAACAACCTAATTTTCATTTACAATTAAATGTTAGTAAGAACTCATTTTAATTATATATGTGCATCAGATGTACCCAGATACCCACATAATCTGATTCTGAAAATAGTTAGCCATCACCATACATTTCCCATACCCCGCATCTGGTGGTTACTATGCAATTAGTTTAACTAATGATAAGGGTCAACGGAGGAGTAGTATTCATAAATTTAGGATAACAGATGATAAAAATAAAAACCATCAAAAGCATTGAAAAATATTTGGGAGAAGCAGTAAACTTACGTGCTACCATAAAGGACAAGCTTCTGAACTTTAGTAACATCAGTGCCACCTTGATTGTCCTCAACAAATATGGTCAAACTGGTCCAATTCAATTTATGCAGTTACAAAAGCAGAATGTTACAAAAAAATTGAAGTGCTAGAATTGTAGGTAGATTCCCCCAATAGCATCAAATGAAGATACCACACTCACATATTACATTTTGGAAAGGACAAACCTGCGAACATTCTGGAATTTCACATACTTTACGGCAGCTGGTTTTCCCTGCAATAAGAATAATAAGTACAAAAACATATGCACTGAAGAGAAATAAGAATAACTTAAAATGACAAAAAACAAAACATGAGATGATACTTGAAACAAATAATGATATCAAAGTTCCATTACCAAAAAAAAAAGCTAAAAAAACCACCTTCTCAAAAAGAGTATCAACTAGATGGGCAAACATAGGTTCTTTTATTACATCGTGTCCAAGCATGAGACAGGATTACCTCTAGATTATCTGGCAATAAAACTACAGTATCACTTGCAGGGAAGTCATTCACATTGCTGCAAAATATCATTTGATAATGAGCACAGATTACTAAAACATTCAAACATAAATATTGACACATGGATCCCACAAGCGATATCAAAAACTTCTTTGACTCTATAAAATAGAGTACACACCTAAAACCCATATGTTCCTTGTTTGCAAAGAGTTTAACTGTCTTTGGACCTGTAAAAAATTAAAAAAAACAAAAAGTTCAGTGTTTCCTTAAACAGAACCTATCAGAAATAAATCCAAAAACTTGAAACAGATCACATTCAGCATTTACCATTTAAAATAGATTCTAATGACAACAAGGAACAGTATGCAGTTTGTTTGATTATCATAAATATAATTTATGTAAGACGCCATGTAATAGTTACCTAAAGAACAGGCCATGAAATATGATCATTAGGCTTTATGAACTCTGATCAGAAGATCAAGATCATAATACGTGTACTTTTCTCAGAGTTACTGCAAATGAAAAAATGGTTCTTGAGAGGAAACTACCAATCCTCGTATAGTACACTGATGGGGGCAAGAAACTCCAAAGTTTGACAGTTAGTGCAACGGAAAAAATGGCAACATAGTAGTACCCCAGTAAACAAAATATGTTATTTTCTTGTTTTGCAAACTTAATAATTGCCTTTATTTAATTTTCTCAAACTAATGTTTATTGCCATTTACTGAAGATGCCCCAAGCTCTGCCATTGAACCTATCCAATCAACCCATAGTCATAATACATATCTGGATCCACTAGTACACACATTTTGGCAAAACATGAGTTGCATTGACAAAACTATACCAAGCTTTCAGCCTTAATACAAAATGAAGGTTCAGACTTGCCACGTTAGTACAAATGCTTCTCATTGTTGCAGATACCCTACTCACTAAGCACCCAACATCGAGACTGTCCAATTAACCATTTAAAATGAGAACTTATACCTGCATACTGCCTATTTTCAAAGGCTAAGTTTTAAGAAAACTTATCTAATTCACTGCAATGAGATAACATTGGCACTTACATGCAAAATCACATCTAATGCTAGTAGGCCTTGGTCATTCTGTGACAAATAACATCCCATTAGTTGGACAAGGAGGAAGAAGAGAAGGATAGAGTTTAAAACTTTAATCCACAAGTTAGCAAAGAAGTGAATTGACAGGACTTTAAGCAGCAGATTCGCCTGCAATAGTTGCAAAAAGGGAACAATGGTCCAGAACGATGGTCTTTGCCATTTGCACCATTTTTCAAGAACAAAAAAATTCGAAGGGGCACTCCAGAATGAAGAAGGCAGAGAAGAGATTTGGATCGCTTAGAGAAAAGTAGCTTTCAGTTGGATGGGACTATTGTGTGTGACTATAGGAGAGCAGAGAGTAGCAAGAATTAAACCCAGGACTGTATTATAATGTTTTTTTCTTCATGTTTGTAATTCAAGAAACAATACAAGTGATGTGTGTGTGTATCTCTCTAATGCTGTCATATGAATTCAATAAAGAGTAGTCTTGGTCTCTAGTTCTGAATTGTGGTGTTGTGTATGTGTCCAATGAAGACTGTTTAAGTAAAAGTTGCACAGAAAGGTAGCCATTCACTTGGCCCCCTCATCCCATCTTACATCATTTGGTATTAGAGTGGGTGGGGTTGTGTCCTGCATTGTTGAGTGTGAGGCTCAAGTTGAGTCTATTGCAGGTTGTGAAGAGTCCTGCATTGTTGAGTGAGAGTTGTGAGAAATACAAAATGGCACACAGAGGAGTACCTCTTGAAAGAGGAGATTGAGAATCAAGAGTTGCAAACTATGACAAAGATGTTATACAAGGCCAATTGGTGCTATGGACTACACAATGTAGAGGAATTGTTACAGATATGAATTGAAGATGAAGTAGAAGCCTCAGAATTTAAGTTAGAAGAGTTGGATGAAGAACCAAAGGATAGATTCTTGACAGCCATTGCCAAGATGGGAGGCAAGCCAAAGTCGGACACCCCTAGCTGCTCTAGGAAGTCTGTGCCCTAAAGATCTAATTGATAGATCACAGAGTGGCAAAATATTTTGAATAAGAGAAAATATAGGACCCCAAAAGAGTGAAGAAATCCTACACAAAGTTGAAAGGACATGCATACTAATGGTGAGTTCATGTGCAACTGAAAAGGGTCAGAAGAGGTCACGATAAAATCAAAACTTGGAATATAAGATTGCAAAGTTGAGGTAGATTTCTACCTTCTAATTATCAGCTGAGTTTGTTCAAGAAACTGCAAAATTTGAGGCAAAAAGACATGAGTGTAAAGGATTACACCAAGTAGTTTCACAAGCTCACAATCTAGGTTGGTCATGTTAAGGATGATAAAGATAAGATCTCAAGGTATATGAATGGTCTTCATATTTCCATGCAAGATGAGTTTGGAATTATCAAGTTGAAATAGATAGGAGAAACCAATCAATGTGCTTTGAAGGCTGAAGAGAAGTTGTCAAGGAAGCAACAAAATACTGGAGGAGGTAGACATAGTTTATCAAGAGGAAGAGGTCGAGCAAATACTGAAAGAAGACAACATACATGAGGAAGAAGCTAGCACTTCTCACAATCACAATCGTGCACCAATAGAAAGAGCATATTCTTCACAAGAAAGATGATGCTATGGTAGAGAAAGAGTTTGAGATTTTATGGGTACATGCTTTAGGTCCAAAGAGGTTGATTATAGAGCCTACGAGTTCCCACAAGCACAAAATAACAACAATAGAAGAAATGAGGCTAAAAATCATATTGCACAAGCCGATGAAGAAACCATTGCCTCGCCCTATCACATGGAAGAACCGGAACATGGAGAAGCTCTCATGATGAAGAGTGTTGCTAAAAGCATCCAAGGAGGAAAATGGACCGGTGCAAAGAAGAAATCTTTTATAAATCATTTGTAAATCTAGAGGTAAGTGTTGTAAGGGCATTGTTGATGGTGGTAGCACAGATAGTTTGGTGTTTAATGCAATGGTATAAAAGCTAGACATCAAATTTTGGTAAATAAGCAATGTGTCGTCAATTTTCGGATTGGAGCATATGGAGATGAAATTTTGTGTGGTATTATGCCCATAGATGCGTGTGATGTGTTGTTGGGAAATTTGATAGGAAGACCATACATGGTGATAAAGCAAATACTTACACCCTTGTAAAGGATGGAAAGAAGTATAAATTTAGTCCATTGAAGGACAGAGGAAGAGGTGAACATCATTGTTATTATTTCTGGGAAACAGTTTTTCAAAGCGGCAAGGAAAGAGATAAGGCATGCATTGCTTTCATGAAGTGAAGGATTTGTCTGGAGGATATGCTAAAATTGTTTTTCAGGATTTTTTGGATGGGTAGCTACCCATGAGGAACATTAGCCATCAAATGAATTTGATACCCAAATCTCATTCACCAAACAAGGCAGCTTACAAATTGACACCCACAGAGAATTAAGAGGGGAAGAGACAAGCATAAGAATTGTTGGAGAAGGATTTAATAAGAGAAAGCTTGATCCCATGTGCAGTTCCAGCAGTGTTTGCACCCAAGAAAGATGGAGAATGTCGTATGTAAACGAATTCTAGAGCCGTAAACAAGATAACAATCAAGTACAAATTTCCATTGCCTCGGATGGATGACTTGATGGATTGGTTGAGAGTTGCAAGGTACTTCACAAAGAGATTTGAAAAGTGGGTTATCACAAAATCAGAATTCAGGGAGGTGATGAGTGGAAGATCACATTCAAGACAAAGGATGGTTTGTACAAGTGACTGGTTATGCCACTTGTTTTAATAAATGCACCGAGCATATTCATGAGACTCATGAATGAATTGTTGAAATCATATCTGGGTAAGCTTCTTATTGTTCATTTGGATGACAGTTTGATTTTTAATAAGAAAAAAGAGCATTTTTCAGAATCTTCAAATCCAATGTAATTAATTAGTTAGGATTTTTATCTAGATTTAATTTGTATACTATCAAGTTTGGATAGCTTGTTATATGTCTAAATAAAGTATATAACATTTGAACTCGTGAGTTAGTTTTTTTCCGAGGTTTGTTTGAAATGAGTAGAATTAATAGTTGTAGTAGAAGTCATGGAGGGTACAACTTAGCGTGCATCCATTCATTGTTTGCAATTTGATTTTTTTATTCATAAAAATACTTCTATTCAGCCAATGTCTGACAGAAGTTTACCCAGTGCTTTGTAATTGATTGCTGCAATTTATCAATTGGACTCAGAGCTACAGTGTTTGAAGGAGATAAATAAAAAAACAGCCCTGTCAAGCGTGATTGGAGCAGCATTGAAATTGCAAAACATTATCCTAAGCGTGTGAGAAAAACATGGTTATTGCTAGTGCAAAGGAGGATTCAGATCTGTATGGAAGATGTGAAGAGTATGAAGGCGACTCGTGTTGGAGCTGTGTATGGCTGTCTTTTTAGCAGGTACGGATGCCTTTCTTTGTCACATTATACTTGCTAAAGTTTTATATTTTGAAGCCTCCATAAATAATCCGTAAGGTGTGCTTTTTAATGGAGCCCTGTTTGAAAATAAAGGGATTTCAAGAAGGAAGATTGTAACTTCAAGGTGGAAGATTGCAATTAAGAATAACGTGTGGCAAGGATCACGGAATTTTTGGAGCAAAAGGACATACAAGCAAGACTTAAAAAGTCATTTGAATCTATTGTGATTTTGTGGTGGTTGATGTTTGTTGTGATTTTGTGGTGGTTGATGTTTGTTAAGGCTAAATCATTAATTTACTCATAGGTCCCTTTGTGCATGATGATAATCATCTCATGGGTTATATGTTTCTACATTGAGACAAAAGGGAATGAAAATGGATCATAAATGTTAACATGTAAGTCTTAAGCCTTGACTTAGTTGGATCAAGCCAAGTGTATAAAGTAATTTCATATTGTCGAGCCAATATGTCAAAAAATTAGTCTTTGTTGACCAAGACACATAGACCAATAGTTTCCAATTAAAAAGTTTGGAAAAGTTTATGTAAGATACTATTGTTATCAACAAGTGGTGGTCCTTGGTGAAAGACCACAATCCTACTGCTCCAACAAGTGACAAGGAGAAGGCCTCATTTGATATCAAGAACAATAAAGCATTGGCATTAATAAAAAGTTCATGTTCTTCAGAGAGCTTTGTTCATATTGAAGCTGCCACAAAAGCTGCCAAAACATGGCATGCTTTGGCAGATTTGTATGACAAGCAAACGAAGTATAAGAAAGTTTAACTCCAAAAGCACTTGCAAAATCAAAAGCTGGTAGAAGATAGAGATATACATGAATACATGTCACAGCTTCAAAATCTCGGATTGCAATAGAGAGGACTGATAATTCCACTTTGATAAGGATTCCGAGATAAAAGTTGTAATTAATAGTCTTCCTAAATCTTATAATAATTTCTTAGATATGTTACAACTTTTTGACAAACAGCAAAATGCAAAGTTTGAAACTCTTGCAAAGCTTCTTATTCAACACTACATCAATCTTCCTCAGATGAAGGAAAAGACAACAGAAGATGCACTTGTTGCAAGTTCAAGTCAAAAATTTAGAGGACGTGGTCGAGGACATTCCAGTGCATTCAAAGGAGGTTATCACAATGTTGGTCGTGGTCGAGCTCAAATAAATGATTTAGGTTAGTGGCAAGATCGATTGCATGGATGTGGTAGAGGGTCACAAAATCCTCCCTCACAATCATATGGAACTGGCAAAGAAAAAGAGGTCCAATGCTATAAATGTGATAAAATGGGGCATTTTGCCGATGAATGTAGATCTTCATTTTTTACATAAAAAAATGATTCTACATAATATGTTCAGGAAGAACGAATAAATTTTGATAGCTTTTGATGATGAGAATGCAAATTTTTTAGTAATTCACTCAAACGAATTAAATGATCTTACTGATGTGCGGTTGTTAGACTCAGGGGCTACAAAGTGCATGACCTACAGAAAAGAATTCTTTTGTGGTTACAAGCCCACAAGACTAAACCCAAATCATCTTGCAGATAAGTCATAATCCAGTTAGTATCAGTAAAGTAAAGATTATTTTGCCCAATAATATTGTGTAGTGCATTCATGATGTTTTGTATGTACCAGTTTCAAAAAAGAACTTGCTTTCTTTAGTGGCTATTTAATAAAATGGTGGTCAAATTCTGATTGAGAATGGTTTACTTCCAATCAATTCTGTAAAATAAAAATGCAAGACTGTATGTACAGGATATCAAATGGGAATTCAATCCGTCTTCATTGCAGAGTTCTTTTGAGGACTGAGGATCAAGAAGTTATTGCAGATACAGGGGTGATGCCAGATCATCATTTGTCGCATCTCAAGTATGGGCATTTGAATTTCCAAAGTTTAGTTGATTTGCAAAGAAAATGTATGGTGAGGAGATTGCCTTGTGTTATGTCAAGCTTGTGTTCTTGGCTAGCAAAATCATGAAATATTTCCAAAGGCATCTAGATGGAGAGCTCATAGATGTCTACACTTGATTCATACTAATGTATGCAATATGGGTTTGCTTTCCATGAAAGGCTATCCCCAGTTTTATTCTATTCGTTAATGATTTCAGTCAAAAAAAACATGTGTATTTTCTAAAAAATAAGTCTGAAGTTTGTTTCAGGAGTTTAAGAAATTAGTTGAAAATTAAAAAGAATTGAAGTTGGCCACTTTACGAAGTGATAATGGAGGTGAATTCACTTCAAATGAGTTTCTAGCATTTTGCAGCAAACAAGGCATCAGAAGACACTTTTTGAGTGCATACTCTCCACAGAAAAATGTAGAGAGAATAAACCGAACATTGAAAGGAATGGCAAGATCTACGACCCAATATAAGAATTTGGCATCTAAATTTTCGGCTGAAGCAGTGAATACGGTTGTGTATTTGTGGAATTGAGCACCAACATCAGCTCTAGTCGGTAAAACATCATATGAAGTTTGGTATGGTTTCAAAACAAAAATCGAACATTTGTGAATTTTTTGTTCCACTGGTTATGCCTTGATTCCAGATGAAAACATAATGAAACTAGATGCTAGAAGAAAGAAATGCATTTTTATTTGTTGTTCAAACAAAAAGAAAGGTTGTCACTTACTTGAACATGAAACCAATAATTTCAATGTAAGCTGAGATGTTGTCTTCGATGAAACATAATATTTGGATGCAACTCAGCTTGAAATTAAAGTTGTTAGGATTGCAAATAAAAGGCAAAAGAAGGTGGAGAAGGAAAGTAGTCAGAGTAATCAACAAGTTTTTTCTTTCATGGAAGAAGATAAGGAAAATGAGAGTCAATCTCCGATGGAAGCAGTATCTTCTGAGCAATCAAATGATTCTCTTGTTCAGGTTTCTGAGTTACCTGTTGAGCAACCTAGAAGCAATGTTGATATATATAATTTAATCACAAGATTAACACTTGAAGATAGAAGGTTTGATGAGTTAGATGTACATGGGCCTAGGAAGACTCGGGAAAATGTGAATTATGCTCTTACAGTTGATGTTGCTAATGAACCTACTTGTTTTGATGATGTTGCAGACATAAAAGAATGGAGAGATGCTATGCAAGCACAGTAGGATGTGATCATAAAAAATCGCACGTGCACTTCCATTGATTGTCCCCATGGTGTAAAACCCATTTGTTGTAAATGGGTATATAGAATCAAGTATAATACAGATTGTTTAGTGGATAAATATTAAGCACGATTGGTCAACAGAGGAAATACTCAAAAGGAAGTTATAGATTATGAAGAAACTTTTGCTCCCACTGCTAAATGGGATGCTATTAGAATGATATTTGCTCTAAATACACAAATAGGGTAGACACTATAACAAATATATGTAAAAAGTGTTTTCGTGAATGGCGACTTGACAAAATAAGTCTATGTGCAACAGCCTCCAAATTTTGAAGTCAGTGGTGAAGAACATAAGGTCTGTCATCTATCACAGCCTTTGTATGGTTTAAAACTAGCACCCCAGCATGGTATGCAAAAATCAATGATTTCTTTCATCAAATTGGTTTTGTACATAGTGATTCAAAAACTACTTTATATTCTAGGCTGCAAGGAAACAAAACCGTTTTTATAGTTTTGTATACTGGCAATAATAAAAAGCTTAACAAAGATGTTAAGCAAGAGTTGAAGAAAGGTTCTGAAATGATCGATCTTGGTCCTTTACATTGTTACTTAGCAATTAAGGTGAAACAAGAAGCAAATAGGATTTTCAACCAAGTATGTTACTGACTTGTTGGAGAAATTCTAGATGAGTAAATGTAAGCAATCATGAATACCTATGGAAGCTAATTTGAGGCTTTCAAAGGATGCTAAAAGACACCCATGAAAACTAATTTAAAGTTTTCAAAGGATGCTAAAGAACCATTGGTGGATACCGCTAGATATAGACAGTTGATTGGAAGTTTAATTTACTTGATGGCAACTAGACTGTATATTTATTTTGCAATATGTGTACTTTCAAAGTTTATGCAAGAACCTCATGGAAGTCATTGGTTAGCAGCAAAAAGAGTTTTGAGGTATTTGCAAGACACTAAAATTTATCGAAGAAACAACAATTTCAAGCTTGTTGGATATTCAGATGCAGATTATGGGAGCAATGTTGATGACAAGATATCCACTATAGGGTATACGATGCATCTTGGATCAGTAGCTATAGCCTGGTGTTGCAAAAGGCAAGACACAAAAGCCAAATCTTCAACAGAATCAGAATACATTGCAGCATGGGAAGCTTCAAAATAAATTGTTTACCTTCGAAGCGTTCTAGAGGAACTTAATCTTTCTCAAATTGCTCCAACAAATCCTTCTATAGATAGTCAAAGTGATATCAGGATTGCAAAAAATCCAGTGTTTCACACAAGGACCAAGCATATGGATGTAAAATATCACTATCTCAAGATGTTGGTATCAAAGAAGGTTTTTGAACCCAAGTTTTGTCCCACAAAAGAGCAAATAGTTGATATTTTCACCAAGCCTCTAGATCAAACCAAGTTTGAAAAATTTAGAAAAAGAATTCATATATGTCACATATAAAACCTTGAATCACAAGAGGGAATGTTGGAATCTTGTAATCTAAAGTAATTAATTAGTTAGGATTTATATCTAGATTTGGATTGTACGCTATCTAGTTTGGATAGCTTGTTATATGTCTAAATAAAATATTGATCCAAGGCCCAAGATGAGACCCGGTAGACAACCTA